>CAEGAD010050898.1:0-318475 GCA_903067055.1 Poeciliopsis paucimaculata | reverse complement strand
GTTTAACTTAAATTGAGAAATTGTACCTTTTTAAAGAAAAAGAAAATTTCTGTGTAATTGTATAAATGCCATGTTTTTTAAAATGTCCCAAGTGCCAATAAATTTTTTCGAAAGAAAAAAATTCTGTTCTTATCAGTTTAATATCTGATAGTTCTCTATATGAGGACCATATATTAAATTGATTTTTGGGACAGGGAGACGGAGTGAGAGCTTGCTCTTTCCGTTCCAAGCATCAACCTGGTATTGCAGTATTTCTGGGAATGGTGCACTCACTCTATATTGTTAAATGAGATTATAAACTGAGCATAAAGTATAGATTAACCATGGTTTCCACACCAGCTAGAAGAAAATATAGACACCTTGCATGTTATTAATTTCTGGACATTTTGTGTAAAACACTGGAGGGCAAAAATACTTACATGATAACCATAGCCACACTGCCAAGGTAGAACAACCCCGTAAACAAAATGGGATTATTAATCTACAAGGTTCCAGCGACTGGCAGAGTAAAGTAGTAACATACACATAGGCATGTCCTTCTATGCTAGCAAATAGGAGCTACATTAGCCAAGCTTATTTAGCAATTAGTACTACAGTAAATATCAACTAGAAAATTCCTGAAGAAATTTAACTGGGGCCTGCCAAAGTGTGCCCTTCGGATTGGACCCAGCGTTCTGATGCTAAACATTAGCATCAATGCTAAAGAAAGCTGCAATGTAATCAATAGCATGTGGAGAATCACAAGCATGTTGACTAACATGGACTTGCACCATTCAGTATGTTAAAAGTAGTATATCAGACAAAATTAGCCAAAATGCTAATGTTAGCATGAATATTTTCAGTAGCATGTGGAGCATCACTTGCATGTTCTCTGTATTTGACTTATTCCATTCACTGTACCAAACATGGTTAATAAGTCAGAGAAATAGCTAACACCTCATTTAAGGTAAAAGGATAATGCTAATGCTCTACATTGATATGAAAGGCAGAGCCCTAACCTGGGAGAAAAAGATAATGCAGGATAATTATCTTTATTTACTGCGCAAGACAGTGCCCTAACCTGAGAGAAAATGATAATGCAAGCTAATATCATTGCAGCGCCTGCGGCGCTGCCTTAGCTTCAGATAAATCTTAAGGCTTTTATTTTGAAATTTTCAGTGAGCTTCATTTTGAATGTCCAAACTAATCCCATGATTAACATTGAATGGGTTAAATCAGTTATAAAATGCCCAAAACAAAAATGAACTGATGTAAAGTTTCAGGGCTTTTATTTTGAAATTTTCAGTCAGCTTCATTTTAAATTGCCAAACTAATCCCGTGTGTAACAATGGTTGGATAAAATCAGTTATAAAATGCCCAAAACACAAATAGTTCTAAAGGCCAGCTCAGTCCTCCTCAGTAGAAACTCACAGTTCCGCCATGTTGTAGTCCTAACCTTCAGTCATTGTAGTTCTAAAGAGCAGCTCATTCCTGAGTTCTACTATAGTTAAAACTACAGTGATGCGTTTTTGTAGTCCTAATCAGCTGTTTGGCCCTGCTGTGTTCCGTTGCTATGGTAATGGATCCTCTGCCAGCTGTGAGTCAGACAGGGGGAGACAGAACTGTATCAGTTTGAGGCAGCCATTAGCTAATGCTAATGCCCTAACTTGAGTTAAAAACATATTCCAAATTAATATCATGACAGTGATGACAGCAATTGTCATGACAGTTACTTAAGAATACCTACCAAGATGGCTTCCGGAATAAAGTTAGCAGAAGTGTGACGTCACATGAGAACTATGTCGGACCAAAATTCCTCCACAAGAAAGTTAGACTCCACAAAGTAAATGTTTGTTATTGTAATTCATTTTAACTGCTGGTATTTTAAACTAAAGTTTTCATTTACGTTCTTACCTTTCCTGCTCCCATCACCTTCTCGGCTGCGTACACCGCTTTGGAGCAGCGGGGGCAGCGGTCCGAGCCACCGAACCTCTGCGAGAACTTGCTGGCATTGGGGTTGAAAGAGGCTTGTCGAGGTTTAGAGCTGCAAAGAAAATTAACAGACAGGTCCAGTGAAACCACAGCCACACTTAATTCGTATCACTTTAAAACTAGTTCTTCAGGTTTTCTAGAGTTTTTCCTTTCAAACGTTGGCCTCTATAACGTTATTTTTGGGCCATATTGTTCAGTAACATTCAAGGGGCACTGAGCCGTTACCTAGCAACCCCCAGTGAAGCCCAGCCCGCCCGTTGCCTAGCAACTCCAGTGAAACTCCAGAACATTTGGTTGTTTTTGGTCTAGTTTCCAGTGCAAATATCTTACGTAGGCACAACTGATCAGACTAAAATCTCATTATTTAAGAATGACTTTGCTCAAAAAATGTAATGAACATGTTTTGTTTCACCCATAGACCTAACCTGTTCAAGGAAGTGTAGTAGTTCACCTGTAATGTGTTAAATCAACTAATCTGATTTGATGACCTATTTGGTGTTTAAGTCGTACTTTTGCAGCTGCGATTCTCCATCCTGTCCCGGAGGATCAGAGCTCAGCGCTCCAGCTCCTTGTCCATATCCGTACCCTTTTGGCCCATATTTCTTCCCATAGCACAACTTGCAGTAAATCTCAGAGTCGTGTGCTGCGACCGTGGTGCTGTCCAGCCCTTTTCTGCAGCTCACTGTGGGGTAAAAACAGGACAAAATGTTTTATCCATGTCTCAGGCAACCACCATTTAAGCGTGTCCGGACTGAGATATGTATGACAGCATATTAGGGCCATTGTTAATAGAAGGAGAAGAAAATGAAAAAAAGTTAATTTTTGCTATAAAAATATCAGAAACTTTCTGGAAATAACAAAAAAAGTTTCAAGAGTTGCAAATTTGTTATAAAAATTATAATTTTAATATCGGCCTCAGAAATTTTCTAGAAAAGAAAAAGACATTTCTGAGTTTGAAAAGTTGCAAATTTGCTACAACGGAGATATTTTTAAAAAAAACAAAAAAACTAGGATATTTCTGATTCTCAAAAGTTTGAAAATGTTTGACTGAAACTCAGAAAATATCCAGAAGACAGAAGTTTTTGAAATTAGTCTCAAGAATTCAGAATTTTTTTCTAGCACAATTTTGGCTTTTTAAAACTCAGAAATTTCCTTGATTTTTTTTCTTCAAAATTTCTAAAATTTATCTAAATATTTTGAAAGTTTTTCTAGCAAATTTTCAACTTTTCAAACAAAAAAATTTACTTGCTTTTTTTCTACAGATCAATCTCAAACATAAAAGTTTTTAGTAGAAATTGACTGCTCTTTTTTTAATGTCTACAGTGGGCCTAATCCGCCGCTGTTGGAGGAACAGAAGTTAAATAAAGCTCTGATCTCGCCGGGTTTATCGGTCAACAGTCTTGTGTTGCTATTTTCAGGAGGACACTGGAGTGTGAAGTGAATGTTGGAGAGAAGATGAACTCTTAGCAGGTGGGATGAGTTTATCTCAGACGGCTTTCAGAGCTTCCCGGTGGAATAATGGATCCGTCACACAGACACCAACAAGCTGGGAAGATTTGAGTTTGTGCAGAGAACAGAAGTTTCTCATGCCGTAAAGCCCGTAATATAACCTTAATATAACTACAACCTTCAAGTGGGACTTTGTGCCAGTTTCCACTTGGATTCTAGGATGGTGTATCAAGGCCATTGTAGATAGAAAAAAGGGGGGTAAATTTCAACCGAAAGAAAAAAAAAAAATTGAGAAGTTTAAAATGTGCTAAAAACAAAACTTGGAAATTTTAAAATTCACCGGAGAAATTTTTCAGAGAAAATGTGAGAATTTCTCAGTTTGTTTCAGTTTTTCAAACATTTTTTAAACTCAGAAATTACTTTTTTTTTTTATTTCTGAGATTATTCACAAAATTTCTGAGTTTCGTGAACAAATTTTCTACTTATCAAACTTAGACATTTTCAACTTGTCAAACATAAGAGTTGTGAGATTTTTTCCAGAAATTTTCTGAGATTATTCTCAAAATTTCTGAGCTTTTTTCAGGAAATATTTTGAATTTTTATACTCAGAAATTTCTGTTTTCTCAAGAAAATTCCAGGGATTTTTATAAAGTCAGAACTGATGGTATTAATCTCAGAAAGTTTCTAGATATCTAGAAAGTTTCTAGATATGGTCATATTTATACACATGTCCAGTGTTTCTGGTCAGGTTTTGGTCTACTCTACAGCGTGTTACTAATATGCACTGTCCCTGTTTGACATAAATAAATCTTTTTAAAGTGAGAAGAAGTAACCAGAATCCTTACTGCAGATGAAGCAGGTTTTGTGGAAACTCTTGCTGTTGCACTGGATCTCCTCGGCGTGGTATACCGTTTTCTCACAGGCGGCACACTTGGTGCCTCCGCCCCAGTTTGGCATCTCAGAAACCTCCTATGATATTTATCAATGCCTGAACATAAGACTGGAAATAAAATAAACAACTATCCTGTTAATTATTCTTCAGCATCTCAGTCAAAAGAGATCTGCAAAAACAACAAATCAATTTACCTGAAAATTCTTTTTTTTAAGCAGCGTTTGCTTAAAATTAGAAATCCAACTGAAACAATTCACCGGATTAATCACGATTAATCGATAGTAGAAATTATTGGCAACTAATTTAGTAATCACGTGTTAACTGAAGCGTGACTGTAGAAAAGGGAATTAGCTGAAAGAACAGTAAAAACAGAAATAAAACCTGTTTGTAAAAAAAAAATACATTTGGCATTTAAAGCAGAAGAAAACATTTTGTCTCTAAATATGTCCTCTGATTTCAAAAGTATTTTTTTAGCTGCAGATTTACCCTTTGCTAGAAAATGAGCAAAAGTCCACCAAAGGAATAAAATAATTTTTTCTTATTTTAAAAAGAAATTCAGTTGTTTATTTGCACATTTTAATGTATTTCTAACAATTGAACAATCTGCAGAATGTGCCATTTTTTATCCGATTAATCTTCAGAATAATCAATAATCAAACTTAAATGTTTGAAGATATCACTATCTGTCTCACAAGTCTGATTCTATTGTTTCATTTTTAGATTTTTGTTTACAAACAGCAAAACTAACTAGTTTTCTCATTTTTGTTGATTTTATTTTGATTTATCGATGTTTTCTCACATGCCAGCTGTTTTTCCAAAGAGGCTGTGAAGGTTAGACTGGCCTCATGTTTCCACCTCACGTGGCTGGTATGAAGCATTTCAAAAACAAAAACCATCCAATAACATTTTATTTTTAGAAAGAGTTCTTTTTTAAATACACAAATCCTTTAGAAATGTAAATAAGCATAATTTTTCCTGTGGTTTCATTGCAAAATTAAACATTGTTCTGATAAATTTGTTTAGCAGCTGACATGAATAAAACAGTTCCTTACCTTGAGCCTGTGGGTTTGATGTGGCTGTTAACTCTCCCAGGCGGGTTAAATACGCTCCATCAGCACAGACCACTGCTGACGTTTCCTCCTAAAATAACCTGTGACAGATCCAAGCCCTGAAAGAGGCCTGAACATCAGGAGCTCAAACATTTGTTTGCTCAAACAGCTGCGTCTGCGTGGCATCTCCTAAACCCAGGGATTAAACGTCACAACAAATGTTGGTTTGGATGACGCCATGCAGACAAGAGAACACTTTCTGATGGAAAAACTAAAAATATCTGATGTTAAGACGAGGTTTTACAGTGTTTACAGTATGGAAAGATCACTGAAGAGCTTTTAAGTTTTAGTGAATGTAATTTGTTCTAGTAATTTTTACCATTTTATGAATTATGTGCTCAAAAAACAGTGGGACAAGCATCAAGCCCTGGGGACCTCCAAGAGAAACATTTAGCAGTTAAAATGCACACATTTCATTAGAACTGTACTTCCTGACTACAAACAGTCCGAAAAACACTAAAGAAATAAGCATTCACAGCAGTTTTTTAAATTTCTAAGTTTCATTTTCACAACTGAATATAAAATTTTAACATTTCATGAATTATGTGCTCAAATAAAACAATGGACCAAGCACTAGGCCTCGGGGAACTCCAAGAGAAACGTTCAAGATCAGTGAATATTTGCAAACATTTGTAACAGCCTTGGTTCCCATTTATTGTTTGGAGATGATAGGACTAAAAAAGCTGAAAATTAATTAATGCATTTATTCTCTAAATTGGTGTAATCTTAACAGTTTTTTTTTTATAGCTGTTTCCAATATTTACAATTTAATACTTCATACTAATGCACCGTTAACCATCATTACTGAACCAAAGACTGAACGAATTATAATTAAAAAACACGTTCAGGAACTCACTTATTAGCATAACCAGATAAAACATCTGTTCAATAAAGAAATCTGAATATAAATGTGTTTTCTATACTGAAATCTATTTAGTGAAATTTCATAAAGTTAAAAGAAAAAATCAGGTGAGTTGATGTTTTTACAAAAATCATCTTACAATTTATTCAACATTTTATAAGGAGTAAGACATCACAAACAAAAGTTTGTTTCCTCATAAATTAAACCCATCAAACAGTGAATTTTTTCCATAAATGCTTCAAATATTCACATAGTTCAGATTTGTACTCAGGGGCAACAATTCACATGTACATATGTGCAAAAGTGATCTCAGTTTTACTACAACAATAATGGAAGTTTTTACCAATTAGATTAATTTAAAGAAAACTTATATTAAAAGCAAAGAAAAGCAAGAAAGTTTACAGGAATAAAAAATAAAGATGCAGATTATAATCTAGTTCTGGGAAATGTCTATCAGCAACGACGGAAAATTAGGGCCACGCTAACAAAAAATAAAATCACAAGAATAAAGTCATATTACAAGGATAAACTCCTACGACAACAAAGTTGGAATAATACAAGAATAAAATGGTAACACTATGAAAATAAACTTGAAAAAATGAGAATAAAGTCAAACTACAAGAACAAGCTTGCATGTTTGACTTTATTCTTGTAGTATTTTGACTTTATTCTCATAATATTGTGACTTTATTTCAGTAATTTTATCTAAATTTCCTTAGTTTGGCCCTGATGCTCGTTGTAAACGGCCTCACATGTAGCAGGGCGGTAGTGTTCCTGGGTATCTGAACCGGTTTCGTATCGGTTTCCCATAAGTCCGCTGGGCCTCAGCCAAAGTCTGCTTGGCAGCTATTTTTATGACTGATAACAAAAGGCCACCAGGCTGCTGAGAAATGTTCAGAGGTAACAGAAAATGTAAAAAAACTAAAATCACAATCAGAGCGCGACCCCTGAGCAACCGGCCCAAACATCAAGAGTCCTCGGCCGAGACGTCCAGCTTCCTCTGAGGGACGTAAACCGTCCTGGAGGCCGGCTGGCCGCAAGCAGTTACCATGGCAGCCAGAGGCGAGAGCGGGACCGGCGTGTGGAAGAAGCTGTGCTGAGGGAGACCCGACGCTTTCGGCGTGGCCATCAGAGGCTGAAAGACAGAAAAATAAAAACTGATGGGAGAAGTCCTAGTTAAAGTTTTCACCTCTAGTTTTAAAAAAAAATTTTTTTAAACTTGAGTTTAGAAAGTTTCCAGCTGCAAACAAATGTTGCTCAGCTTCCTGAGGAATGACATGATTACCAGATAATCCACTCTGAACAAGAAAGAAAGAAGCCAAAGAAGGAAAGGAAACAAAGAAAGGAAGTAAAAAATGAAAGAACAAAGGAAGGAAGTAAAGAAGGGAAATAAGGTAGAAAGGAAAGAATGAAGGAAGGATGGAGGTCAACAAACAGAAAGGAAAAAAATAGAAAGCATGAGGAAGTAAGGAAGCAGAGAAGAATTGAAGGAAGGAAGAAAGAAAGAAAAATGGCCGCCAACAGTAACCGTGTACATTATGCAAACTCTCAGTCTGCGCCAATGAAGATCGTCCGTTTACCTGCTGCAGGCTGATCAGAGTGAGCGGCTGTCCAGACAGCGACGACTGGACCGGAACCGGCGAGACGGGCTTGATGAACACCAAGCCTCTGGGCTGCAGGCCCAGCGTACCCGGAGCGGCACCGGCGCCCTCTGGAGGCTGGGGGGACCCGAAGGCTCCACCCGGGCTGGAGATCAGACCCAAGTTCTGCAGCGTGAAGTTCAGGATGGCTGGGCTGGGACTGCTGACCCGACCGGGTTGGTGTAGAGAGGAGACGGCGGCGGCCGGCAGCTTGCTCAGGCGAAGGTTGGTAGGAGTCACTTCAAGGGCGGCGGCTGGTCTGGAGCCTGAGGACAGCAAAATGATACGGATCAATGAGAATTCATCAATACCGATTCCAATACGGATCTCACTTGTCGGCTCTCGTTAAGTTAGGAAGTGATTCAAAAATACTCACAGTGCAGTATTTCATAAAAAATTTTTATTAAATTAAAACTTAAAAAATAATTTATTTGTCAAATTAATACCTGAATATGAAATACTATTTTTGTGCAGATAAATTTTTCTTTTCAGGAAAAATCTTTCAAGACCAAAATCTCACATTTTTGTACTTCCAATCGGGTCTCTGCTGCTTCTTAAAACATTGAAATAATTGTAATATTTCAACTTTATTCCCATATTATTTCTACTTTATTTTTGTGTCATTTCTTCTTTATTCTTGTATGTTTTTAACTTTATTTTTATATTATTTAACCTTATTCTCTATCTTGTACTTAATTCTCATATTTATTTTTATGTTTATTCTTGTATTTTTTTTTTTTCAAACTTTATTCTCATTTTATTACTCTTTTTATGAATTATTACAATTTTATTCTTTTATCATTTCAAATTTATTCTCAGAATTTTATTTTTCTTATTTTCTTAGCATCGTCCTAATACTCGGTTGTATTTTTTAAATTCAAAATATTACATATATGTTGCCTTTTGTGTTATAGAAATACGTTTGACCTTACAAGAGAAAACTGCATTTTTTAAAACAAAATGGCCGCTCGTATTGATAATTCCAACCAACCGTAGATTAATTCATCATTTAGTCAATCATTTGCTTTCCTAATCTGGGATTAGAGTGAAGGTATTCACCTGCAGTCGGTGTTTGGTAAGAGGACTTGTTGCTTTCTTCTCCAGAGTTTTGTAATTCCTTGTAGCTGATGAGGGATTGCTGAGAGATTGGGATTAAATATCCGGCTGGAACCAAAGTCTGGAGAGAACGAGACGGACTGGATGTTAAACCAAACGTTTTTCTCCCCTCAACCCAGCGGAGCTGATCGTTCACCTCCGAGTGGATCTGTCCGGGTGTGAGCGGCACCGCCCGGACCGGCGTGAAACCCGCATCCAGGTCAGAGGTCACCGGCCTGTCGTCTCTGGCCAGGAGATTCTCCAGGCTGTGCTCCAGCGTCGGGTCGGCGGCAGCGGCGCCGGGGGTGTTGACGAACTCCGGGTCCAGGTGGAGCGCGCGAGGCGAGGGCCGGCTGACGAGATGAGCGCCGCGGCGCGCCTTCAGCCGGGCCTGCAGGATCTCGCCGAGCTTCGGAGAGCCATCCTACACGGAGCGAGGAAAGGTCAAAATTAGGGTTCAGACGCCGAGACCTCAGTGAAAAGCTTGATTTTCACTGAGGAAGTAAGTTTTTAAACTTTTCCAACTAAAAACAACAAGAATGTTTCAATTCACTATTTTATGACGTCATTTATCAATAATGTCTTAATATCGACATTCTACAACAGAAACTAAAATGGTGACCTAACAATGTGTCTGTGTGAAAATATCTGGTTCCAACTGTAAATTACATTTTGTAAATGCAGTGCTTAAATGTGCTTGATTATAGAAATTGTGCCGTTTTGTATTAAAGTGCAATTTAATATTTCATTAAAAGACCACACTACAAAAACACAAAATCTTGCTAAGTATTTTAGTACAGTTTCTAATGCAAATATCTTAGAACGCTTGAAATAAGACAAAACTTACAAGGGAATAACATTAAAGGCCTGCTTTTGAAATGAATTAAAGGCATTTTAGGGCCTTAATTTTAGATACATGAATTCAAGACTTTTGAAGACCATCATGAATTATATTTAAGACCTATAAAGAATACCAGGATTCACGTATTGAAGGCCAACGTACTTTTTAATATTTTCACACTTAAGGCCTCGATTTTAGATGCACAAATAAATTTAAGACCCATGTATTTAAAAAGAAATTGTTTACGAGATTAAATAGCATCAACAAGACAAAATGTGAGACATGGGAATAACATTAAAAACAAACTTTAAAAGTTAATTTAAGATATTTTAGGGTTGAATGCATGTGTATAATGTTAGACACTTTTTAAGGATACGCCCTTCTAAATTCAAATAGTCACCATGGCAACCGCCCTTGGTAATGTACACTAATACATTACCTAAAGTAAGGTAAGTTGCTAACTTTAAGGTAAGTAACTTACCTTAAGGTCGGGGTTGGGCCGCTTGGCTTTCGAGGGGCTGCTCTCTGCGGTGGAACCCGAACGTTGACGTTTGAGAATCAGAGGACTGCAGTCGGACTCCCTGGACGCCGGTCGCCCCTTCGCCGCAGACGGCGCGCTCGGACTCTGGCCCGTCTTGTCCTCGAACGTCATGGAGCGCACTGCGAGGCTCGTGGGCTGCGGCCTGGACAGAGCGTTTGACCTGAGGGAGGACGGGTGCAGGTAGACGGCGTAGGGCCCGTTGCCCCGCTGCTGAGGCAGCAGGACGGGGATCAGGGGCGAACACTGCGTCGGGATGAAGGTGACGGCGCCGGCAGCCTGTCCTGCTAGCGGCGTGAGTGGCGTTCGGTGGACTCCAGGCTCCTGATTCGCTGCCGTTAGCGGCACTTTGGGTGGCTCCATGTGACCGGAGGAGGTTGGCGGTGACCTCTCTGTGGCGGTCGGGGTTTCTTTTGGCCTGGAACAGAGGCAGAGCTCTGGGTCAAGAACCAGGTTTCTCCTCATTTTGACTCAGTATGCTGAGCTGGCTACTGAAACAAAAAACTTTCTTTGGCAAATCTGCAGCGGATGAGAAATGGTTTACCAAGAGTAACAGAAAACGCTAATTGAGTGACAATATCAGACTCAACATGGTACAAAGTGATCCATTATGCTTCCTTGAAAGGGTTAGGATAGGTCTAAACTTGTTCATTACTTTTTTGCACAAAATCTTTGTTGCATAGTGAGATTTCAGTCTGTCTGCAAAACTTTGGGTGGCTCCATGTGACCCCAAACATGCTGGAGCTCAGCTTGGGTTGCTAGGCAACGGACCTGGCCTTTGCTGGGGTTGCTAGGTAACAGGCAGTGCTTTGTGAGGTTACAGTCCAAAGGTTTTTGTCCATTTTCCAGACAATAAAAAACATTAACTTACTGCCAAAAACCATCCACGTGTTTTTTTTAAAGAGCTTGTTCTATTTTTAGAAGCAGTTAAAGCCCAAATAGAAACATGAAAATGGACAAAATGTTCAAATAAACAGAAGCTGTAAAACCCCAAGGACTTCATCAATGAAAAAACAATACAGTTTTTCCAAAAATTAATTCGACTTATGGCCTGATTCTAGCCATAGGACAGTTATTCAGACCGTTACAATCGATCTCACCTTGATTCCTGATCAAGTTTAATTTTACAAATAGCAGCAAGTTGGGCCATTTTGCTTGGAAAATCCACGTTAGCTGAATCACCTGAGAACAAAGGAGGAAAGAATGTGTTAATCTGACAGTTTAAAACCTGGAGAGGTGACTCCTTCCGCAGAGCAGCGCCCCCTACTGACCAAGGACACACTTAGCGGGACTGCTGGGGGCGGAATTGATTTTCCGCCGGTCGTCCTGAATGCTTTTCGCGAGCTTTATGAGGGATGGGTGCCGTGTGAAGCTGCGCTTGGCCCCCGATGAAGAAAACAGGTTTTTGGCGCAGTTTTCCACAGACGGTTCAAGGACTCTCTTCTTCTTGGATGGAAACTCAGGCGAGGATTTTGACAAATCTGTTACAGAAGATTCAGGAGCAAAAATAGAGATGAATCACAAATTTTTCAAGTTTTCAATCTTTTCTAGATTAAAAACAATAGAAACTAAAAACAAGACATTTTTTATTACTGTTATTAATTTCTTGTGATGGTATTTTACGTTCTACTTCAGGGATAAAGTAAACTAAAAAATAGCTAAATTTAATGCAAATAGGAGTAAATTTCAGCCCAAGAATTCAGACAATTTTAGATAAATCTCTCAGATTAGAAATTTCTAGAAATGTTCTAAATCTTTTTAAATTTCTGAAAAGATGAAAAATTGCAAGATGTTAAGATTAATTTTTGGAAAAACTCTGGAATTTTCTTTGTTTCAAATAAAACTGTTTGTATTCAAATTTCTTTTCGCACATTTGTGTCTTGAAATGTTTTTCTAGAAAATTCCTCAAATCAAGATTTTCTGGCTTTTTTTCTCCATATTTTTTCTTTTTTTCCAACAAAATATCCCCAGTTTTAATAACTAACATATAAATACAAAACCTCTTTTATTTTATTTAGATTGCGCCGTTAGAAAAAATAAGCATTCATTACGTTGAAGAAATCGGTTTGTGTAAAAGTAAATGATGTTCCTGCTCAATTTAAATGCTTAAACACAAAATAACTGGTAACTTGTCTTTCTGTGAAATTAGTAATTCATGCGTTTTCAGATCTTCCCTGTGCGTGAAAACAGGAAAGATTTGGGTCGATACCTTGGACTGGTGGAAGTTCTACCGGTCCGATCCATTTAAAGGCCGGTTTCCTTCCTCCTGCTTCTGTAACGTGGAATTTCTCAATCAGCTTCAGGCTCCGCAGCACGTTGGCGATGTCGTACAGCCGCCTCACTTTGGCTGCAAACACCCGAACAAGCAGTTATACCATCTACTCTCAACACAAGCAATCACTTTACAAAACTGAAGTAGGGATGCAAGTGATTGATTAATCACTCTAGATATAGTTGATCTAAAGTTAAGTGATCTTAACGATTAATTGATGAGCAGCCATTTTGACAAAAACCTGAGTTTTCTCTTATATTAACTGGATTGACCATCTTTCCATAACATAAACATCCTATATCAAGGGCTCCATTTAAGGATGACCAGCAGCGCCCTCTACTTGATGGAGGCCAAAGTACAACATAAAAAAATCAAAAGGTCTAAGTGATTATGATGAAGTGTTAGGGCCGTTGTTGATAGAAAAAAAGGAAGGGTGAAAAAACAAAAACAATTTGGAGATTAATCTTAGAAAAAACATGGAAATTTATGAGCCTGAAAAATTTAAAGTACAAAATACATAAATAAATAAAATCAAAAAATCTAAAATTTTCAATAAAAAATCGTGGACATTTCTGAGTTTAAAAAGTCAAACATTTCTAGGAAAAACTTCAAAATTTGGAGATGAATCTGTGCCAAATAATTTACAAAAGTCAAATTTTATTTATTTATTTTTTTTTACTTTTGATTAAAATTAACTAAGATTTTGACTTTTAAAACTAAGAAATTTCCAAGTTTTTTCTAGATTCTTTTCTGAGTTTAATCTCAAAATTTCAGATTTTTTTCTAGCTATTTTTTTTTTAAATTTTCAAGTTCAGAATTTTTCCAGTTTTTCTGTAAAATTTCTGATACTAATCTCAAAATTTCAAATTATTATTTTTTTGATTGCTGGGGGTATTTATTACTCTTTTTTTCTATCCAAAATGGCTCTGATTGTCATACCTTATTAGTTAACCGATTTGAACTAATTTTAATCCACTAAACAACAACTAATCATAAGTTGATGAATTGTTTGCCTACCGAGTCCAGAGATTGAACAAAGTCACATTTCTGTACTCACTCTTGAACTTGCTCTTGTCCTGATCTGCAATGTGATCTTCTCCTATCAGGATCTTTGCAGCAACGTCCAGACTGACCACATGAGGGTTAGAAACCAGAAACAGCATGACGAACTTCTGGCTCATCACCCGAAGAGATTTATCTTTCCTACTGTTAACCGACGCTGAAAAGAAAGGAAGGACACAGAGGGAAAAACATTTAAAATCACCATGAATAGATTTATCATGTCGGCGTATGAGGGCTACGATACATAGAAAGGAAAGGAGCAAATATCTGACAGAAAACTAGAAAATTTCTCACTTTGAAAAATTAAAGAAAGTTAGAAAAAAAAAATCTGAAATTTTTAATTAATCTAAAAGATTTTCTAGAGAATACCCCTACAAATTTCAGTGTTTGAAAAGTTAAAAAATTGCAAGATATTGTAATCTTGAGATTACTCCCAGACATATTCTAGAAAAAAAAAAAATACAAGGACATTTTTGAAGTTTTTGAGTTGAAACATTGCTAGAATTTTTTTTTAAGTATTTCATATCTCAGAAATTGTTTTTAGAGATAACTCAGAAATTTCTGACTTTGAAAAGTTAAAAAATTTCCAGAACAAAGTCAGAAATTTCTGGATAAATCTCAGAAATATTCTAGAGAAAAGTCAGAAATTTGAGTTTGAAAAGTTTAAAAATTTCCTGAAAAAAGAAAAAAAAATTTTATACTAATCATAGAAATTTACTTTGAAAGTTGAACATTTTCTAGAAAATGTTCTGACATTTTTCAGTTTTTTCTAGAAATTTTTTAAGATTAATCTAAATTTCTGAGTTTGTTGGGAAAAATGAACTTTTCCTTTTTTTCTCTCTATGCTGTCATAATAGTCTGTAAAGCCATTTCTGTTTTCACCCGCTTTGAACTCGACTCCTGGATGCTCCACGAAGAAGAGCTCCTTCTGCTCGCCGCCCTCCGCCTCGTTCTCCTTCTCCTCCTGTCCGAAGTCGAACTCCCGGTCCGTGACACGCTGCCGGATCTGCTGCATCTGCTGGCCGTATCGGTGCGTCTCGCCGACGCTCCTCAGGATGGCCAGAGTCTCGGCCAGCTTGGTCCGGCCGTGCCAGGAGTAGCGGTTCTTAGCCGAGCGGCTGACCATGTGGAGGCTCTCCAGAACGTTCATGATGTCATAGATGCGCCGCCGCTCCACACCTGAGGAGACCAATAACGAAGCGTTCTCCAATCAACTGAAAGGGAAATAACTGATTTCCGTTGTAATTGAATATTTGCAATGGCCTATTAGGACAATTGTAGACAGAAAAAAAAAGAGTAAATTTCCACCTGAAAATTAGAGATCAAGAAAATTTCTGAGCTCCAAAAAAACTTGGAAATTTGTCTGTGAAAGTCTAAAATTTTCTGGAAAAATTCAGAAATTTTAAGAAAAAAAATCTGTTATCTTCTAGAAAAAAAAAAAATTGATCTTCAAAGTCAAAAATTTGCTTGAAATTTTGTAACTAATCTAAAAACATGTCCAGAAAAAACAAGAACATTTTTGCAAAGCCTTTCATTTTTATCTTAGCTCCACTCACACCACAAACATAAAAACCTTAGTGACAACTAACGCTGCAACACAAACACATAAAAACGAGCACAAGTGCTAACATGAAGAAGGCCGCCTCTCAGTTTATGTCACCCACTTTCATCTCTTTCCAGTTGACTGGTGAGAGACTCACAAACACCTTGGTTTCAGTTTTGGTGTCTGGTTTTGCTACATATTTTTCAAAATGGCTGCCATAGCTCAAATGAAGAAATTATGTTTGCATCCGATTTTTTGTGCAAACCAAACAGTCAGATTCAGTAACCAGTAATTTGCTAAACTTCGCTCCAGTAACAGTACAAAAAAAAAAAGAAAAAGAATATTAATAATATTAAGTGGCTCGTCTCTTAGTCTGTCACACACATCAGTTTTAGTTTTGGAAATTGATTTTGCTATATTGTTACTTTAAAGTTGTATGAGTAAGATGAAAACATAATCAACACAAAGTTCAAATCATGAACATTTGTAACATTTTATGTCAATACGACGACCATCTTGAAAAAATGTTAATCATCCTGAAAGTTTTTACAGTAGTATGCAGCACCAGCTATAGAAATGCAGACGTACTGAGCTCCGTAGCAACGTCGTCCAGGCAGATGTCAGTCAGAACTGAATCTGGGTAATCTGGGTACCGGGCCAGAAACTTGTGACACAACAAACCCAGACTCTTATCTTTCCTGCTGATCATTTTCTCCGACTCATCACCATTTTCTGAGTCCTATAAGAAAAAAGTCCAATCAGAAATTTATCTCAAACGTATCTGCTCACCAGTAAAACTGGTTTACCTGTGTCGGGTCCAAACCGTCCCGGTCGTCGGCGTCCATGCACAGCTCCTTTTCCCTGTTCCGGATCTCAGGACTGGCGGCGCTGATCAGCATTTTAAGGTTGGAGGTCGGCGTCCAGGGATCAACTGAACCGGCCTCCGCTCTCTTTTTGGGCGTCGTGAAGGGCCCCATTGAGCAGTCGTCTTTTCTGATTTCTTTGGAGGATTTAAAGAAATTTGGGCTCAAACAAAACCATCATCCTAACACGGTGTAGAAAGAATACTGGTAAGACCCCCAATATTGGTATATAATTGGTACATAATGACAACAAAACACCACTAACAGTCAGTATTTTTGCTTTAACTGGTTATCAGTACCATTATTTTACTTTATCCAACATTATTGGAAAAAATAAGCTTTATATTAGCATTTTTAATGTTTACATTTTAGTTGTTTATTCAAACCCATCTAAGGTAAAAGTAACTTAGTTTGACAAACATGTCTTTATAGATTCAGGTCTTCAACTTTCTCATTGTTTTTCACATTATAACCACAAACTTCAATCCATTTTATTGCGATTTTATATGGCAAACCACACAAAATAGCATTTGAGTTAACATGCATTGTTTGTAACATTTCTCTCAACAAATATAAATCTGAAAAATATCTAAGTAAAATCAGCCTTCAGAAGCTACCCTATTAATTAATCAAGTTTATGTGCAGCTTCATCTAAATATAAATCCAGTTTTTCTGTGAACCATTAGTGTACAAACAGCATCATAACATGAGAAAATGTTAAAATGCTTGTACTCTACAACAGATTTACACCTAGTTAATATGCAAGATAAGAAGTTTAGGCATCTCTACTCTATCAAAAGGCTTATTTTCGAATAAAAGAGTTCTAAAATAGCTAAATAAAGACAGATTATTTATAACCTGTCTATGTTGAATTGCATGAAAGGTACAAATGATTGAAAATATGTTTTAAAAGTACATAAACTGATGCACAAATATTGGCGGTAACTGACACACATTCCATCGAATCGCAGTGCTCAACGGCTCCGAAAGTCCCGCCCTTTTTGCCAGAACCAGCCAATGGGAGCTCGGGCTGAGACAGCGCGGCGGAAGTGAATGTCGGCCCGCGCAGGTGAGCTATTTTTTTGAACTGCTTGGCGCGGAAGATCTCCGGGCAGAAACAGCGGCTGATTCGGCTAAAATCTCAAATTTAAAGCCACAAACAGGCTCATTTAAGAAGAGTAGGAAGCGCTGTGTTGTTAAAACCGTCAGGATTTAACGGCGGCAGCTCGAAAAACGAGTTAATCCGGTCACGTTTCCGCACTTCAACCGCTTTAAACTTTAACACACCGCAGAGAGTTGGATGTTTTCTGTTAACCACCAAGGAAACATGAACCGTTTCCTCTTAAAATACTCACCAAAGTCCACGAAGCGACCCTCTTCCTCAGAGAAAGATCCCCATCTTCAAAGTATTCCTCCAAAGATAAAAGTTGTGCCGCTAAATGTTTTAAAGTGGAAAATCTGGATTTTCTTCACGCAGAGAAAAACACAAAGTCCGTTAGTTCTGACATTAATTCTCCCCGTCTCTTGGTTTCCCTCCTCCTGCCAACATCCGCGGTCTTGTGTTCAACTTTCCTGCAGTTATGGGAAAACTTTGCCCAGTTTGTGATGATGACCAACATCTGACCCGCCCCGTCGGAGCATGCGCACTGAGGCTCCGCTCTTCCTGACGCCAAGCCAAGAAAGAGGCGGGTTTTTGAAATCAGAAACTGTTTCCTCACATTCCCCACATCTCTGTTACCATGCGGCCGTTCGGCGCCAAAGGCAACCCGGGAAAAACACAAACATCCTCTTTTAGTTTTATTTATGACGACATGACAAAGCTAATCTGGTCCAACATAATCAGTTCTTATATCATCGTATAATCATAGTTTTTATGACCTGCAACACGCTAAAAAAGTTTCACATATAATAAAGAAAATATAGTTTTTCTACACGACTATATAAAACCGAGGAGTTTACCACGTGTTCCAACCATTTCAGTTTTATAATGGGCAGAAAAAGGTGAATATATGATATTTGGTGAAAATTGCAAGTTTCTACATTTGAAATAGTTAAAAACTAGTCTAATACGTGCAAGGAGTTTTCTACAACGGCCACTGGAAATAATATTAAAAAGTAAGTCATTTTCCACAAAGAATTTAGAAAATTTTAAATTAATCTAAAATGCTACAAAATTTGAGAAATTTTGTAGAATTAAAAAAAAAGAAATTCTGAGCTTAGCTCCCTGTAGCTCAAAGAATAGACTTTAAAATACTATTGTTAGTTTATAAACCACTGAACGTCTCAGCTCCACGGTACATTAAAGATCTGCTGCTTCCAGACGTCTCAGGTTCTGAATCTGGTTCTGCTCTGCATCCCCAGAACCAGAACCAAACAAGGAGAAGCAGCATTCGGCTTCTATGCACCACAAATCTGGAACAAACCTCCAGAAAACTGTAAAACAGCTGAAACACGTAGTTCCTTTAAATCTCGACTAAAAACCTAAGAATTTGAAACGTAATCAGGTATGACTTTAATGACTTAATGTCATGTTTTGATTGATTCTATGTTGCATGACTTTGTGTTTTTGTATTTGTTATGATGTAACGCTCTTTGTTGCTGAAATGTGCGATACAAATAAAGTTTGTTTGATTGATTTTGATTGATTACATTAAAAATGCAAAATCTTTTTTTTGGTTTGTTTGTTTTACTTGCTCAACAATAAAACATTTTCTTATGAAATCTAATAATCCAAAACATAGAAAGAGCTTCGGACTGTTGCCTTATTGAAA
This sequence comes from Poeciliopsis paucimaculata, assembly GCA_903067055.1. Lineage (NCBI taxonomy): Eukaryota > Metazoa > Chordata > Actinopteri > Cyprinodontiformes > Poeciliidae > Poeciliopsis > Poeciliopsis paucimaculata. The sequence continues at coordinate 299,567 of CAEGAD010050898.1, read as the reverse complement.
GAAAAAGACAATTGTTTTTCATTTTGTTGGCCAAATTTTTACCATGAAAACATTCATAAAAGCAAAAGTTGATTTAGCAGAAATAGAAAAATGTGGCAAACTGCTGTCTGTTTTAAAAACTCACCTCGTTAAATAATAATAATAATAAAGAACTTAAGTGATTCTGGTAAATTCTTTTGCATAATTGATGTACATATGTTGTAATACCACTACTTTTAACTTTGTCTAGTTGATCATGTATTTCTTAAAGCTGCTTGATCACATTAGAGTACATTTAAATATATTTTAAACAACAACATGCTTAAATTCCACCTAGTTTTTTCACATTTAGACTCTAAACAGTCAAGTTTTGATGTCTTTAAAAGAGATATTGACAAATAATGCAAACCTTTTGAATGCATTTTAAAGTTTTTCTTTGCAGTTTAAATTGTTTTCCCCTTATTTTCAGTGCAGCTCCAGACCATTTAACAGAGGAATGTCAGATGGGTTTATTTGATGCATTATTCATGCAGGTTTTCAAAAGACACATACAACAATTGACAAACTTAAAGTCAAACCAGATCTGCAGGGATTTTATTGTCACAATTTTTGTAGTTTTGCAAGTGTAACAAACAAACCTTCAAATGATATGTCTTTTGAAGAAGTGATAAAATAAAAATGAAAACAATAGATAGATAAATAATGTCAATTGAAAATAATAAAACAAAAATATGAGCTTATTTTAAGTAAATTATTCCTAAATATTGGTGACAATGTGCTGCTAGTTCTACTGGTTTTGAGTATTTTTAGGTGACATGTCTGCACTTCGTCGGCAGGTGGCGGTAGAGCACTCCTTATGAAGAATCACCATGACAACACACGTTCGGCTTCAAGGATGCTGAGAGAAAAGAACACGAATTACTCTGTGACGTAATGTGATGGCGTTGGAAAGAGAGCGAGCGGGACCCCGGTGCTGCCTTCAAGTGCTGCTCCAAAATTTTAGAGCCGACGCCAACAGGATACAGTTACTGACTTCCATCCATCCATTTTCTTTCACCCTTGTCCCTAATGGGGTCGGGTGTTCATTTACTGACTTTAGGACTGTAAAAAGGAAACATATCAACGTTTATTATTAAATAACAGATTGTTGTGTTTGTTTAAAATACATGGACGTTTGTATCAAAGGCAAGAAAATAAAAGTAAACATTTTCACTCATTTGTATAACAGTGAAGTTTACGGTTTTAAGCTGAGTTTGACCCTTAAAACGCTTAGTAACTGTTTTTAGCTTATAACTTTTTAATAGTTGGTTAGAAAACAAGCATGAATCACAAGGGGAAATATGATAAGCTAATTTTTCTTTGATTTCAAACTTATGGCAGCCATTCTCAGAAACAATGAAAACTAAAACTTAGCTTACCAAACGGAATCACAAAATGGTGGACATGGCTAATGCAAATAAATGAACTGACGATGAGTTCAGTTACATTTTACTTTACTTATTAGAAACCTTTTTTAAAAAAGTCCAATGAACGTCCATTACAAACTGAAGATCAAGACATAAATAAATGGTCTTGCTTTGCTCCTGTTAACTTTTAAATTTGGATTTGCATCTGAAAATGAAATAATCATAATTGTATTCCAGTTGAAATTTAAAAACAACTGACCTGACATGTAATCTATCACCAATGTTTGCTGATAACATTGTATTTCTCTGCATTTTAAACTTATAAACAATGTGGAAACACTATTTTACAAGTGGAACTAGTACTTTTTCTTAATAAGTATTAAGGAATTATTTACTAATGAAAAGCTACTTTAAAGTGTATTAAGACATCTGTAGTTGAAAGTAGACAAAAAACAAAACAAACAAAAAAAGATCAAAATATCCACCATTTAATATGTAAGATACATAATCAGATGGCCCAAAATATAAAGTTAAAAGTTAAAAAACAAAATTAAAATAATTTATGTAAATTACAAAATAAAGCACATGAAACATTTTCCCAAATCAATTTCTTTTTAAATAAAACTCATGAAACTTTAACAAAAACTGCAAATATGTAAATTTGTGCTTTTAACAAACGTATTACTCAAGTAAAACAACCCCAAAGGCAGTGCAAAAATATAAATAAATTAGTGTATCTAAATAACTTTGTTAATTTTAACTAAACTAATCAAAACTAAATGTAGATTAGGTAACTTCCCCCCCCCCAAAAGTTACTTAAGTAAATGTAAAGGATTAAATATAACTAGTTACTTGTCACGTCTTTTGGTCTATATAACCCAACAAGCCATAATTTATTAAGTTAATTTAATTTTCTAACCTGGAAATTAATTCTCAAATTATCTCACCAAGCCAGAAGAAGATTCATTCATTTCCCTCTTTTTCTTCTTGCATTATTTCAGATTCATATTCCAAATAATAATAAAAACAATGCTAATTAACAATATGAAAAAGAAGATCTCCAATTTTCTCGAGTTTTCTTCGCCGCTAACATTTCCGACAGCCCCTGAACGCACCACCGGGCTGCTCCGCTTGCAGCTTGGAGCGGGCAGCGCCACGCATGAGTCGGGGAGCGACCTCTGAAGGAAGCGGAGCATCTGGGTGAGCATCTCTTCACTCCGTGTCTTTTTGTTTTTCTTAATGTTTTGGTCGGAATGGTGAGTTTACGGGAAGCTCGGAACATCCGTCGCTTGTTTTGCGTCTCTGTCAGATCCTAACAGTGATTCTCCGGCAGGGATGCTGCGGCGCCAATTTGTTCCACCTTGTAACTCTTGACTTGATGTTTATCAGGGCTGAGGAGCTGCTGCAGATTATGACTGCTTTCAGCGCATAAAGTTGGATTATGAAACGAGATTTCTGACGCTCTGGGGGGGGGGGGGGGATGATTTAAGAGCTGCACACCTGCAGCAATTAGGTGGCAATTTGTCTAATTAGCTAACCTGCTCTCTGTGACATAAGTTCAAATGGAGCATTTAAAGGCTGTAGCTAGGGAAGAAAAAGTTTACATGTCACATAAGATGTATTTTTGTTATTTCATTATTCAGTTAGGATAGATTTCTGTTAATTTCTATTTATTTATTAGCATCATGGACCGTAGTGTACTCCCCAGAAAACATTGACTCAAGTCTACCAAACTAGTTTTCAAACATGTGAATTAGGGCCACGGATGATAGAAAAAAGGAGAACATTTTGGCAAAACAAACAAACAAAAAAAACCCAGAAATTTTTATAATGATCTCATAAATTTTCTAGAAAAAACCTGGAATTTTTTTAGCTCAAAAAGTAAAAAATTTGCAAGAACAAAACTCAGTAAGTTTTACGTTATCGTTACATATTTTCTAGAAAAAAAACCTGAAAATTTTCTGAGTTTGCAAAGTGGAAGATTTTTGGAATTTATTTTCTAGTAAATTTGTGGGACCTCAAAGTTTTGGATTTTTTAACCATTTGTTTTAGATTAGGCAGAAATTAAGGGAAAAAAATCAGAAAATTTATTAGAAAAAATCCAAAGTTTTCTCAAAAAAAAAAAAAAAGATTAATTTAAAAATTCTCTGGAAAAAAGACATGGAAATGTAAAATTTTCAAAAGTAACATTTTTTTTTCGAAAATGTTCTGAGTTTGCAAAGTAAAAAATTTTCAACTTTTGAAACTTAGAAAAAAAATTCTTAAAGAAATTCTGTGATCTCAAAATTTAAAAGTGTTTTTCTCTCTTTTTTCAGAGTAATTTCAGAAATTTTCTAGAAGAATAAGAAAATTTCTGAGCTTGAAAAGTCAAATATTTGCTAGAAAAAACACAAATTGGAAAAGTCAAAAATATCTCAGAATTTGAAATTTTGTGAGTTTCTCAGAATTTTGACTTTTCTTTCTCTAAATGTTGACTTGTTTTTCAAAGTTTTGACTTTAAACTTCTGACATCAAAAGTCTGAATTCTGAAAAACTCAAAACTTCCAAAAGTTGAAAATTTCTACATTTGGAAATTGCAAGTTTCTCAGAATTCTGACTTTTTTTCCTCCTTATTTTGACTTTTTCTCAGAATTTAAAATTCTTTTCTCCTCATAATTCTGACTTTAAATGCCCCATATCAGAAATCAGAATTCTGAGATCTGAAGTCATATTTTGTTTGTTTTCAGTGGCACTAATCTTCCTCCGTATCCCACATCTTGAACATGTCTTCAGGGAAAGTTTTGTCTCTGTTCTGTTCCAGAGAAGTGTCCAGGTTGCGTCTCTATCAGGATGACCTCAGCACCAATTGGGATCAAATCTCCAGAGCATCCATGATGTTTTTTTCCTGCGTCGTCTCGGGCGCGGACGCTCGCTCCAGTTCTGCTGTTTGGGACCGGGAAGCGCAGGAAGTCGCCGTCAGGAAGCATTATGCATGAGGACGCAGCTGAGGTTGAGCGTCCCGTTTTTGACGAGTTGATGGACAGGAAGCTCTTCCCTGCCTGTGGATTTGACATTCATGCACCGTAACTGGGAATCGGTTGGGAATGTGGACTGAAATACTCTGAGCAGGTATTTCCCTTCGTTCCTGGAAAGGTTTGGTTTTTGGGTGGAGGTTGGGGGTCAAAGGTTGGATATTTGGCAGTTGGATAAAGATGGAGGCCGGAGCGGAGGCGAGCCCACATCAGCACCAGAGGAGGAAGCCTGTGCTGCATGGACTGGAGGACCAGAAGAGGGTGAGTTAACCACAGAATCTTCTTCTGCTTCTTTTTTCCCACCATTGCTGCTTCTGGCTGGTGTTTCACTGAGAAACAAGCAGAACTTTATCTGGAGAGTTTGACTTTTCTTCACTTAAAGTTGACTTTTGGCAACATGGAAGCCATTGGCTCACATAAAGATGCTTTTCTGGTTGGCTGGAGAAATTTATTAGAATTTTCTGACTTTGGATTTGAACTTTAATCTGATATTTATTACTTTAAACTTCTGCAGTCGGATTAATTGTTATTGTAACTCATTTTGTCCATGTCGGCTGTTCGCTGCATTTTAATGGAGACATCTTTATATGGAAACATTCCTGTTGGCCATAGAATCAGTGAATTTAGCCTGTCGTAAAATGCAATTAATCAATCAATCGTGTGATAAATTAATTTTCATTCCAGTGATTAATCTTTATCCATTTTGTTTATGGTTTCTGTTATAATTGCTGCTTTTTTTGGGGTTCTGTGTTTCATTTTGGATATAAAATTAACATTTATTGTTCTAATAAAGAGTGAATTTGTGTTGTTATGTCCAGGAAACGAACAACAATATTATCGTTTATCTTGATAATCACTGGAACAATTTATCGTCCAGCAGATTCTGTTGCTGTCTGTGCTGCTTTTTGGTAAAGAGTGTGCATGTTTTGGGTGCTGGTGCATGTTTTCTCTGTTTTCCATCTCGCGTTTCGCCACCCAGAGGTTTGTTGCTGATTGCAGAACGCAGTGTGATGTGTTGGGTCATGATCCTGACGGTTTCATCACTGCTTTGTATCTGGGCGCTGCTGCAGAAACACTCAGAAATGTCAGAGGATCTTGGTTTTTTTTTTTCTCTCTCTGTCGCTCAAAGTGAGCTGAGATTTCTTGTTTTTTTTTGGCTGTGATTGATTGGTTTGGGCATCAGTTGTCCTTGTTTTTAAAGCAGATTTACAGCGAATTGCTCCTGTTGTGCTGCGGTGTCCGCTGACACGCAGGGCGGCCGTAACGTGCAGAAAAACCCAACCAAATCAAACGGGCCTCATGCGCTTATGTTGTGGTTTGTTGAAAAACGTTATTTTGTGGTTGAGCCCCTTCTTGTTTTATGAAATTGTGAATGTGTTTTGTTGAATTTGTGGGTCTTTTTCTTGCAAGCTGAACAGATCAGAAACATCTGTTTGGATTTTTTTCCTTGTAAATGTGCAAAAAAAGGATTTTTAAGTGCAGAAAAGCCGCTGATATAGTCCACGAAGTTCTCTCCAAGTCAATAAAATGATTTTAAATTGGTCTCTAAAATAAACCGGAAGCTGCATCAGTATTGGAGTCACATGTGAAAACCTGACTGCGGCATTTTGCTTTACCAAGACGTGTTTATAGAGCATTGGAATAGTCCAGTCTGAATAAAACAAAAGAATAAATGCTTATTTCCAGCTCAGAGCGTGAGATAATAGAGCTTAGTTTGGCAATACAGTCTTCAAATGTGCAATTAAAGTGAAACCAGAATGAAAGTTTGTGCCAGTAGAAGGCAAGCAGGCATTTTTCAGGTTCAAAGGTAATTATTTCAGCTTTTTTCTTCATTTAACTGAAGAAAACTATGAGCCTCCCACTGTTTTTAATGTAAATATAATCAGATATCTGAGGTTTAGCATCAGCTGGTACAAAAAACAGCTTAAAATGACATAAAATGCTTTTTTTAAACAAACACAAATGTACTGATTTACATGTTTATTTTATAAATGAAGCAAAGTGGGTTCACAAGTATGTAAAAACAACTTTAAATTGCTCAATCAGTGCATTTAGGAGAAAAACAGCCAATGTAAAAATAAATAATAATCTTAAATCTATAATTCCTTAATATTGATGACAAAGTTCTGGTTTCGGTACTTTTTCATCAAAGGAATTATTTACTAAAACAAGCTCCTTTATCTTGATTTAGACTTGTAAGTTAGTTTTGTTGTATTTCAAGTTTACTTAGATATTTGCAATAAAAACCTGATCATAATTACTTGGTAGGATTTTGTGTTTTGCAGTGCAGAATGAAAACTGGTGATTTCCGACCAGTTTGAAAATTAAAATATAAAGACAGCGTTTATCTTTCTTACCTGTGTTGGTCTTTTTCCCCTGTAAATTATTGATTTGATCAGGTGTGGTAAATGAATCGCCTGGGAATATGTAGAACATGAATATTAATTCAGTCCCAGCTGGTGTTCCCCCCCGATTTCCCACAATGCCGAGCGTCTCGGCGGCTGCTAATTGACTCTCAGAGAAGCTCAAGAAATCCCAGAGTTTCTGAGATTTCAGCACAAAAGGCCGATATATACCTGAAAACTCCTGTTTTTAACTTTCTTTTCTTGTTGCTATGGTAACCAGCTCTGCTTTCATTCATAAAGTGATTTTATTTGTTTGTTTATTTTTGTTCAGCAGCAGGCAACGGATAAGTGATGGAAATGATGGGAAAGTTCAGTTTAAAACTGAATGACTGCTTTCTAAAACAAACGGCGTCGATTTGAGTTTGTTGCTTTTATAGACCAAACATTAAACATATATTCAGTCTAATTTGGGTTAATTCAAACAAAAAGGTTTCCAGTTTAATCGACTCGGCTCAATTTGAACAGAATTATTTTATTTATAGTCTAATTTATAACTCAACACAGTGAAGTTCAGTTCATCATTCATTGTAAGATGGCTGCCAGTTGGCTAATGAAGGCCTTGAATAGTTTTTTTTTTACAACAGACTACTAGGATCATACTAAGAAAAAATAAACGATTATGAGAAGAAAGATGAGATGATTCAAAATTAAAGTCATAATAATGACAATAAAGTCATAATATCTTGAATAAAGTCAAGCATACGTTTGAGTCACAATCAGACATCTTGATTATGCTAACAGTAACTCTACAAACATACCTCTGATAACTATGTAGCTAACTAGTTAGCAAATTAACTAGTCAGCTAGCTAGTTGACTACCAACTCACACCCTTGTTAGCTAATTAACTCACTTCTAAAATCCCTGATAACTCACTGCTAACATATCCTTGCTAACTAATTAGCTAGCTAGCACGGGTATAAGTTGACTACCATCGTACACCCTTGCTAGGTAGTTACCTTTGCCAAGTAATCTCGTTATCCTTCGTAACTAGTAACTACCAACTTATACCAATTATCTTTGTTGACTGGATAGCTAGTTAGCAAGAGTACCACAGGATAAAGTCACTTCTAAAATACCTGGTAACTCTGCTATCATACCCTTGCTAACTAACTGGCTAGCTAGCTAGCAAGCATATTGACTACCACCTCCGACTACACCATTGCTAGGTAGTTACCCTTGCTAACAGGCTAGCTTGAGCTTTTTCCCATTTTATTTATTATTATTTTTTATTTAAAGTATCTTCTAGTTCTAGTTTTTTAAGTGCATGAAAATATTTAGAATTAAAAGGTTGTTTAGCTGACATGTTTTAAGGACTTCAGGTAATACATTTGTTTTATTTCTGCATTTAATTTTATTAAACCTTTCCTTTCCACCTGGCATAGATCTGTAGTCCAGATTCAAAGTCTCAATTTTTTTCTTTTTAATCTGTTGCTAAATTTCCATTAGAAATGAACGCATCACATTCTGCACAAGTTACTAAAGCTAAGAAAAGCCATTATAAAGTTTTTCTATAACTGGTTTCCTGTTTTACATTTTCATTTGCTACCAGGTCAGCGGTGAACTGTCTGTTTGGTGTGAAGTACATATTACTAAGAAGTTTATTTTCTTCTTCAAATTGGGTTTTTATATTTGTGTAGTCATGTTTTTCTGTTCATTTTGCGCTAATTTTGTGACAGACCTGTTCTTCAACTGCTGGTAGGGCCACAAAAAATCAATCCGGAGGCCACAAATGGCCCCGGGCCACACTTTGTGGACCCCTTATTTAACAGGACAGAAAACGCACAAATTTAAAGTGACTCTTCCAGAATAAAAGCCTGTATTTCAGTCTGTGGAGGGACCCGGTTAGATTTTTAACGGCGACAGCGGTCCCGGCGGTCTCTGTGGAAACGAGGCTGAACCGATTCTCGCCTTCCCTTTTAATGGACTTCAACCAACTTAAATAAACTGGAAGCGATGTTGTCACAGGAGCCTCCCATTGTTGAAATACTGGAGTAACAGTCGCCGTCCTTCAGCAATTACCTTGGCTTTGTGGGTCTGAGATGCTGCGTGCGATCCTCACTCTGCAGGAGATAATTGGATTTTGTTCCCTCTGTGGATCTGCTGTCACACGTCTCCTGCTCTGCGTTTTAATGTTCGATGAGCAGCAATCGCAGACCTGCGCGGAAAAGGCCTGAAACGGAAGCGTCGCATTACGAGGAGGGGAATCGGGGTTGTGTGTTTGCTGGAGCAGAACTGCAGACTTTGTTGCTGAATTAGTCGTTTGATATTCATGGTATTCATTAAACATGGATTTTCTGGAATTAGATCTATAGTGCAGTGAATCGTCCTGCAGCTGATAAGGTGGAGGACCTCAATTAAGCAAGGCTATTTAAACATTTATTATGGGGTTTGTTTGCATACACTACAAAAACACTAAATCTCACCACTTGAAATAAGAGAAAACTAACAAACAGGGAACTTTTCATCAAAACTAGGAAATTGTTTTAAGCCAATTAATCTTTAAAATTGATTTTTTTAGTTCCACTGGAAGATTATTTAAGTTATAACAAGACGGTTTTACCATAATAATCTCTCAGAAGAGGCATGCTGTAGTGGCGCAGGGGGTTAGCACGCCCCACGCTTGGAGACCCCAGTCCTCAACACGGACGTCGCGGGTTCGATTCCTGGGCCCAGCGACCCCCAGCCGCCAGCCCACTGTCAAAATGCATGCTCTAGCACTGCTAAAAACTCTTCTGAGAAATGAATAAATAAATAATCTCTCAGAAGATGTTGCTCGGTTCAATCTGTATTAAGAAATTATTTACTTAAAACAAGCTAAAAAGTCACTTGTAAATTAATTTTGTTCTATTTTATATAAATTAAGATAAGTCAGCTAAAAACTAGACAAAAATTACTTGGTAAGATTTTGTGTTTTTGTGTAACACACTGCAAAAACACAAAAAAGCTATTTATTTGTGTAGTTTGTAGCACACTAAGACAAAACTAACTTAAAAATAACTTTTCAGCAAGCTGTGGGATCTTGTTTTAATTGGTCCTATTGGCAGATTATTTCACTTATTATAACACATTATAATTTCCCAGATTAAAAGTGAAATAATCTGGCAGTCGAACAAATTTTCATCTATTGTAAAGGAATTATTGACTTAAAACATGCTTGTGTATTTTGCTGGAAAGTCACTTGTAAATTAGTTTCATCCTATTTTAAAGATATTTTTTAATAGAAACTAGACGGAAATACTTGGAAAAATTTTGTGTTTTTGCAGTGTATTCCTCCATTCTGCATCAAAATGCAGAAAATAAAAGCAAAGTAAGAAAAGTCTATAAACAGAAATGAACAAATGCTTTTGCTGGGAGGTTTTAAAGAACAAACAATTAGAAAGATCTTATCTGGTATTAAAATGAGACAAAGCTCGATGTAGGAAATTAATTTACGCCAATAATTCCTTTATATTGATAAAAAAAGTACAAAAAAAGGCTAATTATTTCACTTATAATTATAATCTTATTTTTAACTAATACTTGTTAGTCATCTTTGTCTTATTTAAAGTTTAAGATGTTAAGAACTAGACAAAAATCTTGGTAAGATTTTGTGTTTTTGCAGTGCAAATCCTCAAACCAAGATAAATTTTTTCCCTGTGGTTAAAGATTAGTTTAAATAAAACCCATGTGATTTTTTTTAAAATTTATTTTTCTCCCACTCATCTGCGTCTCTCGTAACTTACAGCTACAGAATAGCAGCAAATAGCCAAACCAAACAGTCATTAACGAGCGATCAGCGCGGAAATATATAATTTCCAGTTGCTCTTTTTAAGCAGTCAGTGTCAGATTTCTGTTCAATAATCAATTCCTGTCTGAAAAAATGGTTGATTTTAATCTGAAAGACTCAGAAAGTCCTCTCTCTTTTTCTTTTACAGCTTGTGTTGTTAAAATAATGTGATCCCAACTGTTTTCTGACTGAACCCGCTGAGAGGTGTTAAAAAAGACCAAGGAAAACACTGAAAAACGCCAAACGCTGTGTGAAATCTCACCATATGTTTGCCATTTGTGGTGCAGTTCGATTCGGCTTCCAAAAATAAAAACAATGAAAAGCGGCTCAGTAACGTCGGGCTGAATCTTTCATTGGGTCTCTCTCACGGCTTTTCTTGGCTCCTCTCGCAATAAATTAATTATGCTCATCCAGACCTTCAGGTTTGTTCTTATAAACAAAAAGCTGCAACGAATGCAGAGATCCACTCAGAATGAGTTAAAATGTTGCTGTTGTTTTTATTTAGACGTATTATTGTTTACAAAAGAAGCATGTTTAGATACTTTCCCTACATACTTTGATATGATTATTGCATCCACACTGCAAAAACACAAAACTTTACCAAGTATTTGTTTAGAGTTTCTAATGCAAATTCCTTAAGACGCTTGAAATAAGACAAAACTGACTTAAATGTAACTTTTCAGTGGCATAAAATAGTTTTCATAAGAAAAAATGTTTTAACTGAAATAATTGACCAATTGAACTCGTACTTTATCAATATTAAGAAGTTATTTTTGTAAAACATTTATTAATTTATTGCTGAAATGTTACTTGTGAGTTATTTTAGTTTTTTTTTAAGTGTATTAAGATATTTGCAGTAGAAACTGGACGAAAATAAGTTTCTATTTTTGCAGTGTACAATTTTTGACATTAAATTTGATTTACTGGAACTGAAAACTTTAAAGTTTTGCTGTAAAGCCATTTTTTAAATTTATTTATTTACATAATTTTTTATTTAGCATATTTCGTGACTTAAAAGAAACTCCCACATTTTGCAGAAAAGTAACTTACAATAAAATAAAAGTGGTTTTATAATTTAGGAATGACAACAATGGTTGTATTTTTCTCTCTTTTCTGCTCTTGCACTGATTCTGTTCATATTAAAGTTTTATTTTGTGCTGAAATGATTCGTTATGGAGAGGAAATTATAAACAAAGTTAAATAAAAACGAGTTACAGATGTTTTTAGGTGAATCTGTCACTGAACAGAAGTTTGTTCCTGTGATTTTCTACTCTGTGTGAGTTTAATGAAACTTTAGTTGTTTTTGAGGCTTCTGACTAAACCTGTTGCAACAATCAATTAATTAATTAACCAGGTAATTGCATAATAAATTAAAATGACAGATAATTTCCATTCTGTTGATTAAATTTTATTAATAGTTTCAGTTGTCTTTATTTCAGTTTTATTTATTTGTTTTGGCTGTTTTATTTTGAATATTTAAAATATCTTCCAGTTCCAGTTAAATGTTTTTGTACAAAATTAAAGTTTCTTAGCTTTTTAGAGCTACTCTATCAGCATTAATATATCATTAATATGTTCCTTGATAATAATAGTATTTAATGTGATAAATACTGATATTTATCACATTAATTATGACAATATTTTGTTGGATTTGCCGATTTGTTTAATTTTTATGTGGACATTAGTTTTTTAAGTGTATAAAAATATTTCTAGTTGTGTGGCTGACATGTTTAAATCAGAAGACATGAGTCAGCACTCGACTGTAAAGATCATTAATGGTGAATAAAAGTGATGGGAAAAGTTATTTTAAAACTTGATCATTTAAAAGAGCAGTACTATGTAAAACTGACGTTTATCCTTAGCGTTACGTCATGTTTTAATGTTTTTCCTTCATCAACAACAAGTTCACCTGAGTGGACTTGGCCCCGCCTCCAAGGACGAAGCTCCTCCTCTCAGCTGCAGTTCCCAAACTTCAGAGCTTCTTTCTGCTTCACAGAGTCGCTCTGCCTCACTCAGCTCCTTCAGACTAGCTAGCAGCAATTAGCAAACACCTGGCGGAGCTCATTACAGGAGCTACTTCTGACAGTACAGCTGGTAAAATGTTGTTTAATAGAGAAGCCATGATGGGATGACTTCCTGAAGGCGGAGTTTCAGAAAGAGCAGGCGTTTCTTAAAGAGACAGAGACCCAATTTCAAGGCATTAAATTATGAAGTAAATTTTCTGGAAGGGATGTGTATAAGACTGACATGACAACACCTGTTATTAAAATGAAGGAGTCTTCATGAATGCTAATGACTGTTTCATGAAGCTTAAATTGGTAAATAATGACACTTTAATGCAAAGTTCCATTAAAATAAGTGTCTTTATTTACCGACTGATGCTTCATGATAACAGTCATAAACACTCCTTCATGTAAATAACAGGAGTTGGGTTTTTCACAGCGTCATGTCCGGTTTATGACACCTCTTCAAATAAAGTGGTACTTTTAAGTCATTTCAGTTTACTTATATCACTTGATGATGCAAATGTAACCATGTGTCTTGAATATTCGTGGTACCGCCCCTTTAAGCCTCCAGTCTTCAGTGATACAGCTCTGAGACGTTAGTTAGACTTGCCGATCCTCCATCTTCTCATCTGTTTGGTTGGCCTGCTGCCTGGACGTGAGGGGCGAGCAGAGGCTGATGATTTGTCATTGACGGGTTTGATTGATTGTGGAAGCAGAGCGCTGCGCGCCGCTGCTATCTGAAACTAATTGAATGTAATATCAGAGCGACGGGACGGGTGATGACGAATGGCCAGCCCTCTCTGACTCTTTCTGTAACATCAGTGATTACAATCTGCAGTAAACATGGTGGTTAGCTGCAGCTTTCCGTTGTGGATCCAAGGGTTAAGCACTTTCCTTTTAGGGTTTGTGGTTGACCTAAACGGATCAGGATGGAGAGCGGGTTCTGGTTCTTTGCGATAGGAGGGGGAATCTAAAGGCTTTTCTTGCAAACCAGGCAGCTGCAGAGGAGAGATGGAGAGGATTTATTTCTTTCTTTTTTGCAGAGGACTGTGTTTGCCCAGTCATGCAGCACTGACGAGCCTGGGGAGCGGGGCTTTAAACCGGGGGGAAGGGGAGGCCTGAGGCTGGGGGTGGGGGACGGTGCAGCACCACCAGGGTCCCGGTCGGCCCTCCGGAGCCATCTGGCCTCTTCCTGGACCCGGAGGGACGGCGAAGGACAGGTGGCAGGGGCTGTTGGTGTTGACAGGACTTCTGCTTCGGGGCAGAAGCGTTATCAAACCTCAACCAAATACAAAATGACTTATCAGCAAAAAAATAAGAAAATCATTATTTTAGTAATCAAGTAATCAATAATTCTGATGATTAATCGATTAGTCTGACGATTAATCAAATAAAATTTTTACTTCTGACTCATTTCTGCTTGAAATAACATTAGTACAGTGTAGGGCTGAATCTGTTTAATTTTTGGATTAAGCAATTAATATTTGGAAAGAAAAATTATATATATATATATTTTTTTACATTTACCGTGTGAAGCTAAAGCTGCAACACTTCCAGGATTTTGGGTAAAACATATTTAAAGACAAAGGTTTTATTCGTCTTAAGTGCAAAATATACATAATTTGAACAATTTTGGCTTACTTGTTATGATGTTCTTTCAGCAAATGGCCTTTTTTAAACTCTGCAGTTAATGATAGATGTCTAAATCATTATTTCAATAATATTCATGATTAATCGATTCAGTCCTTGCAAGATGAAACCTATCAGTTTGTTTGAACATATTTTTCCAGTTACCACAGTTTTAAATTCATCTTCTCATCTTTCACAGCGATGAAACAAACATCTCTGGGTTGAAACTACAAAATGGGACTTTATAATTTATATATATAATTTATATATATAATTTATATTTTTCGCTTTCACACCTTAAAACTCATCTTGAAATCATGAAGAGGCAAAAGTGACCCCAGCATAAATCCCAGCTGCTTTCCACTGGGGCTGCAACTAGAAAATAAGTTAATTAATTAAAGCTACTTCAAAATAACTTGTGGAGTTCCACAAGGTTCAAAATTGGAAATTTGAATATAAACAGTTCAAATACCAGAACATAAACAGCTTTAAGAGCATTTTTTCCCACATAAATTACTTATTTTACCTCTTTATTGGATATAATTTTCTCTCCTTCAGTTTTTGGTCATTTTGTGTCTTTCTGGAAAAAGACACAAAATGGTTTTTCCTGTCTCCATTAAGCAGTGATATATTACAGTGCTGTAATCCGGAGATGGAGGGGGGCATCGGCCGGATTCTGGTTCAGTCCGGTTCAGGGAGACGGTCAGCAGATGAACAGGTGCTTCACATCGCTCCTGTGGTGATGATGGGATTCCTCCTTACAGACACAGGAATCACATCTATCATCCACGGCCACTTGTAAAGAGTAAACAGCAGATTTTATTCAGAGGTGATCATAAAGATGATCTATATCCTTTAGCAGGTTAGAATGGGTGTTTTTGCACAGATCAATGCTGTAACTGGCCAGCTTATACCAGACTGTGAAGCTCCCAGTGTTACAGAAAGAGAAAAGCAGTTGTTACTGCGCACAATAAACATGTTTTGACTTGTTTGTAAAGTGACAAAAGGAGACAGTGGTAAACTGGTGCTACCTGAATAAGTCGAAATATAATTTTGTGAAAACTAAGGCTAAATTAAGTTGATTTATTTAATATTTTCTATTTTATTTATGTGTAACATTGAAGCTGGTATTTTTAGTTACTATGCTGTGAAAATCGTTTGCTAATAAATTCTTACTAGAACTAGCTACTACTAGTTCTAGCATAGAAAGCTAGAACTAGTAGTATGCTAGCTTTCTATACTAGCGTACTACTAGCTACTACTAATTCTAGCATAGAAAGCTAGAACTAGTAGTATGCTAGCTTTCTATACTAGCGTACTACTAGCTACTACTAATTCTAGCATAGAAAGCTAGAACTAGTAGTATGCTAGCTTTCTATACTAGCGTACTACTAGCTACTACTAATTCTAGCATAGAAAGCTAGAACTAGTAGTATGCTAGCTTTCTATACTAGCGTACTACTAGCTACTACTAGTTCTAGCATAGAAAGCTAGAACTAGTAGTATGCTAGCTTTCTATACTAGCGTACTACTAGCTACTACTAGTTCTAGCATAGAAAGCTAGAACTAGTAGTATGCTAGCTTTCTATACTAGCGTACTACTAGCTACTACTAGTTCTACCAGCTAGAACTAGTAGTAGCTCTCTATGCTACTACTAGTTCCAGCTTTCTATGCTACTACCAGAATAGAAAGATACTACTAGCTTTCTCTACTTGTATGCTACTGCTAGTACTAGCACAGAAAGCTATTAATTGTGTAGTAGTAGCTTTCTATGCTACTACTAGCATAGAAAGCGATGCTAGTAATAGCATAGCTTTCTATGCTACTACTAGCATAATTTTCCCATTAGCTGGACGGACTGCTCATAATCCCTTTGGTTCCTACGAACCCAAAATTGAAAATTCTTAAAACTGTTTAAAAGTTTCACATGATTTTATCACCAGATTTACTAACAAATGCACAAGAAGCTACGATTAGCTTTCTATGCTAGTGGTAGCTTTTTATGCTAGTATTTGATGACACTTTTCCGAGTAGCTGGAACTACTCGAAAAAGTGTAGAAAAGATAGAAAACTCATTATGCCTTTGGTTACTATGTGCCCAAAGCAGAAAGATATTAAAACCATTTATTATTTCAAGTTGTATTATCAAGAGATTTACCAAAGTTATTGCATGTTTTGCTAACATTGTTCAGCTGTAATAAAGCTGATAAAGAGTCTCTTCCTGTCATTGGTTTCTGTTTAGATGTGAATCAGCAGCAGGACGTCAGATCAGCGTTTTACGCCGGTTTTACGTGTTAACGTCGTCGTCCTTATTCTGCACAAAGTCGCTGTTATCTTAAGTCTGCAGACCATGTTTCCAGTAGAGGCTCCCACATGTTTGCCATTCCTGTCGTCCTATTTTCACTCTAGGAAATGCGCTGGAATTGAATTTTACACACCAGGAATTTCTGCTCTGATAAGGACGAATGGAGAGCAGAAAGAAAAAGGTTTTCATCTGCAGCAGCAGGTGTGGAGCCAGAGTTTCCTCTCGTTCCTCCAGCCAATCTCTCCACAGCCTCTTAACCTCAGCCTCGCCTCCATTATGGGCGCCCTGGCGTAAATCTGCCACGTTTGGAGAGCGACTCAAACAGCGCGGGAGAGGAGCAAACGGTTAGCTTTGTTACAGGAAGCAAAGGAAAACACTGGGTGGAAATCTGTGAAATTTTGCCGCATCCCTGCAGGGATGTGGAAACGTAATTGGTACACAGGTGAAAATCGCCGCTGAGGGAACATTTAGAAAATTACTGTTAGCTGAACATTGGATGATATTTATTTGACAATTTTTCCAGCTCAGAAATTGTTACAGCTTGGATTATGAATGACTTTTTTAAAAATCATATTCTGCTTTAATTGCTGCAGGATTTATGTTATTTCATAATGGTTTGTTAGGACCATGGAAAAAAGGTAGCAAATTTCAACCAAAAACAAAAATTTTGAGTTTAATCTCAGAAATGTTCAAGACAAAACATAAACATTTCTGATTTTGAAATTTCAAAATTTTCTTGAAAAGAGCTCAGATACTTTTGACATTTCTGATCTTCAAAAGTAAAAAATGTGCAAGTTTAATATTAATTATATTATATTTAAGTAGTTAATTTTTTTAAATTAATTTTGTGGAAAACCCTTGGTAATTTCTGAGCTCAATCAAAAATATGTGTGAAAAAAAACCAAAATGTTGAGATTTAGCTCAGAAATATTCTAGGAAAATTTCTGAGATCATAAAGTCAAAGTTTCGACTGTCGGAAATTCTCAGAGTTTCAACTGTCAAAAATATTAAACTTTTTGAGCTGAGAAATTTCCCCCCAAAATTTCTGGAGAATTACTGAAATTAATTTCTGAGTTTTTGGTGGAAATGGACTTGTTTTCTAATAACCCCAAAATGCCATCTTCTGTTGACTCAAAACTTTTCAGCTTCTTAAAATCTCGTCTATACTTAATTTTTGGATATAACAGCATCAATGTAAATGTAATATTTATATTTACTACAGTGAATCGTTAGCATGTTGTATCCAGCTGCTGTAGTTGAACACTTTCATTCCTATGAGAATGCTAGGCTAGGCTAGGCCAGGCTAGGCTAGGCTAGGCTAGGCCAGGCTGGGTGCTGGATCAGATGTTTCTCCTGGTTTCAAACTCTCCGTCAGGAAAACTAAATGGCTACTGAGGTCACACACAGGTCAAGGTCTCTGTATTGGAGTTCCTGTATTTAGCAGGAAAATAATAAGTGGGCTGAATAAATATTGATTTCTGTTTTTAATCGTAATGGCAGTTGCGTCAAATTGTTCCAACAGAGAACTAATGTGTTGCTTTGTGTGCTGTTGTAACATCAGAGCTACAGCTGAGTGAACAAATCGTTCTTTATGGGTCAGTAGTTTCACACAATGAATGCTAATGAGGTGAAAGCAGTCGGTGAAATCAAGCAGGTCCCTTCATCTCATGATTCAGCTTGAATTTCAACAAGCAAAGCTGCAGCGTTTCCATATTTTATTAACTTTTCTACCTTTTGTCACATCAAAGTTACATTTGCTCAATTACACTTGAGTAAAATGCACTTTTACTACACTGTACCTTTTACTTTAGTAATTTTATTTGAAGTATTGCTGCTTATACTTGAGAAGTGTTTCTGTATTTTCTACCCATTGAATGAAAAATAAACGTTTTAACCAAAAAACCACCAGACTCAGACACCTGCAGTTTCTGTTAGTTTTATAAGTTTTTTATTTACAGAAACTGATTAAAAAAAAATAAATAAAAAATCCGTTGCCTGATTTTGTTATCTTTTGTTATTTATATGGATTATTGTAATTTTTGTCCTTAAAATGCCAAAATTTACACTTAACTTTTTATTTTGATGATGTAATTTTTAAATATTAATTGATTCAGTAATTGAGTAAACTTAAAATACTTTTTTACTCCAGTAATTTCTCGAATGGCTACTTTTTAGCTTTACTTGTGTAAAACCATGTGGAAGTAGAGGTACTCTTACTTGAGTAGTTTTTGCCCACATCTGAGTAAAAGTTCAATATTGCTAAAAGTATATTTTTCAAAAAAAGTTACTTAAGTAAATGTATGTAGTTACTGGCCACCTCTAACCTTATGCATGCAGGAAATACCGTCCTCCTCAGTTACAAACATTAACGAGTTTCACCACTGAGCTGCATCCACTCACCGTTTTCACCATGACAACCCCCATCGCTGGTATCACTTACACGCGTAATCAATACGCGCTCTCTGCCGCTATTGATCCGGGGTTGGCGTGTGCTCAGCCGCTGGGGCCGAGGACGCAGAAACGGACGGTGGTCAGCGGCACCTGGTTCTGCTCTGCAGCATGGAGAGATTAGGGAAGGCTGCAAACATCAAAGCCTGCTGGTTTATACAGGAACTGTTAATGAGCCGATTGTTAGGAAATCAATCTGCTGCAGGTCAACTGCTTCATTTGATGCTGTAATGAAGTGTGTCATTGAAGTGTAATACAGAACATGATGGATAAATGAAAGTATATGTAGCTTTTAATTGACAATCGGACAATGTTTTAAATTAGAGCGCCATGATGTACTGCATTAAAAGATCATAATTCAAAGGTAGCTCAAAATAATTTGAATTAAAAATTACCAGAGAGCTATAAAGTTAATTTATTCTTGTCGATAAACTATTAAATTCTGTGTTTCTATTTTCCATGAAGGCCAAATTAATTTAAACTGCCGCGTCCATATTACTCTATTGCCATAAATATTTTTAGACTCCACTGTTTATTTTATTAAACTTTTAATTAAAAGTTGCAATTGCTTTATTTAAAATTTGCTGCATATTTTCGTTACATTAAACTCCAGCTTTTGCTCAGCTCTTCCTAAACTACAGGTGTTTCCACACCTCATAGTCCAGTAGATTCGGTTCCGTTCGCTTTCACACAGCATCGTGTCAAACAAACCCAACACTAAAAACATGTTCTCCTCCTCGCCTGTGGGGGCGCTGCAGCAAGAACCATTGAAGGAAACAACAGAAAAACCTATCAAGAAGACACTGAGCTCAACTTCCTTCTTCACAAAATGTAAACAAAAATAATGGAGTAGTGTCAGATTTTAGTGGTGGCAAGTTTAAAGGAAGATTAATCTCAAAGTTTTTAGAAAAAACTTGAAATTTTTGAGATTAATCTCAAAATTTCAGTTTTTTCTAGAAAATTTTCAACTTTTGAATTTCCTACTCAGAATTTCCAAAAGTTGAAAATTTTCAGGATTTTCAAAATATATTTCTCTTGAAAATTTCTGGATTAATCTAAAAATGTTTTTGTTTATTTTTCCAGCAAACTTTAACTTTTCAAACTCAGAAATTTTTGAAAAACATTTATTAAATTTATATTTTTTCTGTCAAATTTGGGACTTTCAAGCTCAGACATTTTCTCGTTTTTTTTTCTTGAACATTTCTCATGCTAACCTAAAAATTTCATAGATTGTTTTGTCAGAAATGTACTTCTTTTTTTCCCCTCTTTGTCCAGTGGCCCTAATAAGTGTGAGGCAAATCGTTTTTTAAAAAATAAGTCGCTATAGACACCACTTAAATTCAGTGTGTACTCATAAATCTTGTGCTAATTAAAACTGGATGTAAAATTTTCCAAACTGAAGTCAGATTTCTGACAACTCCTCCTGCTAGTGACGGATAATTTGCAGCATCTAGAGACAGGAAACTGGAAATGCATCCTTGTAATTGAATTACGTTTCATTTTATCTCCCTTTTCTGGACATATTACCGTCTGTCAGAACCAATCAGTATAACCAAATCAAATCCAATCTGATCTGTTTGCAGCTGATTGATTCCTGCTCGGTGTAATTAAATTGTTGCCGTAGCCGATAAGAACCATGACTGGTGACCCAGTATCATGGGAGCATCTTCCCTCTGACGGATGAGATGTGGGACTGGGATTAGTGGGAAGTGGCTGGGATTTCTTCATATTTTAAAGATTAGGCTTAAGGTGTTAAAGAGTAAAATATAAATGATGTGAAAGATGATTGAAGAATATGTCCAAGTAAACTGAAAGCTTTTATCTTACGGCTGAAATGATTAATCAGATTTATTGTGATTAATCGATTATTAAAATAATCGTCAACTAATTTATGAATTGATCAATTGTTAACAGGAGTAAACAGACTCAAAAAAGGCTATTTGCTGAAAAAACAACACACTCAGAACAGTCATTAAGCCAAAACTGTACCAAAATATATGCATTTTGATTTAAGATAAAAAAAAACACAAACCTGTAAATATATTTTATAACTTCTTAAGCAGCATAGTCTTGACTTCACCGATTCAAATTCTGTAAATAAATAAAATCTCTCTTCAAGCACTTTTTCTTATCCAATTATTAATCGGCTAATTCAAAAATCAATGAATAGATTATCGTTTATGTACGAAGAAAGGTCGGAGCTGCAGATGAGTCTTTTACTACTAATTATAGAATACACTAAAGGAATGCATATTGGCAATTTAATGTTTATCACAAATTTTAATGTATAAAAAAGCTTTACATAAAGAATCTGTAGAATTTTACAAATTTTTAAACGATTAATCGTCAGTAAATCCATTAATCGATATCTAAAATAATTGTTAGTTGCTGCCCTGTATTGTCATTATGAAGCATTTTCAGTACATTAGCATGAAATTGCGATTTAGTGTCCAGTTTCCAGACCTTTTCTGTGCTTAATGAGACCTTTCAAGCTCCATAAGGTGGAGATAAGACCATCCTTGTACTTTAGTGTGAAACAAGTGTTTCTCTCTTATATCTTGTGCTGATGGTTTCTTTTTGTCCTCTAAAGGCAGAGGTGCTTGTTGCAGCTGGGGTCACCCAGCATGAGGCTCAAGGACGTTGCAGTAATTCAATAGTACCTGTTAACAGGCCTGTAGCTCGTAAACTGATAAAGCACCTCGGATACTTGCTGTAAACGCTTTAAAAAGACATTAAATGGCTTTTGTTAAATCCACAATGTGATTTGACATTAAGAGATTTCACGTATGGATGTGTTTATATGAACAGTGATCACAGTCGGATCCATAAAGAGCTGATCAATACCCATCACAGTCCAGCTGATCAAATATTTATCCAGGAAGAGGGAGGAGAATAGACTTCCTGTCGGCTCAAACGAGCCGCGTCTCCTCAGGTTCTCCTGCCAGAAGAAAAGGTTTTATCAGGTCAATTCATAGACTTCAGTACGGAAGAATATCAGTGCCACTGGGGACAGAAAAAGAACCCTGACTTTTGATGTAAGAAGATAAAAGTCAGAATTCTGAAGAAAAGGCAAAATTCAAATGAAAAATATCTAAATTCTGACAAAAAGTCTGAATTCTCAAATTAAAGCCAAATTTCTGAGGAAAAAAAGACAAAATTCAAACTGAATTCTGAAAAAAAATTCTAAGGAAAAACATTGGCATTCTTAAAAAGATTTTGTCTATTTTTCTATAGGAACTGGAATCCCTGCTTACAATAGCTTTATAAGAAGCTGTGTCTTTTTAAAACAATGCTGCAGAGATATTTGTTCTTATAATATAGTCCTAATGGGTTTAAGAAAAGTAAAACCCGCTGAATTACACTAATCAGTGATGCTGTATCATGCCACACCCATAGGGGGCAGTGTAAGCTAAAATCTGTCAATCACAATCCTTCAAAACAACCACGACTTCCTGGCAGGAATTAAAGGTGGCGCCATTTCATCAGGATTTTAAAGGGGCAGTATTGTCCAAAATTGACAGTTTTCACATTTTTATTCTTCCATGTGGATTTCTTCTGCTTTTAAAAACAGCCCAAGCGCTTAAAAACAAAAACAAACAAAAAAAAACCCAACAATAAAAATAGCCTGTGTGTAGCAATAAATTATTATTTTTTGGTGTCTGGAAAGTGAGCCCTTTCAAAAGCCTCCAGAATGTAACGCCACAAATCGGCAGACGCAGCCTGTTACCTAGCAACCCAAGCGAAGCCCAGCCCCGCTGCCTACCAACCAGCACGGTTGGTCAGCTGGTTTCACCACTGTATTTGCTGCACAATGGCTGCTCGAAAAAACAAGTGTTTTGTTGTTGCTCTTCAGAAACGGCTAGCTTCATTCTTGTTGGTTGTGCAGGAGGTTCCACGTCTGCTTTTCAAAGATGTAGGGTTGTACAATTGTGCATCTGGACAGCAGCAGCAGCAGCTTATTTGGATTTAAAGTTACCAGATGCCCTAACAAGACTAAAATCTCATCATCTTAGAATAATTTTGTGCAAAAAACCCCCCAAAAAACGTAATCAACATGTTTTGTACCTCCCATAAACCTAATAGCTCATGTTTAAATATGTTATCAAAATGTCTCTACATTATTTTCTCATTCTGAAAATGTAACTCTGATAAACTGAAGTGCAAATAGTCAGTCTTTAATTTTGAGCTTTAATTTAATTAATTTTCATTAACTTCCTTTATTGTGCAACGCTTGGCTGCTTTGTTTTCCAACCTTCCACAATGATGTTTAGTCAGGCAGAAAGAAACACATTAGCAGCTCCTCCTCCTACAAGATCCACCCACAGCATACATGGATAACAACATGTTAATTCCTCTGTCTGGAGCCTCATCTCTCTTTCTCTCTCTGTCGAATTGCCACTCATTCTGGGGAAGTTCCTGTTGGCAGAGATTGCACGTTTATCTGCGTTTTCCTCTTCACTCCTCCTTTTCCAAGAAGTTTAATGATGTTTGAGTCGCTGGAATAATTCACTGCTCTCCCATTGACTGTCAGCTTCCAGCTGTTTCGGCTGCTGGCAGGCGGTTCCTAAAGGCTCTTACCCAAACACTTCCTGGCTCGCTGAGCTGTGACTCCGACAGAAAGGGGGCACTGGAGGGCGGAGGAGCTGCTGTTGGCGGACTGAAGGTTCTGGCTGCAGAGCCCCCTGCAGCCGCAGCGATAAGAGACTGATGGGGAGCTGCTGGTGCGGATGAGTGTTGGACACCTTGATGCATTGCTGTGCAGGAGCTGAGAGGCAACATGCTGATGATTCAGAGATTAATGTTCTGACTGTGTTCAATAAGCAGGTGCTGGTTTTGTGCGGACACCAGATTCTGGCTGAAACATATTTTACCAAGCAGGCAAAGCGAAACGTAGCAGCTTGTTCAGTTTTCATGTCGCTTCCCACTAATATTGAAATATTATTAATCACTTTTTTATACATTAATAATTAAACAAAATTCACATTTTGTATATTTTTATGCTTCCATTTGGATCTCTACTGCTTCTAAAATCAACCCAAGAGCTTTAAAAAAACAAAACAAAACACCGGATTTTAAATTGATGTTTTTGGTGTCTGGAAAATGAGTCGTTTCAAAAACCACCTGAATGTTCAAAGATGTGGGGTTGCATATGAATCATTATTACAATCTGTATTTTAACCGCGCATACTAAACTAAATCAGCACGCAGTACCCGTTACTTAGCAACCACAGCAGAGTTCCACCGTTACCTAGCAACTCAAGCGTAGCTCCAGCACGTCTTGAGCTTTTACCTACCTCTGTAGGTAAAAGAAAAGTGTTTTATTGTTGACTTGCCATAGAGAAACCACTTGGTGGTTGTGCAGAAGGCTCCACATTTGCTTTTCAAAGACGTATGTTTGTACAATTGCGCATCGGTTTGCCGACATTTCCATGTGCGATTAGAAAGGTTCAGTTGGGTTCGATATGAAACTTCCTCTCTATATTTTTTTTTATTTTATTCTACCTGTTCAGTAACCATCCCAGTAATCAACCTCCCCAGCATGTAAGCAGTTTAGTCCCTTCTTTGTCAGATGCTCCTTGTTTCTTCTGTCATTCTCGTTCCTGGTTTCTGCATCTGCGGCTGCCTGCGTAAGCTACTCACTCTCCATTCAGCCTACTTGTTTCATTCATAACTGTTGCCTTCCTAAAATATTACATTTAATAACCTTTAGGATAAGTTAGGTGATGTGATGAAATTATGTTGAATTGGTGTGGAATTGATTTGTTTTTTCCATTTATAACAAAACGTTTTTTCCATGTTGCAAGTGAAACAATCTGCCAGTGGAAATTGTATTGTTCTTTTTATTAATTTTTGAGAAATTAATAACGCAAGATAAGCTCCTTTATCTTTCTGAAAAGTTACTTTTAAGTTTTTTTTCCCCAAGTGTTCTGAGATATTTGCACTGGAAACAAAAATACCTGGTAAGATTTTGTGTTTTTGCAGTGTAATGCTCCCTTAAACAAAAGTCAAATCCTTCTGTTGGCAATTATGTCTTAAAATGTTTTTAACATATTATATAATAGATATTTGGAGAATAAAAGTTATAATTTATAACAAATACAAGTTTTCTGCTGACATTTAAAATGTTTTAAGATATTTTTGTTTCGGGTTGCAGCCTGTAAATTAATGCATTTCTGATAATCAGGCTTAACTTGTTTTCAACAGCAGGTGCTCTGTGTTAATCTATTGCAGGAAGTTAAATTAAATGTAACTGCAGTTGCATGCAGAATGAGTCTGAGTACTAATGAACTGTAAGGTGCAGTGCGCTGAGCTGATATGTGTGTAAATATATTATGTTGTAGCAGTCGATTGCTGCAGAGATTTTCTGCACCTGCCACACTTGGCTGCATTCATAATGCAAATGAGTTTCCATGTCTTAATTTTTGACTACCGTAAGCACTTTGGACAAAATTTTACCAAAGATCTGTGAGAGCAGCCTGCAGGCAGGTGAGTTTTATCAGATCCTGTTTGTATGTGCGAACGGCTGGAAGAAGGTGGGGACATTTATCAAGTGGGAAGCTTCCAGGGGTCAGCGCACCGTCCAATTCTTCTCTAATGAAGAACACAGCTGAACCAATCAGAGCTCTGTTGCTCTGAGGCAGCCAATCAGGCAGGTGAGGTTGTGCAGGACTGATGAAAGGAGCGAGTCCTGATGAAGGATCGCCATGAGCCGGCAGAGATAACGCTCCGCTCAATGGAAATGCAATAAAGCCTGAATGTAGCTCGGTGTTGGCTGGTTGATAATGCAGCGTGAGACTCCAGAGCTTTACATGTAAAGCAGCAGTGAAAATAGGATGATGTGTGAATGTAAGTGGACAAAGAGTGAGCCGATCATTCATTTTATCCTATAAAGAAGAGCTGTTGAAGCGGCGCTGCCAACAGAACAAAGATTATAATCTGGTTTAAATCAAATCAATGTGACTAAAGATAAACTCATGGATGAGTTTCTCTAGTTCTTGCTGAGACATTTGTCCTCTGAAATGATGTTCAGGTGACAGAAGGCCGACTTTATAACCATCTTTATGTGACTCTGATTTAAAAAAACATTACTTGAGTAAATGTGATTGAGTAAATGTAACTCGTTACTCCCCAACTCTGAGTATATCAGGCACTGTTACAATTTCTATGCTTTAGCACAAATTGTGTTTTAGGAATTTGACAGGAAATCCAATTAAAAAATTGTTAGTTTTGATGAAGCCAGCCTCTCTAAGTTGTAGCTCTGTGAGCGCATGTTTCCATTACTTCCACATGAAAGCCTTTAGTCAGGTGTGATTCGACATGATTGAGCTTTGTGCTGCAGACCTTGAAGAGTAATTATTGAACCGTTGCATTTGTTATCCTACAGACTTGCCAGCAATGCCGTTGCTCCACAGTTCAGGTGTCTTATCAAGGACATCCCAAGGTTTGTTGGCTTCTGTTTAAAAATGTGTCATAAGAGAAAAATCCAATAAATGAGCCTTCGCAGACTTATGGCCTCGTTTTGAGGAAACTTTAACTGTGAAAGCTCTACAGGCCTAAAAAAGACCTTGAAGGCCAGTGTTTTTGCTCCATTGGTTTTACTTTTGCCAGTTGAGCTGTTATGCTCCATAGTTTAATTATGGAGTCGCTGCTTTGGTTTACTGGACCTCAGTTACTAAGATTTCTGTATTTGATCTGGGTTTAAATAGTTGGATCAAGGCGTTAAATGTCTGGTTTGACCCTCTGTGGGTTTGTCTCAGCAACAATCTGTCAGGTTTCCACTTACAACTTTAAAGGTGATTTATTATGCTTCCTTGAACAGATTGTAATAACCCCAACGGTGATACAAAACATGCTCATTACATTTTGTGCTCAAAATCATTCTTAAATAATGAGATTTTACGTCTCAACGACTCAGTTTTTGCACTTGCACATGAAAATGGCTGCAAACAGATGCACAATTATATAACATCTTATGTTTGAAAAGCATTATTACGGCTTACTGCACAATTAAGAGTGCAGCAAGTGCTTTCTGGACGGTAAGTCAACAACTAAACACTTGTCCTTTCCAGCAGCCATTGTACAGTGCATACATTGGCTGATCAAAAGTGCTGGAATTCTGCCTGGGTTGCTTGGTAACGGACTGGGCTTTGCTAAGGTTGCTAGGTAACGACACAGTGCCTGGTGATTTGTGACATTGCATTCCAGAAGGTTTTTAATTGGTTCCACTGCAAAAACAAAATTTTACCAAGTGAGTTTAGTCTGGTTTCTAGGTCAAATATATTTGTATACTTGAACTAAGACAAAACTAACTTACAAGTAACTTTTCAGTTAGAAATATGACATTGTTCCTTAATCATCGATGAAAAAAGGTAGCGCCATTTACAGATTATGTCACTTGTAACATAAAAAAAATATCTTAATAGTGTAATAATCTGCAAGTGGAACATACTTTTTCATCAATATTAAGGAAATATTTACTTAAAACAAGCTCCTATGTTTTGCTGAAAAGATACTTGTAAGTTTGTTTATATTACTTTAAATGTACTAAAATATTTGGACTAGAAACTAAACAGAAATACTTGGTAAGATTTTGCCATTTTCCAGATACCAAAAACATGAACTCGTTTTGTTTTTTAAGCACTTTGGCCTGTTTTTAGAAAAAAACACAAATGGAAGAACAAAAACATTAAAATGTGAATTTTGCCTCATAGTGAGCTATGTGAGCTACTTGCAGTCAGAAAAACGTCTTTCGAACTCTCCCGCTATCGACCAGAGTTGCTGTCGTCTGTTGGTGATTTATTTGAAGTGAGACGTGTTCATCATCGCAGAGGAAGATTACTCCTCCACGCCGAGACAATCCTGCCTCTTTCTGTCTCTCATCATCTTCGTCATCTTCCAGAGTAAAGACCCTTCAGTCCTTTCCACTTAAACGCGTTGTAGTTTTTCTGTCCTTCTAGATGTTTATTGATCCACATCTTCCTTTTTCTCCTCTTGTTAGACACTCTAGTTTATTGATCTTAGCGTAAACTTTACAGTTCCTGAATTTAACTTCATATGACATGAAGCTGTTGACCTGAGCAAAGAAATAGCAGTAGAAAAATGTCAATTTAAGCATAAAAGTCTTTGTTTTTTTTACACGGTAGCCAGTTTTAAGACCGTCAGTTTAAGACAGTACATAAATCATTATGTACTGAGTTTAAGCGCTGTTTTAAAAGGTAATGATAAACACATGATGTATCGGCCAAATTACCCACAATGGCTTTCCATTATACTTCTAATAAAACGCCTTATTAAACATGTTTCCTGTGGAATGAGACGCTCCTAAAATTAGAGATGCTTCAGTTGTAACCAGGGAATTTTAATTTATTTTGTCGGTATAAAAGATGAGACACAGATTGATTTAATATTTGCAAATAGAGAATAATAGAAAGCTGGAGGAGTTGGTAAATTATTCTACCAAGGGGGAAAAAAAGCTATTTACTGAAGATAAATGGATGTATTTAAAATAAATAAACACACGGAAGAAGAAAGTTGCGCTCAGTGTCGTCTTCAGAGGTTTTTGTGTCGTTTTCTTTAGTGGTTCTTGATGCAGCGCCCCCACAGGTGAGGAGGGGAACATGTTCATTTGATTCAATGCAATGTGAAACACCTTAAAGTTTGTAACTCTTATGTAAGAAAAGGAAAGAAGTTCAACGTCTATGAATACTTCTGCAAGACAGAAAGCATCACCAGAAACATAATGGAAATATTTATCTCCTCTTTTAAAGATTTGCTTGTGATATGTGTGACACATTCAAATAAAACGATAAAACCAGAACGAGATAAGCGTTTGTTTTAACGTTACTCCAGTGGAGTTTTTATGAACTTTAATGATCTCTGGTGATTTTCTTTTGTACCGTAATCTGAGATGATTTGGTTTGATCCAGTTTGACATGTGTACATGTCGGGTTTTTGACATTTTGCATGATTCTGAGGGAGAATCATGCAAACACTTTGGATTTCTGTCATTCGCTTCCCTCAGGATACAAGTCAGCACTCTGAATAATCCCGGCCTCTCTTCCACTTCCAGGCTCTTTATCTTAAAACGCTGCAAACTTTAATATCCATATAAGTATGGGAATTGTGGCTTACGGGAACCTTGGTGATGCAATCTCTGCTAAGACACCAACTGAACCTGATTTCAACTCCAAGTCCCTCAGACATTTTTCCTATCAGACAATGCTGGGAGATTGGGAACCCACATGAGCTTTTGTCCTTACTGGTTCCCAGTAGATCTGCTTTTAGGAGATAATCTCGGCCAAATTACCCAAATGTTACTTTTCTCAAAATTGTGACTTCTTTTTTAGAATTCTGACTTTTTTTTCCCTCAGAATTTTGACTTTTCTAAGAAATGTAACGTTTTTTTGAGAATTCTGACAGTTTCAAAATTCTGACTTTTTTCATGGTGATTTTTTTTTTTTTTTTTTAAATAGAATTCTGACTTTTTATTTTAATTTTGGCCTTAATTCCAGAATTTTGACTTTTTTCATGGTGATTTTTTTTTTTATATAGAATTCAGACTTTTTTTTCTTTTTAGAATTTTGACGAATTTTGACTAATCCCAGAATTTTGACTTTTTTTTTTTTTTTTTTTAAATTTTTAAATCTTGCTTTAACCTTCTGAGATCAAAAGTCAGAAATCTGCTTTTCAGTATCCCAAATCCTCTGCTGTAGTAGGAGAGGAGAGTAAAATCTGTGAAATGGATTTTAATGGACTTCATAGCTCTTGGCCCTGAATGCAATATAATCACTCACCTCAAGCCAGATATTGAGTTTTGTGCGATAACGTATGCACACATGATCTTCATTATGTTTTTATTTAAAAACTCCTATTTTCCCTTCCAGAAGCATAGTTCATTTTCCTGTAATTTGCCTCAGTGCGACTGTATTAAACCTTCACTGTCTGAATATTAATAAGCATTTTGTGATTTCGTATTTTCAGCACAGCGGCCTGCAGGACCTCAGCAGAGATGAATGAACTAATTGATATGTAAATAAGGGAAGGTGTGGCAAATAGAGTTCAGGAAAGAAGAAGCATGAATCTGTAATGCTGGAAATTGATTTTTGTTCCCCTTTGAGCTTCATCTTTCTTTCTATTTTAAATCCACATACATGACAGGTCTTTGTTTCTCCTGCAATCATCCGAGGATGAAGTGAACTCAGTGCTGCATGCTGGTTTAAGTTACATTATTTCACCACATTTTGCTTCCAAGTTCTTAACTGGAATGTTTAGTCCATCTTTTATTATTTTGTTTCCCTTTCATGATTGAAGATAAAATCCCTGAAATAAATCGTAGCTTTCATCTTCAGTTTTCATCCCGGTTCCAGATGTTCTGCTCGGTTTCTCTGAGAACATTTAAAGTTGTTTTCTTGATCCAGATAGGTGCCTTTAAACGCTTTCTAAAATGATTTTTATCCCGATTTAAACACGGAGATGAGACGTGGCATTTTATTTACGCTCAGGGAAGATTTGAAGAGAAATAAGAGGCGATTTGTAGTAAAAATAAATATGTCCAGCTGGGAACGATTACATTTTCCTCCTCTTTTCCCATTTCTTTTAATATCTAGTAGTAAAATAGTTTATCAGCAGGATTTGAACAGCTTTGACTTGATAAATGGACTGCATTTATATAGAGGCTCTAGTTTCTATTCTGCTACTGAACGCACTTTATCAGACACATTTATTCCTCTACAAAAAAGGTAGAAAAGTGATTTATTTTTTTTCACAGATTTACCAGGAACTGTCCCACATTTAGCCCATTTGTTACCTGAGCTGCAATGATTAATGCAGGTCATTGTTAAACCTCACAATCTGAATCAGGTTCATTTTCTTGCTGTATTTCTGCACAAAAACAAGGAATGTGATTTTGGTAAAATCAAATTAATTTAAAAGTAATTGCACTGTGGCGTTATTATAATTGTGCATTAGGCTCATTGCATAAAAGAAAAGAAAAAAAAAAGAGGTTAATTCTTGCCAAACTTTTTGTTTAGATTAATTTCAGAAATTTTATAGGAAACACAAGAACATTTCTGAACTTGAAAGTTAAAAATTTACTTAAACAATAAGAAATTTTAAAATTAATCTCAGAAATTTTCTAGAAAACAACAATAAAATTTGGGAGCTTTAAAAGTTGAAAATTTTATAGAAAAACTGAAGTAAAGTAAAACATTTTTGACTTTTGAAACTAAAATGCCCAAGTTTTTCTTTTTAGAATGATCTCAAAAATGTGTTTTTTTGCGTATTGTTCTTGAATTTAACTAGTAAGGTTGATGCCATGAGAGCACCTGATTTTTATTTCTGTTATTGAACAAAGATGGAGCTGAAAGCATAGAGAATTATTTTGAAACTTTGAGTGTTTACTTCTCAGATCTAGTTTACCGAGTGCCAACATTCAAGCGGCCGAATCATTTTTTGATTTTCATGCAACCCTAATGTAAATATTTCTTTTTGCGGCTTCTTGGGAGAGACGTAAAATAAAACAATCACAAAAGGAAACATCCTGGTTCTGCAGAAACATGAACGGACGGCCAGTTATGTTCTGCTGTTTGCTACACCTGTGTTGTTTCTTCTCTCAGATCGTTTTTTCATGTTTCCCAATGTGGTCCAGCAGATGTTTCCTCTCAGATTGGTTACTGTTCTTCCTGCTGGTAATTAGAGGTTAGGCGAATCCAGGCTGCTACCCTGGAATATGTTGCAGATGACTGACAACTTGTGTGCTTTTGAAGTGTGTGGTTGCACTCTCCTCTCTCCCCGTCGCTGTTTCTCCTCTACAGTTTCCTCGGCTGCTCACTGAGACAGTTGCAGGGTGAATAAATGCTAATGAATGGAAATACTCTGTGGTGTGTGTGTGTGTGTGGTTCACTGTGTCTATTTGGCTGTTTAATAAAGCAGCACGACTTTTCTTTTATCTGTTTTTGCTTGAATTGGCGCTGCCAACAAATACAAAGCTTAACGTCTGATTTAACTCTGCAAACATGAATTTCTGATTTATTTTTGCAGGTGTGCTCAGTTCTGCTGGAGTAAGATCAAGTCACACATGTGGCTCAGGTGGGTTTTGCTTAATTTTTCCCCTGCAACTGGATTGCAGTTCAGGTTTATTTACTATTAGAGGAGCACAAATTGAGTTTTAGATAACGAGCGTCTTGGATGTCAGGATAAAGTGTTTTTATAGAAGTATTCTGCATGGAGATGTAATCAGCTCTACCCATTATCAAGGCAAGGCAGTTTTATTTGTGTTGCACATTTGCAAAGTTCTTCACATGATTAGAAGGAAAATAAAACAAGATCTGCAGATCCTTTAATCTTAAAAATGTCCTTCATGCGATAGAAGGCTGACTTTGTAACATCTTTATGTGGCTCTGAATCTTTTAATTCGTCACTACACCCAGATTTCAGCCCTGATTCTCCCAGAATCGTATAATTTTCTTCCTACTTCACAAGTGTATACCACTTTGTGTTGATCTCATCAAACCCCATTGAATTATATCCATTTGTAATTGTAATGCGACAAAATATGGAAAGGTTCAAGCGTTTGTTATATTGACAAAATTAGTCACTTTAACTCTGTTTGTATAATCCTTGATTGTTTTTATCAAAACAAATTGCTAATTGTCAAGGGACAAAAACTTTTTGGCTAATTCTGGGACATTTATAACAAATAAATTTGAATCACTAGTTTCTGGCTGTGCGCTGAGTCTTGACCGTTCCTCTAAAA
This sequence comes from Poeciliopsis paucimaculata, assembly GCA_903067055.1. Taxonomy (NCBI): domain Eukaryota; kingdom Metazoa; phylum Chordata; class Actinopteri; order Cyprinodontiformes; family Poeciliidae; genus Poeciliopsis; species Poeciliopsis paucimaculata. The sequence goes on along the minus strand of CAEGAD010050898.1, from coordinate 266,857 downwards.
CTCCAAAAATCAATATCTTCAGTTTTGTTTCCAGTCAGCGGAAGAAAGTTACGGCAACTTCACACGTTGACTTGTTCTAAACATCTGCTGAACACTTGAATGGGTTCACAGCCCATTCATGTTAAATTAAATTTCTATCCAATATGTTCAGAGTTTAAGCTGACAGTTTCCAAGTCTTACATTTTGTCTGGACTTTGACAAGGCCGCTCTAACACATGAATGTGCTCCAACTGTATGTTTACTCTTTATGGAGGGTGAAACTCCAAATATATTCAGGTTTTTTTTTTTTTACCTATTACAAGGTTTTCTTCCAAAATTGGCAGGTATTTACCTCCATGTTCTCATAACTTCAGATCACCTTCCCTGTTCCTGCCAAAGAATGGTGTGTTCAGGGTGAAATGGTTACTTTTTTTATCCTCATCTGACCCGAGCACCAGATGTTCTTCCAGATATTTGCTGAGGTTTCGACTGTAAAATAGGAAAACATTGAGGAATGTGAATCCTTTTGCGATACGTAGTTTTACTGAAATTGTGTTTGTGAGGCTTTCATCTCGTCTTGTTTTGTTCCAGATATGCAGATGTAGCTCCTTATTTCAGGCCGTTCAGAGTAGCACAGTGCAGATGTAACAAGAGCATCAATTACTAAAAGTGTTATTCAAAAGTCACATTTCGCATATTTTTATACACTTCCATTTTGATCTTTTCTGCTTCCAAAAACAATCCAAAAACATCCACCCCTTTTTTTGACAATAAGTTGATGTTTTTTGTTGTCTGAAAAACAAGTTGTTTCACTCCACAGGCGCTGTACAGTTACCTAGCAACCCCTGCCAAACCCAGCCTATTACCTAGCAACCCAAGCCGAGCTCCAGCACATTTGGTCAGCTGGTTGCTTGGGCTGTACAATGGCTGCTGGAAAGGACAAGTGTTTTGTTACTGATGTAATATTCAGAAACCTTCATGTTGTGTGCAGGAGGTCCTACTAGTGCTTTTCAAAGAAGTGCGATCGTATAATTGTTCTGTTGTTTGCAGCCGTTTTCATGTGCGAGTGTAAATGTTGAATTAGGAGGCGTTGCCAGCAGCAGCTCATTTGGATTTAAAGTGACAAGATGAACTAAAACAGACTAAAATCTGAATATCTAAGAATGATTTTGTCCAAAAAAATGTAATGAACATCTTTTGTATAGCCAATAGTCCTGTTCTAACCTGTTCAAAGAAACATAATAGGAAAGGAAATTATGTAATGAAGTAACGTAATGAAAATATGAATCCAACTAAATTTGCCAAACGTTGTTGGTGCTGGTGTACATGACCGTAGTTTTGCTGCTGATGGTGCGTCCTGTAAGTAGAAACATCAACAGTTTTAGCTTAATGCGGCAGACAACATTCTGATCTTCATTCACATATTTGGTCGTTATAGGCGCTCAGGTTAAACCAGACCCAGATATGTTCCAGAAAATGCATCCAGTCTGAAATGATCTGGGTCTCAGTTTGGTCAGCTGCTCGGTTTTTCACCAGAGCAGCAACTTTGTTTATATTTGATCCGTTGTGCGTGTTGGTATTTACTCTTCCTGCCTCATCCGTCATTTCGCCGTGGCCTTCCTGGTGGAGTATATCGCTACATTCACCTCCATCTCTCCGTGGACTTCACCCTCCTCCACCATCCTGCCACTCTCACCCCCCTTTGCTCATATTTTCTCCTCCCAGTTGTTTCCACCTCATCTCTCTGTTTTGCTGGAGGCCATTTTGGTTTCTGAGGGGACTTCTCTCTGTCATCAATTTCCTGCTTGAACCATCGGTGTGAGAAAAGCACATCGGACCATCGGAGCACAGCTTGGTGCTAAACACTCAAACACACACAAATATTAAAATTTCAGCCTAAAAGGTGTGTATTAATTCCCTTTTTGGACGTGTTCACACCTGCAGCTTCAAATAGAAAAGACGCAGCAGGATGTCGCTCTGGAAAAATAGGAAGCTGTAAATTAAAAGAAAACTAGTGAAGAGTACAGAGTTTTCCGCAGAAACTAACCAGAAAGTATGTTGTGGTTTGTTTAAATTTAATCAAAAATTTTATTTGTTTAGAAACTGTTTTTGTTTGTTTTTTGGGAAGGTGTGAATGCGAACCAAAGAAGTGAACTCTGTTCTACCTAAAAACCTTCGGTTCGGTTGAAGTTTCGGTTCGGTTGAAGTGAACTTTGATGCGGTTTGAAAGCTAATTTGATCACCAAGCGGACTGGAGACCGCGCCAAAAGCAGGAAGTGGATTACAGCGCAGGGCATTCTGGGTAAATATTACCAAACCAAACAGAGTTTAATGCTAGTGGGAGGAATTGGTTATGGTCTTTTACTGATGACTAAAAAGAAATCCTGCAACGGCAAAATCTGATGGCACTCCATTTTTAATATTTGGTGAAGAAGGAAGTAGCGCTCACATAAATCTAATTTACTAAACATTAATTGAAATTTATTGTGGCAACAATAAAGGACAATTGTGGTTGTGGAAACTAATTTATCAACCCAACAGCAGATCTAGGCAATAATTATTTCAATTTCCTGACATGTCTGTCTTGTATAAGACACCTTTTCTACGTTTTCTCATTTTAAAAGGAAATGGGCTTTTTAAACTGTGAAGGAGGATGTAGATTTTGGATTACTGAACGTCACTGTTCTGCAGCAAACATCCAGAGCAGATTTCTTTTCTTTCATTGCAGTGTTTGGTCTTGTAAACTCGTGGTGTTAATCACCCCAGAAGCTCATTGGTCGCTTATTTAATTGCCGTCACATAAAACGCGTTGAGATTAACTGCCCACTGCAAAACGATGCTTAACCCATCTGTGTTTTTACAGGTGAATGGAGCAGACAAACCACCTGCATTACTGTTGGAGTTGGATCAAATCACGGCTGAGCCATTATGCAGTAACTCTGCTTTGACAGAAAAAGTCATTAAATGCAATGAGTTGCAGATGTTATCAGGCTTGATTAGCCCTCCATTTGCTTTCCAATCACCTTTAAACTGTAATTATTATGAATCAACACACATTGTGACCTTGGTGTATAGAGGGATTAACAGTCGATGTCACACTGTTTATGTTGCCTGCAGAAAAACAGCAAGGATATATTATTAAAACGATTTAAACTATTTACAATAATGTAATAAAATTATTTAGATTACCACCTGTCTTGATGGCTGCAGCTACATATTCATTTTTTATGGTTTTCACAAGAGATTTTTATATGTGAAATTCTTAGGATTTTTCTGTAAAGGTGACAAAACACAGAAATGTTCTTTGAAAACTAGCATCTGTTTTTATTTTGCTGGAAATTGTAACTAGAACAGCACAAAATTCCAAAGGTGGGAAATCATCATATTTAATTTCCCCTTTGCATGGGAAATATGAATTACACAAAATTTTAGTGGGACTCGATGCATCTCATTTGCTGCGTTTCCATTACAAATGTGTCCAAAACTTTCTCAAAATTACTTTAAGGTAGAAAAACACAATTTGCAATTGTGGTGATTCTAATAAATAACAAATGCAAGTAAAATTACACATGGATAAGTCATTAAATAACAGGGCAGGGCATCATCCTCCAACTACTTCCTGTTTTACTCTTTGTCGTTTCCATCAGTAGCAACATTTGGTTATTGATCATGTGACTCGTGTGATGTGTAAAAAATGTTTACACATCATCCTAGCTTCAAATCTTTTCATCAAAAAACTTTTTTTTTTTAATTGCCGTGTTTCCATTAAGCAAATTTACTTTTGAAATGTCAAATTGCGCACTTATATGGTTGGTGGAAACGCGCCTACTGAGAACTGATGTTACAGTTGTACGTTTGCATGTTGGCTAATGTTAAAAGCATGATAACGGTGGGTAACCATGGCAACCAGAGACAGTTTAAAGGCAGGTTGGCTTTTTCTGCCGTCGTGTGCGCATCTGCCGTGTTTACAAATAGTCCCTCCATATGAACAGTCGTGTTGCTCCCTATCGGTGGCGTGTCTTTTATATGGTTTTCATCGTTCCATTGTAGTTTCCCTCTGACAAAAGGGTTGTAAACTGTTTCTGACGTGTGCTCAGTGGACCAAACATCAGCTGTTTTACTCCCACCTGAGAGAAAACTTTCAACACTTTCCATTCATCTTCACCATCACAGACGAAGCCCAGAACCTTCGCCGCCTGTCAGCAGATAAACGCTCGACTCAAAGAAATACACCAGAGAACGATCCAGCTGCGCCCTGAATGCACCACGGACCGGTGGTGTAAAAACTCCAAGCGCACTTTTTCCTCATTTTTTTTATTTTCCATATTTTTTCATAGTTCCTTCTCCCTGGGTGATTGCTGTGACCCAGGCGGCTCAGCCAGCGCAGAATACAAACAGACTGATAATGGGATCTTACTGGGTTCTCTGGAGAGTCTCTGTGGTGAAAGGAGGAGAAAATGGAGGACAGATGTGGATGCTGATAGTATTTACAGAGGAAATAAGAAAAGGTGCAGGCATGGCATGTTTTAAAACCATTTTATTAGTTTTCTCATTTCATTTGGTGATCTGTTTACAGACTGCACTAAAAAAAAAAACAAAGTCCTACTAAGTGTTATTGTCCAGTTTTTAGTTTTAATCTTAGGACACTTGAAATGAGAGAAAATGAACGTACAAGCAGCTTTTCAGCAAGATATGGGAGACATAGGAGCTTGTTCTAAGTCATATTATCGATGAAAAATTATTTTTGATTATTTCACTTTCAACTTGGGAAAAATGTCTCGGCAGAACAATCTGCCAGTGGAACTACAATAGTACAGCTTCATCACTTTTAATATATTATTGACCTAAAGCAATCTTTCATTTCTTGCTGAAAAGTTAATCCTCAGTTAGTTTTATTTATTTCAAGTTTACTAAGATATTTGCTTGAGAAACTAAACAAAAAATACTTGGTAAGATTTTGTGCTTTTGCGGTAAAACCAGCTGGTCAAATGTGCTTGAACTCTGCTTTGGTTGCTAGGTAACAGGGCTGGGCTCTGCTGGGGTTGCTAGGTAACGGGGCTGGGCTCTGCTGGGGTTGCTAGGTAACTGCGCAGTGCCGGTTGAACGTGAACCTGGAGGTTTTGGAAATGGCTCATTTTCCACACAATGAAACATTAACTTACTGGGACTTTTTTAGAAATAATTGACTTAAAACAAATTTATTTTGCTGAAAAGTTAGTTGTAAGTTAGTTTTGTCGTATTTCAGATATTTTCCCTAGAAACTTTTGTGGTTTTGCACTGATGCTTCGTGATGCTTCGTGACCTAATTTTCTCAAGTTGATATTTTTAATGCAAGAGTTATTTACTGTGTGAATTTATAAAACAATGATTATATTTTGTGAATATAGAACATCCAGACATCTTCCTACTTAAAAAGCATATGTATTATGTGGTTTTGAGTTTCACTAAAACTGATATTTTACCAGGATAACTTTTGCATAAACAAGAAAGTTCAAAATGGTGATTAATTTTGATCTTTTTCATAAAGATCAAAATAGTAATTACACCAAATCAGGAACCTTCGTGCTTAAATTTGCATTTTATTTAGGGATTTAGAGAATTTGGATTCATTTTTTCCATTTTTATGGTACAATCAGAAGCAGGATCAGATTAAAAACTGTAATAGATTGATAAAGTGACCATTTGTGAGACAGATAATTGTTGTTGCTTCATAGATTTCCTGAGTTGCCAACAAAAATCAGCCGTTTCTGCTTAAGAGTCAGATCTTGTGATGTAAATTGTCTAGATTTTTGTTTTTGGGGAGTGAGAATTTGTTCAGTGCATCGACGATGTTTCTGTTGGGTTCATTCAGCTCTTTTCTTGTTAACTTTTATTGATTGTTTGTCTGGAGACCTGCTGCTGATCAGTCAATGTCCTCCACTCTGCGCTGCGTGTATTTAAACAGCAATGTTTAAATACACAATCCTTCACTCTCTGACAACAATAAGATGACTGCTAGGATTGGTAAGGTCAATATTTTTCTTTCAGATTTCTGCAGACATTTACATAATTTTCAGTGAAAAAAAACAAAACAGATAAAAACAAATTTTCATTATTTCATATGATGTGACGCTAATGTTGAGATACAAATTTTTTATACATCTGCTGATAAATTTTTTACTAAATTATTAAAAAAATTTGAAGGAGAAAACTGAGTAAAAACATAGAAATAGAGCAACAACTAAGAGAATAACATATTACGAGAAGTCGTACGAGGATAAATTTGCAGAATTACAAGAATAGTCGAATGAGTGTAAAGTCATAATAATATGAATATTATATATTTTGAGATTAAAGTATTATAACTTTAATTTGACAAGAATCAATACAAGAATAAAGTCATATATGAGACTAAAGTTATGATTTTACAAGAATAGTCATAATATTTCAACATTAAAGTAAAAAATACAAGAATAAAGTCATAATACTTAGAGAATAGTTGTTATATTATGACTTTATTCTGGTATTATTTTGACTTTATTCTCATATGACTTCTTATAATTTTGTTGGATTTTACTCTTGTAATCTTTTTTTCTTAGCTGGCCATAATACTCCTTTCTAAAAGTTGCATCTGAGCTTAGATGAAGATTTCCAACAAAACAAAAAGTTGATACTGTACGTATCGTCTACGTATCGCAAAAGGATTCACATTCCTCGATGTTTTCCTATTTTACAGTCGAAACCTCAGCAAATATCTGGAAGAACATCTGGTGCTCGGGTCAGATGAGGATAAAAAAATTACCAGAAAATTGATCCAATCTTACAAGAAACACAATCTTACAACAAAATCTTAACCAAACTTTTTCTAAAAAGAAAAAGAAAAACTTTGGTCTGAAGTCTTTTCTTAATAATCTCCGATCTATATTGTTTTTTTTATAGATTTAAGTCTATAAACACCAAATCTCATTTCTTGATTTATCGTCTGCCTTATTGACGGTATTTATGTTGGGAAACAGTTTGAGCCAGACTGTAAAAGTGATGGATGCCATCAGCGCCGCCGCCTCTGCTCAGGATATTGACGGATTGTTGGGAGACAGCGGATGAGACTAATGAAATATTAAAAGGCAAGAGACCAGAGTCCATGTTGGGCCCTAAAACGTAGCGACATGAGCTATCGAACCCAGGCTTTTACCACCGCAAAGAGTCCCGCCATCGATCCGGGGACTCTGTCTGCTGCCTATTTTTACGATTAGATACTGATGGTAAAAGCTCTTCAGAAGTCATGTGGTTTTTATTTATTTATTTATTTTTTTATCTTTTTTGCTCCAGTAAGTCGGTTGGAAGGAGGAAACTGGAATATGTGAACAGAAACCCACTTTATGGCTGACTCCAGCTTGGCGTCCTGGAAACCTCATCCTCTTTATGAATAATAAAACAGGCGTTGTAAAAAAAGGAGAAGAAGAAGAAGAAGAAAAATCCCGGCTGACTTCACTGACCGTCTCAGCGTTTTATATTCATTATCTGACCTCTGCATCTCCGCCTGTTGCTTTGTGAGAGCTCACCTGCATGTTAATGTGCAGCCGTCACACATCTGGACAGTTTTTATACAGAAAATGTATATAAAATGTGTTTCCTGTTTTGTTTTATGTGAAAAACCCTGCCAGTTTCTGCAAAAACTCAAAATATTACCAAGTAATTTTGGTTTAAGGAAGACAAAAATGAACTTAGTCACTTTTAATTAAGAATTATCTTGTTTTAAGTAAATAAATGCTTAATATTGATGAAAATTTGTTCCATTGGCAGAATATTTCACTTATAACACAATAAAAATGTCTTATTATAAGGAAAATAATATGCAAGTGGAACTAGTATTTTTTAATCAATATTAAGAAATTATTGACTTAAAACAAGCGTCTATATCTTGCATAAACACTGTTTGTCAGCTGTTTTAGATTTTTTTCAAACATATTATATAATATTTTGTATTTTTTCAGTGATTCTTTGCATCCTCTATCGTGTATTTCACTTGGAAAGTATTGATTAAATCTTGGTTTAAAGCCTAATTTTCTAAGCATTAATTTTCACATTGGCCTGTGATTCAGGCCTTGACCTCTGGGGGAAAAGGAGGTGGAGACAAAGGGCAATTAAAACGAATAGCGTTCGCGTTCTGAGGATGACCTGACCTTTGTGAGCCTGGATGACAAATAGTGGAGGGTGTGTAAAAAGAGAAGATCCTCCTCCTCCTCCTCCTCGTCCTTTTGTGGAGTTTTGTAGAGATTTTGCAGACAAAAGAAAAGAGGGAGAAATGTCAGTGTGAATGTCAGACCGCTCACATTAAACACTAAGAGAGGGGGGATTCGCTAAGTGGCTCAAATACCTCAGCTGGAAAGAAATCCTGTGTTTTAGCTGCTTAATGTGGCGTGGTGAGCGTTTACCTTCTGTAGGGAGCGACGTTGAAGAGCAACGAAATCTGAGGAAGCAATATTTTAATACCTGAGTTTTTTTTTATTTTTTACAAACCTAAATTAACATCTTTTAAAAATTTTTATATTGGTCATTGTTTAAATTAAAAGAGGTGACGTAACACTGTGTGTTGCCACTGTAAAACAAAATGACTAAATGATGTCAGAGTTGATGTGTAGTTTTTTGTTTATTTCAAAATACATTCATTCATACATCATGAGTGTTTAAATATTAATTTTTTTCAAAAGGAGGTAGGCAGAAGCATAAACGTGTTTATACACATATCTACATGTACAATAAAACATATAATGAGTTTATAGACCACTATTTTGCTTTATGTATAATTGGTGAACAGAATTAGAATCATATAATGAGTTAAACTCAGAAAATAATCGAGAAATTAACTCTATCTTGAGAAAATGGGAAATTAACTCAAGAAAACCAGCGGGAAAAAGCAATTGCGGGAAACTGAGAATGAGCCCTTTATTACGATAAATTGGGAAATTAACTCGCTATCTGAAGAAAACAATCTGGAAATTAATTTGTCTCAAGAAAACCATCGTTAAATTAGTTAATTATCTCAAGAAAACTAGAAATTAAATCATTATCTAGAGAAATTTGGAAACTTGTTACCTGAGAAAACCATCGGGAAAAAGCAGGTGTGGGAAATGTCCTAAACATTCGTTCTGGGATTTTCAAACAGGCCAATTCATGATGGTGTCAGTTTCAGATGTTTATTCTTGTATTACTTTGACTTTTTTCTCATAATATTCTGACTCTGTTCTTGTAATTTCATTGTATTTTTTTGCATAGCTCCATCAGTATGAGGAAGCTTGCACTAAATGCAACAGATCTCTATAAAACTTCAGAAAACACGTTGGTGCTACTCGACTTTTCATTGTGAGATTAATTACACTCTGCTTTCTGCTGATAATGGATAAGCTTTTATTTCTGCCTTTCTGTCTGCTCGTTTTTCCTGGCCCTGCAGTGACTCGGTGACGGCCATGTCGCTGTAATTGCTGCTTTTCATCTCTGACCGTTTTTATCTCCAGCCGTGCTCTCAGTTGGGACGAGTCGCCTGTGTTTTTATGTCCATCTCTTTGTCATGATGGGCTGTTAGAGTTCTGCTCAGTGAGAGGTTTTGTTTTTTACCCCTCAACGCGTTCTGCTCTCTGCTTGTTGGGGGGTCTATCAGCAGCCTGAGGCGTGACACTTCGTACCTTTAATAATTTGGAAGTGACGCTCTCATTGCATGTTCGATGTTCATTATTTTTATTTTGGAACGGTAGCGTCGCTGAAACTCTCACCACCTTATTGCAGCTGAGCAGAAAAGGTGAGCATGGTGAGGATAATTGCAGGTGTTTTAACTTGCTTTGCCTCGCTAGTTTGAAATGCCTGCAGACACGCAGATGGATGCTTGTTCTCTCACCTTGTTAGCCAGCAGAAACATGCAAGGAAGCAACACATTTTTATATGCAAAACTCTGAAATATGGAGCTTAATTCCCTTATTGTTCTCTATGTAAATTATTGTTGTTAGGACATTCGTTTTACTAAAAGAGCTGCCCAATATATCGCAAAATAAGCTTTTGAAATTAGTTTTAAAGGTAAATTATAGGAACATTTTACAGATAATTCTAACATTCTACTGAATATGATGTTTTTGTACACATTTAGCTAATTTCCAACAGATTTCTTGCCTTTATGACAGAAGATGGAAGTGATAAAATGTCTGATTTATGATATCATCATACTGATTTGTCTCTGTAGGAAAGGTTTCTAAAGAATGATGTGTTGCTAAGTCTAAAAAATGGTTTGATAGGGTCAGGGCCCACTGATGCGGCTTAAAAATAAAATACATTTTTTTTATACCAGATGCAATTTTTACCAAGATTTTTCTTGCTTTGTTTTCTAAAAAAATTTACAAATGACAGAAAATATTTATTTTAATAATCTCTTTTGAACATTAGGGCCAGGAAACAAGATTATAGTCTTAATATTAGCAGGATGAAGATAACATTTTACTCTAACATCAAAAAGTTACAAGAAAAAAGACGTTTTAATGAGGAATAAAGTTGCTGAGACGTAACATAATCGTCTCAGTTTGAGTGGTTTGATACTGATGTGTTAATAGATAAGAGAGCTCCAGCATGTTTGGTCAGCTGGTTTTACCGCTGTACAGTGGCTGCTGGAAAAGAAAACAGTTTGGTTGCTGTTTTACCATCCATTGGTTGTGCAGGAGGCTCCACATCTGCTTTTCAAATATGTAAGGTTCTATAATTGCGCACCTGTTTGCAGACATTTGGATGTCTGAGTGTAAACATTGAACGGGAGGCATCTTATTTGGATTTGAAGTGACAGAGACCATAAAACAGATGAATCTCATTATCTAAGAATGATTTTGTGCAAAAAATGTAATAAACATGTTTTGTATAGACCATAAATCTATCCCATTCGAAGAAGTGTAATAGGTCACCTTTAAAGAAAATTTGCAGTTGGCTGAAATCCATATCCATAGGTTTTACCTTCATTACTCAAATTATCCATATACACAGTAACTATGAACTCTAATTTCTTTCAAATCAGAGCTATGTTGAATCAGTTTTATTTAATAAAAAATAAGTAGAATCCTTTTCATTGTCTACAGCCGCTCGTTTTTCGTTTTGGAGCGTTTCCTGCCCCTCCACCATGCAGGGACGGTTTATTCTCCAACCCAAACTGGTTCGCAGACAGAGAGAGCCCGTCTGGGTTCATCTCCCCTTCATCCATGCCTCTGGCCTCACTGGTGCTGCCCCACTGGGAGATGCTCACCTGTCAGCAGTAATGAGAGCCCCCCTGCTGAAGAAGGGGTGAGGGGCTGAGTGTTTGGATGCAACAAGATGACAGCGCTTTCTGCATGATTGATTGTAGATGAAGAAAGCCAGAAACTCAAGGGTTTCTGTTGGGAATAGTGCATCCCCTTGGCTCCTGCAAAGGCTTGTAAACCATCCGAGAAACGTGACATATTATGTTTAAGATCTACCTTTAATGTTTGAACTTTTTACAAAAGCTGGTGCGTGAAAAAACATGTAGACATAAATATGGAGTATGTTATTTTTAAACAATATGAAAAAAGAAATAAAGTGGACAATAAATCATTAATATATGTTGCGATAGAGACATGATCAATAAATAATACATCTGATAGACTATTCAACAATCAATTAATAGAATATTAACTGAACTCCGATCTAGAACCGCACAACATTCTGGAGGATGTAGGCAGAGGAAAGACTCAACCTTTCATGGCTAGCTAAACAAGGCTAACTATCGAGCTCACTCCTTTCGTTACCTAGCAACTCACTCACTCGTTCTTGTTTTACTGGGGTTGCTAAGCAACTGCTGATTTTTGATGTTACGTTCAAAAAGTTTTTGAAACGGCTCATTTTTCAGACTCCAAAAAACATGGATATATTTTTATTCTTTCAAGCGTTTGAGACGTTTTAGAAGCAGTAGAAACCCAAATGAAAGTACAGAAATGTTGAATTTTGCACTTTACGTCCCCTTTAAGAGTTAATATAAATGTAGATACAAGAAGAAAATTAAAAATATTTATTTTTAGTCTTTCTGCTATGAATGTAACTTAATGATACTAGAATCAGTGGTGATTCTAGATTGCTTTGTGATGAGAGCAAGATTTAATGTTTTAAAACCGATAAAATTAATAGACTTCACATTTTAAACTGATTTTGGCATATTGTGTTAAGAGCTACCTTAGCTAACCATGCAATATTACAAAACCAGTTCTCTGTCATTTTCCACATCCAAGTTGAACGCTCAGTAGGAAAAGAAAATTGCGATAATGCATTTAGCCTTTCTGTTTTCCGTTAAGACTTTCCACACTGGATAGTTCGGTAAACTCGGTTTGATTGGAGATCAAAATTGCAACATTTGTTACAATTTCAACTGCTGCAGTTGGCTTTCTCGCCTCACTGTCAAAACAAACCAAAATAATTTAAAAGCCTATTCCCCTCCTCGCCTGCGGGGGCGCTGCACCAAGAACCACAACACGGAAACCCTTGAAGACGACATAAGTGCGACTTCTTGCTTCACAAAATATAAACAAACATAAAGAGGGGTCAGATTTTACGAGACATTTCTCCTTTTAGCGCTAGGCTAAAAGGAGAGCTAGTATGTCTGTTTTGGTTTTGTTTACCCAGAATGCCATGCGCTGTCGTTCGCTTCCCGGCATTCTTAAATGCATTTGAGCCAGAGTTCCCTTTAACTGAACCGAGACGGTGGTTTGTAGGCAGAATTCTGTTTTTGTTCCGCATCAGAGATCGATTACACATTCACACGTTTGTAATGAAAACACAGCTCCTCTTTGAAGACCAGGAAATCCCTGAGAAGTAAGAGTTAACACAGGAAACTTTATCAGGTTTAAGAGAAAAATAAACAGCCGTTGTAAATTTCAAAATATTGGGAAAATAACTAGTTATATATGTACCCAAGAAAGAAGAAGTTTGTAGAACATCTCCTTTGCATTTGAATGGATTATTCTGCTGTTAACAGGGAGAAACGTGAAAGCAAAGCGCATGCAGAAGCTGCAGCTGTTGTTTCTAAGCAGATCTTCTATTTCTGTGGTTAGCTGCAGATGACCTCCGGCCCACAGAGGAGCCCGGAGGTCACAGAGCGTCTTGGATTGGTTTTTATTCAGTCATTTTGCTTTCTGGAACATTTTCCACCCATGGAGTTTTGCTTAAGAATCAATTTTTTATTCTTAGCAACATATTTGCATAAATGTTGTTCTGCTGTTAACACGTTCATTTCAATGCTGAGAAAGGCATACACTGCAAAACAACAAATCTTACCAAGTGTTTTTCACTAGTTTTTTCTGCGAATATCTTCATACACTTGATGTAAAACAAAACTAACTTACAAGTAACTTTTCATCAAGATATAGAAGTTTGTTTTAAGTGAATAATTCCTTCACATTTATGAAACAAGTACCAATTACACTGACAGATTATTTCATTTATAACATATGAAATAATCTACCAGTGAGACTCTTATTTTCCCACCAATAATACAGAAATATTGGCTTAAAAAAAAGCTCCTATGTCTTGCCTAAAAGTTACTTGTAAGTCTTTAATTTAATTTGATTTTTTTAAATACACTGATATATGCTGGTCTTGTTGCACTAGAAACAAGACCAAAAATATTTTGTGTTTTTGCAGTGCATGGTGTTTGACAACAGTATTCCAACATAACTTTTAACCAAAAATGTAAACGTTTTGCTCTCAGTCAGTTTTCTTTTTTATTCTTTACTGATATTATTTACCATTTTTAATGCGAAGTTAGATAATTTGCCAATGGAACTCGAACTTTATAGTAAAAATTAAGGAGTTATTGACTTAAAACAAACTCTACCTGTAAGTTAGTTTTGTTGTATTCCAAGTGCACTAAGGTTTTTGCACTAGAAACTAGACCAAAATCTCTTTAGTACGATTTTGTGTTTTTGCAGTGTATTTGAAAGAATAACAGTGGAGCCGTTTTCCCAGCTTCCACCCTCAGAGCTTGTCACCTCCACAGCAAGACATCTTGTTTTTTAACCCCGAGCACCTTGTGTGTGTGTGGGTGTGTGTGTGTGTCTTCTAACCGAATGGAAAGCTGTACAGTTTGAGGGCCACCAACATAGCGCGTATCTACCATTAGCTCCAATCAGGCGGCAGTCGAGGCTGCTTTTAACTACCTGTTTGATGAGACGCCGTGGAAAGTGTGAGGACGGCGTTTCTCAGGGTTTGCTGTGAAAGTATGGAAACGCTGAGTGGCCGATGGAGGAGATGTGAGGAGATGAAGGAGGCTTAGCTTGTATATTGCTCTTGCTGTGTCATGGAAACATATTCATAATAACTGTTCAACTTTTCCACGTTTTTGTCACATCACAACCAGAACCTGGACTCAACTTTATGGGGATTTTGATGGAAAAATTAGCATTTTGGAACAACCAAATGAGCAAAATGAAGCTGGAAAGATGAACATTTTCTTCAAAGTGCTGTTTACGCTTATTTGGATTGATCTATATAAGACGTTTTTGTTACATTTTTTGCTCAAAGTCATTTTTTAAAATAATATTTTAGTCTTCTTAGTTTGAGTTCCTTTCATAATGAGCTGTTTTAGAGCGTTTTGTCACTTTAAATCCAAATAAGCTGCTGCTTTCTACGCCCCCAACTCAATAGTTACATAACATTGCCCACAAACAGACGAATAATTATACAACCATACATCTTTGAAAACCATTAGTTGAGCCTCCTGCACAACCAACAGGAGTTAAGTAAGTGGTTTCTGGGTGGTAAGTCAACAACAAAACACTTGTTTCCAGTAGCCACTGTACGGCGCATACAGAGGCAAAACTAGGTGACCAAACGTGCTGGAGCTCAGCTTGGTTGCTAGGTAACGGGCGGAACGCGGCTGGGGTTGCTAGGTAACAGGCTGGGCTTCACTGAGGTTACTAGGTGAAAGGTCAGTTCCCTGCTGACATTCGGAAAGTTTTTGAAAAGGCTCGTTTTCCAGATACCAAAAAAACATTAACATATTGCCAGAAAACGACTGGGACGTTTATAAAAGCATAAGAAACTCAGAAGAAAGTACAATAATGTGAATTTTGCATAACGCGTCGCCTATTGTGCCGGCTCACACATTCTCACACATGCGGCCCAGATGCTTGAAGCTCCTGAGTATGATCCTCCGCAACTGGAGACAGGTTGTTTTCATACCTGGAGCGGCGCTACAAAGGCTCCCTCCTGCTGCTGCAGATCACCAGCAGACACTGAGAGTTTACAGCTCCAATTTACAACCCGACTGGCTTCTCCAAGCCTCACCGGCTGAACGCCACGTTGGCAATAAATCCTCAGGATGCCTTTAAAGTGAGTCGCTCAGCATTACAGTTATCTTTGCTAAATTATCCTGTGAGTTGTTCCCTATTGTCTGGTTTAAACCACCTGAGGTGAAATTGATTTTATTGTATTTATTGAGTTTTTGATCATTTAATCTTTGGGTAGGGTTATACAGGGTTGTACAATCTTTGAGTTACCAAAGTTATTAATATCTATAGTGATGTCATGCACCCAGGGAGGCCATCTTGTTTTGAAAAATTGTATTGTGACATTGTAGATTATTTCACTTGTTATATGGGAAAATCTCTTGTTATAAGTGAAATAATCTGTCAGTGGAACTAGAACTTTTTTTAAAAATAAATATTTACAAATTATTGACTTAAACCAGCTCCTATATCTTGCTGAAAAGTTACCTGTTAGTATGTTTTGTCTCATTTCAGGTGTACTAAAATATTTACACTAGAAACTAGACCGTAAATACTTGGTAAATTTGTTTTGTTTGCAGTATAAAGTTGTAATAAAAGGTGAGAGTTGTGTGCATAATTTTTCAATTCAATAATTGAATTATTGAATTATTATTCCTGTTGCCTGGAGGTGAAATTAGCATTTTAACAGTGTAGCTTCCATACAGTGTGCAAAATGGATGCTGTATTTGAGAAAAGCTTTGTAGCTGTCATTTTTCCTTTTACAATAAGAATAACTTGATGAACTGACCTTTTTCCAGCCCACACAGATGCACTGTTATCAGCTCTTTAACATACAGTAGGATGAATGTGGTAAATGAGCTATTGTGCGTTTTTCCCGGTCTGGTATTGAGCTGGGTGAGCTTTTGAAGTGAATACATTGTGATCCCCAGTTATTCACACTTACCCCATCTGTGTATGCATAAATGTATGCGTGCATGTTGTTGGATTGTGACACAGCTGAGCGCAGCAGCTGGTGTTAATATCCTGCGGTGCGTGTTTGGCTGCTGGCGCGCCGAGCGGCCAGCGATGGCACGGCAACATCAGTCTGGATTAAAGGATCAGGGCTGGTGTCAGACAAACATTGGATTAGTGCTGTAATCTGACTGTCGTTGGCCCAGGCCTGAAACTGACACCAAGACGTGTTGTCGTCGTCTTGCTTTCACACAAGCTGGTGTTAATGTGGCGACGATCTGGGGGTCGTTCACACCTCCCAAACCAGTTCTGATGAGACTGGTTTGGGAGTTTGTGGCCAATATTTTGCACATGACTGCCAATCATGGAGCCTCAGGGGGTGAATCCAGCAGGAGGAGCTCTCCTGGGTGTAATATGATGTGTTCATACATTTTGGGTGGCAGGTTTATGGTTCATCCTGGCATGGGGCGGAGACCATGTGGCTGCTAAACAGGGTCCTGGGATGTGGCTGCTCTCATAAATTACTCTTAAATTAGATTTATATGATTTTTTAGCATTTTCTGATTATGCTTCCTTTAACAAGTTAGGATACGTCTGTGGTCTATAGGAAACGTGTACATGAGTTTCTTTTTTTGTTGCACGAAATAATGTATAAATAAAGAGACTTCAGATGTCTTAGGACGTCTTGTCACTTCAAATCCAAATAAGCTGCTGTTGGCCACGCCCCCAAACTCAACGTATACAGACTCGCACATTAAAATGACTGCAAGCAGAGGTGCACTTATGCAACACTACGTCTTTGAAAAGCAGAAGTGGAGCCTCCTTCACAACCTACAAGAATGCAATAAGTGGTGAAAAAGGAGTAACTTTCCACTAAAAAAACTGAGATTTATCTCAATAATTTTCCTGCTCCAAAAGTAGAAAATATGCAGGAAAAAATCTGAAATTTTGAGATTCAGTTCAAAAAATTTCTTGAAAAGTCTTGCAAATTTTTTAGCTCAAAAAGTAAAAAAATTGTGAGAAAAAATTTAAAATCTTGACTTTTGAAATACTAAAAAACTCATTTCTAACAAATTTTTGATTTTTGAAGGTAAAAAATGTACTGCTACTTTATTTTGTTTTTCCTTAATGGCCCTCGTGTGCTGTTGTAATTTTCAAACCTCTGCAGACATTTTAATCAAATTTCTATCTGAATATGCACAAAAAGCATCACCTGAAACTAAGACGATTCCACTTTCCTTGGGTTGTTCCTGAGGTTAATTTGGTTGCGATTTCTCTTGTCTGCAGGAATAAAAACGTGGCCGTGTCTCTAATTTAACATTTGAGTAGCTTATATTTTAGATGAAACAAAAACCTAAATGATGTTTATTTTAATTTGGACATGTTTAAATTCTCAGTGTCTCCTACAGAGCTGGTGATTCTGACAGTAATTGAAATTTGATGCTAATAAAAATAAACTGCTGTTTTTTTTTTAACCACGTAGTGCTCCGGGGTTTCTGTTCCGCAGTCACATTTTCTTCACTTTGCTCTTTTTATTTCTCTAAGTTTAGCATTGCAGCAGCAGAAGAGGAGCTTCAGGGGCTGAACATAAAGAAATTTAACTTCAAAGCGCTTCGTTTAATCCTGATTCAGCTTTTCTTTCACTACAGAACAAACATGTTGGTAAGAAATGTGACGACCCCCTGCCAGAGAAAACGACAGTATGTCCAATTAATTTTATGCTTTTCAAAAATCATTGTAGTGTGATTAAGCTGTTAAATTAACACAAAGTTCATGTTTATACACCAAGTAGTATTAAAAATAAATCCCTCCTCAGTGTTTTTGAAACATAAAGGTATACATTTCCCATAGCTTGATTTTCAACGGGGATTCTTTTCATTTTATTTCATGCTGAAATCTGATTTTGTTTTTATTTTTATTTTTTTTTATTTGGTTGTTCATGGTACAAATTAAACCTCACTATTGTCAGACCTGTGTGTTTACGATTTACAACCCGGAAGTTCAATGGAGAATTAGTCATACTAAGAAAAAATTCAATACAAAAAATAAAACTTCAAGAATTAAGTAATAAATTTATGAGAATAAACTCATGTCACAACAATAAAGTTGAAATAATATGAAGGCACACTCGTAGTAATTCGAGAATAAAGTCAAATTCTCTTACTTGAATAAAGTCGCATGAGAATAAAGTGATACTGTGACTGTATTCTCGTAAAACTTTGACTTTAATATGTCATAATGGAAGAACGTTTGTCTCAGATTTAATCTCAGAATTCTGTTATTATGACAGATTAAAGTCAGGATTCTGAGATTAGACTTTAATTTGTCAGAATTAAAAATAAGTGAGAATTATGAGATTAAAGTCCGAATTGTTTTTTAAAATTATTTTCAGTGGCACCAATCCTCATGAATCAATACATCTGATTTCTTCATGTATTGATTCATGTGGTTTGTGTAAGCGAAGGTTCTCTCATCACATTTATAGAAAGCAAGAGAATCAAGCATTAGCATTCCGCTAACGATCGTCGTTAGGCTTCAGAGGTCTAATTGAGGAACAAAGATAATCCTTCACTTGATGAGCTCCTCTCTATCCAGAAGTGTGTTTGGAAGACGTTAACTCCTCCTAACGGCGTACTGGAAGCAAACTCTGCAGTTTGAGTAATTTAGCTGCTCTGACGTCCGTCACCAGAACAACAGTGTGACACTGACAGAAGGGTTTTCATGTGCAGCTCTGGGATGCTAACTGGCAGATATCTCTGTTTTGGCAGAAGCTGCGTTTTATTGCTTGGCACCTCCGGGTTCAGCGGCTGGATTTATAGCGGCGTTTCTGGCAGGTGTTGATGATTGGCCCAGACTCCACTCGGTAATTTGGTGAAGCCTAAACGAGGATCCTCATGTGACAGCGGTGATGAGCAGCCCGCAGCATAACTGACATGCTGCGGATAGCGATGCTGCCAGGACACTTGGAGACGGCTGATAAAGAGGCTAATGTGTCAGTGATTTGGTTTAGCTGGCTCTTTAACTTTACATCATGTAGTTGTAACTTAAATAAGCTTTTTATTGTTTGGTCATTGGTGGAAGGGTTTATTAGTTCTTCAGATCAATTGAGACCAGTAATATTTGCCATTTAATCACAATTAAATGCTTTATATCATCATAAAAATTTTAATTTCAGATAAAGATAGAGTAAATACATAAGTTGTTTTTAAATGGTGATGGACACCTCTCAGGGCTAGTCCTTGAGGCTCAAAATTTACATTTTTATAATAAAAAATGTACATTTTGAGCATTTTCGTACTCCCATTTGGGATTTTACTGCTTCTGACAAACATCTAAGCATTTAAAAAACCCCACAAGGTTAGTTTTTGTCAATAAGTTAATGTGTTTTAGTGTCTGGAAAGTGAGCCATTTCAAAAACCTCTGGAATGCAACATTACAGATCTGTGTTTGGTCAACTGGCTTTACCAGCCGACTGCTGTACAATGGCTGCTGGAAAAGACAAGGGTTTTGTTGTGGACTTACCATCCAAAACCTAACTGTTGCATTCTTGTTGGTTGTGCAGGAGGCTCTACTTCTGCTTTTCAAAGATGTATGGTTGTATGGTTGCCCATCTTTTTGCAGAAATGTTTCGTGCAAGTGTGGCCAGAAGCAACTTATTTGGATTTACAGAGACAAGATGCCCTAAAACAGACTAAAATATCATTATCTGAGAATGATTTTGTGCTAAAACATGTCATGGTTATGTTTTGTATGTTTATTACAAAACATGACTTGTTTTGTAACAAACCATGGTCACTATACTTTCTATAGAAGAAAGCATAGTAGATTGCCTTTAAAGAAAAATAATTGTGTTTTTTTATGTAATAAAATAATGTAATGAAAATATATATTCAATTGGAAATTTTGCCAGAAAATTTGAATTTAAAGTGAAAAGACGACCTAAAACAGCTCATATTTGAAAGAGCAATGTAATAAAAATATTTTCTATACACCATAGAGAATGTGGCATAGGCAAATCCTAACCTGTTCAAGGAAGCATATTAGGTGATCTTTTACAAAAATATTGGAAAAGATGGAAGTTTGTAGGATTAAATGCTGGAAAGTTTAGATCAATATGTTGAGCTGTATTTAAAAACAAGTGAGGAAACCACACTCTTCATTCCAGCTTTGTTTCTTCATCCATTTTAACACCAAAACGGATATATTATACATATTCACCAGTCCTACCGTCAGGTTCCTGCAGCTGCACATTTAACTCGTGCAAAATGTCACCAGTGTCGGCAAGGTTATGAAAAGTCATCCTTGTTCGAGTCGTAAATCAGTAATTCTGCAGAGCGGCTCAGTGGAAACGCTTCATTCGCTCAGCATTCAACACACAAACAGACTGAGGCTGCAGTAAAATAGGAGCGAAAGCTACAAATCCCGGTTCTAAAACCTCTCATCAGTTGTTGGGGTCAGAGGTCGGAGTCATGCTTTGACTTTAGAGAAGATGGCAGAATGAAGGAGGTTAGCCTACAGTGACAAAAAGGAATGAATTGTTGCTAATGAGCAATCAGTTTTTACTGCTCTCTGAGTGAAACTGAAGAAATACAAATTTTCCCCCTCAAGATTATTTTCACTTAAAGTACGATTTAGAATAATACATTTGTTTGACAAGTTGTTGTTTACAATCTGCAACAAATTGGGTTTGAGGTTGAACAATTTGAAAGAGTATCCACTTTTTACAAAGTGTTTGGCAGCACTGCCATCGAGGAATCTCCACTTCTTTTTTTTTTTTACCCAGAAAATAGTGTTTACATTGCAACACAGCTACTCATTACAGGATTGTAGAAAATAATCTGTTCTAATCTCTGAGATTATTTCTAAAAATTGTAGTAGAGATCTTTCAGTTTTAAGTCTGAAAAACAGATGGAAAAAAGAAAATTCTCAATTATAGATCTACAAAAAAGGAACTTTTAATCCAGATAAAATAAAAGTAATCAGCATTGGTTTTGGTAGTGGTTATAAAAATACATGTGAAACATTTTTCTGTACTTTTACCTAACTTGCAGAAATTTACTCCTGTTATCTGCACCCGAACCTGTAGAGGAGTTCTTGCACATATCTAAAATTTCATTTTAAGCTTGAAATTAGCACCACCTAGTGGTGAAATTTGAGATTTCACTCAAATAAATTCTCATTTTTCACCTTTAAAGATTATAGATGAAATAAAAAGATCTCAGCATAAGCACATCCCAATAATATTTATTTTTGTGTGTAAGCAGTTGATTGATCCAGTTGGTATTCTGGCTGATCAATCACTTTCTGACACGGTTGTGGTTCTGATTGGTTTTAAGAAAATTGGAAGTGGGCAGCTGCCCAGGGTGACTTCTTCTCTGGGGCGGCATTAGCTGCCACACAAGTAAACGGTTGTGAAGTTAAATCAGAAGCCTATTTCTTTCTTGACCAGTAATTATTTAACAAAGGGCAGAACGTTTTTTTATAACAGCTGTGGAATTTAATTTGTGTTTCTTGAAGTGTAACAGAGCGAATGATCAATATTTAGATGTTTCTTTGACAGTTGTGCTGTGAAATTTGTGGCTTGATCAAAATGCAATCAAAGTACAAACAATTTTGTAATTGTTTGAGTATCGGTACAATTTGTTTTATTTTTAACTGCATTGCAGATAGCATATTTGTGCCTTGTTTTGTGTGTTTATAGTATTATCCTAATTTCTTTTGCATTTTTTTCCCAAGTAAAATATTAATAAAAACAAATTTACATGATAATGTAAATGATGGAGCATGTTGGCCCAGGGCTCCGAACAAGCTAGGACCGCCCCTGAACATTGAAAATAAAGACAAAAAAAGCTTATAGGTTATTTTTTATAGTTTGTACATGTTGTTAATCACTGAGATCTATGGTCTTTGCTTCATAAACACTTTTAGTGGAGGAAAAAATCGTGACATTTAGGATTCTGCTTGGTCTTTTACAAACTGCTGAGGAGATTTTTTTCTATCTTCTTCACCTTTAGAACATCAGTGTGACGAGATCAAGTTTTACTTCAGCATTTTGTGTTACCTTTTTGTAGTAGTCAACAAATAGTCCTAATCTGTGCTGCATTATCTCTGTAATTAATTGTCTCAACACAAACTTCTCAAACATATTTGCAGATTTAATATATGCAGGAAATGTTTGAGCTGCCATTTGTAGGAAACAGTTGATGGCATTAGCCTGCAGAATCAAAATAATGACCGGTCTCTCAGCCTGGGGAGAGCCTAGTTAGCGAGTGGCATTTATTATGTGGAGGTGACAGCTTGAAGCTGGAGACGAGATCGGCAGGGATTTCCTCATTTAGCTACCCCAGACTGAGATGAAGTGTATGGGGAGATATGAGGAATGTTTTCTGCCAAACCAGCTGAATCACAGCTCCGCCACAAATGGTTCATATTTCAGCAAACAGAGATTTTCCACCTTCGCTTCTCTTTTAACATGTTCTAGATAATCTATACGGTTGAATAATACTGTGGATATTGCAAGGGAGAAATTAAATATAAGTTCATGCATGGATTGATGGAGATTTGCTTTACATATGGTGTTTTATAATGAAAGATAGCATTGTTTTAATAAGTTTACCACATTCTATAGTGATGGATAGATGAGTATTACTACTAAATCTTATTTGGATGCTCAACAAAATATTATTTATTTTGAGTTTATTTCAAATTGAGCTGTTTTAGGACCTCTGTCACTTTAAATCTAATTAAGCTGCTGCTGGCTATGCCCCCCAAACTCAACGTTTACACCGAAATGTAAAAATGGTTGCAAACAAATGTGCAATCATACAACCGTACATCTTTGAAAAGCAGAAGTAGAGCCTCCTGCACAACCAAGCAAGAATGCAGCAAGCGGTTTCTGAATAGCAGGTCAACAACAAAACTCTTGTTTTTTTTTTTTACAGCAGCCATTGTACAGCAATAAAATCAGCTACCCGAACATTTTAGATCTCAGGTTATGTTGCTAGGTAACAGGCTGGGCATCTCTGGGGTTGCTAGGTAACGGAGCAGTGCCTTCTGATTTGTAGCGTTACTTTCTAGAGGTTTTAGAAATGGTTTATTTTCCAGACACCAAAAAACATGAACTTATTGACAAAAAACTGTGTGAGTGGTTTTAGAAGCAAGAAAAACACAAATTGAAGTAGAAAAACTTGCGAAATGTGATTTTCTGTGCAGCAACGCAACCAAGAAAAACGCTTTTACTTTCCATATGTGTGATCAAATTGGTTGCAGTTTGGATATCATTGTGGGTCATTACCACAAATACAACACAGGTATGTTATTCTCTATGTTGCGTCTAAGTAGCTTGTAAAGTAAAACTAGTTTCTGTCATGTATAGTTTATTTTTCTTCCTGAAGCAGCACTTAAGGATATCTTCCCACATTTACTGTCACTCACTAGACTCTCTTTGTTTAGCTTTTTCAGTCCATCCAGTGCTTGTTGTTCTTTGCAGAGCCGTAACTCCCACCCAATTGGGGTGGCTGCTGCTCCAGTTGCCAGAGAGATGGTTGCCAGAGTAACACATTTGACAGCTTTTATTAGTTTTTTCTTGTCTGCACCGGTGATCTGTGAGGAGGCAGGTCGCACACTAGAGTCCTTGAGTCAATGCCAGGTCTGAGATGAGTGAAAACATCTCAGCATCCTGGGTAATTAGCACTCGGTAAAAGAAGTCAGGCTGGTCACATGTTCAGAAGGGAGCTGATAAATTGAGGGAATTGACTTCTTGGATCTGTGAAGGAGCCAACTGTAAAGCATTTAGCAGCCATGTCATGGTGCTTTGTGGCTCCACCCCCCCCTCCTGGGCTAATGAAGGATCCCCTGAGATTTACGTGTCCAAGGTCGTTTTTCTATCCACCCAGAGGCCAGTGAGGCAACCGTTCTACTACTCCTTTTCATCCAGAGGACTGCTTTATGATGGTGCCTAACCGGCGTATAACTCACAGCAGTGGTCATTAAACTAAAGGGGAGACTGCGGGAAGACAAGTCATATTTCATATTTAGGATCACTGCACGAGGGCAGCCTCAGTTTGGTTGCTAACTTATATATCTGTTTATATTTCAGGATGTAAACACAACTATTTCAATTACACAGCATGTTGGACAATAGATCAATAACAATATGTAATGTAATAGATCTGTGATCAATATTAATCGGTAATACGTCTGATAAAATATTCACTACACTGATGCAGAACCGCTCAACGTCTCATGGCTAGCTAAGCAAGGCTAATGCACTCACTCACTCTTTGGTTACCTAGCAACCCATTCATTCTTTGGTTACCTAGCAGCAACCTGTTGACTAACTTGTGCAGCAGCAGTTTAAGGTTTTGCCCACTGTGCCTCATAACTGCTTAAAAGAAAAAAAACGTGGAGTGAAAACCGGATAAAAGAGGAATGGAAACATGCTGGTCTCAAAGAAACTCTCATTTTTTGATAAGTTTTGACTCTAAAGTGGAATTTTGGATGTGCAGAAAATTGGTTTATGTCACGAAATTGCACCTAAAACACTTCTTTTGCATCACACGAGTCACATGATCAACAACTGGATGTTGCTGCTGTTGCAAACCACAAAGGAGATGACAGGAAGTAGAGGGAGGATTATAGCGTAGCTTGTTTTTTAACCACTTATCACATTAAGAAACTTGTGTTTTTAATTCTGTTTCATATTTAATGGAAACACCATAATAGCAAAATTGTTACATTAGACATTAAATTTGACATTAGAGGAATTGACAAAGTGTTTCCCACATTTCTAACAGGAATGCAGCTACTGTTGAACAAGTGGAACAATCGTTTGGTGCGTGTTGGAGCCAGTTTACTCTCCACTGTAGCAGGAAGTCAGTTCAGTTGAGATTATGAGACTATTATGTGGTGGTAAGCAGTTTATTCCATTCTTTCACATTGTTTTATGAATCACCCCCTCTTCCTTCAGGGTTTATTACCATCAGACGTCGCCACTCCCACCTTCTTTTCTGTCTCACAGCAGAGCACAGAAGGACTGGGGACCATACTGGCTGTAATCTCACAGCTCTAATTCAATTAGTCTGCGATTCAGAGAGAATCGCGCGCTGCGTACATGAAGAATTGGGGAGGGAAAAAAAGCACTGAATCCTTCTTCCTTTGTCAAACATCATCTAATCTTGGGGTATATCCATATCCATTATTCCCACCCCCTACTGTAAATGTGCAATTTATTTCCCACCAGTAATCTTGTGACGGATATAAATGATTCAGTCTAAGCTTCTTTAGAGCAAATTTGTACGTTATCAGTCTCTCAGTGCCGCAAATGAAATCAATTAGTTCCTAATGGCGTCTCCAGTGAGCTCTTCTGTCCCGACGCACAAATGCTATATTACAGTGCATGCACTTTATGCACCAGAGTCCTCATTAGGCTGTAAAGACCTCATTAGGACGTATGCTAGGTGTTCAGGTGTCCGCTGATTGTTCATTGTTAGAATAAAACAGAAAGGTATGATAGTGCAGGGATGTCAGCTCTTAATTATCGAATATCAACATTAAATTAGGCCAACATGCATTTAATTATCTGAAGCGTAAAGTGCTTCAGATTAGCTGCTGGTCTTTTTGTACGTCTGTTGGGTTCTGGTTGTAATATTGAGATGCTGGGAATAAACTGAACTTTCATCATGAAGATACCTTAATTAGTTCTCTGAGGTTTTTCTGCCAAAAAGAGCTGCTACTGACTTGTAATGTGTGGGAATGATATGTAAAAATATACTGTGACAAATACAAAGGTTTGATGACGGTTTTGTTGATATTTTGGTAGAATTAAAACGAGGTTAAAGAAATCTAAAAAAAGAGAAAAATGTAATTGGGGTGCTGTACCGAGGTTCACCACTGGGTGGCATTGTTACAGATTACTGAATCTTTAGTCCTGCCAAGGCAGTCAGTTATATAAAGGACACATATATTTTTGTTTAATTACAGATTGGTTACGTTTATTAAGTACCACAAAATATAACTGTCATGAAGTTTAAATCACATAACATTCATTATTAAGTGAACCAGTCTTATGTAGACTCTGTTTTGAGAGAGAAAAACATTTTATTGTGTTAGCATTTCGGCGCTAGCATGCTAGCTGCCCGCTAGCTTAGGTGCTAACGGGTGTATTGTTTCTACCACATAGTTAGATTTATTGTATTTCTACTTGCTGGTTTAACTTAGGGGTTTCTGAATATATATAGAGCTATCTTTGTATATTTTGATCAAGTTAAAATAACGGCTGTGTTGTGTGACGTGTTAGCTCTCTGCTAAATGGAGGATAGTGATGTGTAATATTAGCCCTGCTGAATGATGTTGTTTTGAAAGATATTGAGAAAAAGTCTTGTTCCACTGGCAGATTATTTCACTTATAACCAGATACTTTATCAGGAGAGGTGGGCACAGGCCAAAAATTATACTCAAGTAAGAGTATCAGCACTTCAAAAGTGTGTTTGAACACAAAGACACTTTTACTTTCAAGTAAAAGTTTAAATTAGCCATTCAAGAAATTACTTTTATAGTAAAACATCTACCCAAGTACTGAGTATCCGATCAAATTGTCAATGTTTAAAAACTAAAATGAGACAGACCAAAATATAAAGTTAAGTGAACATTTTGGTATTTTAAGGGCAAAAATGACAATAATACACATAAACAGCAAAAAATAACAAAATAAGACAAAAGAAAATGTTTCCAAATCAGTTTTGTTCAATAAAAATGTCAAAAACTTGAACAAAAACTGCAGGTGTGTGTCTGTCTGGTGAATTTTTGGTTTAAACATGTTTTTCACCCAATGGGAAGAAAATTCAGACATTTTACTCAACTAAGTATTGAAATACTTCATAATAAAATTACTGAAGTAAAAGTCAAAATTACAACATAGCAAAAATACTCCTAAAAGTACATAAAAAAATACTAAAGTGAAAGCAATTGAGTAAATTTATCTAGTCACTACCCAACTCTGGTTATAACCAGAAGTGATTATATTATTTCACTCAGAACATGTTATAAGTGAAATAATCTACCAGTGGAAGTAATACTTTTTCAACACTATTAATCAGTTATTGACTTTGAACAAGCTCCTTTATCTTGCTGAAAAGTTACTTGTAAAATAGTCATTTGTTTAACTTGTCAGGTTGTTTCGTTTCTTTATTACCTTTTATGCTCCAGATTCCTATCTTTGATAATGTGATTGTTAATAATCAACCTTTTTCACATGATGTCCAACAGGAAACAGTAGTGAGCAATATAGGTTGAAGGGTCAAAGTTCACAGCAGCGGCGGCGGCTGGTAATTGGTCAACTGAGTTTTGAATATAAACACAGAGGTCTGATTTTTCCAGAAACGCGCCTCAGGACTCGATTTCTAACTTTTCCTTCAGTGGCAGTGGGAATGAAGAAGTTTGGTAAGCAGAAGTTGTTTCTTTTTTTCTACTTGTCTAATATGGTTTTCTTTTCTTTTTTTTTTGGTCAAATTAATGACTTTGCTGCTGTTTCTGAAGCCATAATTTGAGGGAAAAAGGATTTGTTTCACTTTACGGACTTGTAACTGACAGGCTATGTGGATTTAAGGGATTTAGAAAAACTGGCCACATTTATACGATTTAAAAAAAAAACAGTTAAACTGTAGAATACTTTGGATTTATGAAAAATTTGTGTTTCTATATATTTAGAGTTTTAAGATGTAAAACAAACATCTTGAAACAGCCGGACTGTGTTTTTTGGCTCCCACCCACAAAAAATTATTTTATTGAAAGACATGTGCTTTAATTTTAGACCCCCTCGCACCCCCCCCCCACACACACACACACACCCACACACGCACACACGTAGGTTTTTTTTTTTTTTAGCAAACACGTTTTTTGAGTCTGTATAGATTAAGTGATTACTAAATTAGTTGATGATTTGTGATTAATCTGATTAATTGTGTCAGCCCTCTTGTGAAAGTTGCATAAAAGTTGTCTTTTTGTACCTGCATATGTTGAACATTTTTATGTGTTTTTCGGAGAGAGGAAGAGAAAGTGAAACTTTTGTCCTCTGTTTGATCTTCATATCCGTTTTGTAGTCTCCTTGTGGGTTTTTCCCAGACAGACCGACTTCTGTTGATCACAGAAGACGTAATGCAGGGGCAGATCAGAGTCTGGAGAAATGTGAAATGAATAAATGCATAATTCAGAGAGGAAGACGAGGAAAGTGAGGCAGAGCGATCACCTTGATCTCTGCACCTCGTCACAGCGATGGCTTCGTTTTGCTGTCACAACCAATAAAAAGAGAGGAAGCATTTTTATTTCATATAACGTCTTTGAATGAAATTACACATAAATGCAAAATGGAAGAAACTGATACATTCCTGGATATTTTGCTTAAAGCCTTGCATCCCTATTAATTTTAAATGGGTTTTCATATTTTATAGGATGTGACCATTTTTCATCTTTGGATGTAGCTGACACAGCTTTCGAGTTTAGAAAAATTACAAAAACTTAATAGAAACAAACCTGTTTGTTTGAATGTGGATAATAATAATCATTTTGTGATGCACTAATCAGAGATTTGTGACCAATGTTTCTCAATTTTTGTGAAGCTTTAACCTGCCAACATCAGTTTTGATCAATTATGAATAATTTTTAAGAATTATAGGCAGCTTTAATGTCTATTTTCTACCAGCAGTGGCCATTGTGTATAAGGGGTTTTCCAATATTACAAATATCACATATATACAACATATATATTTCTTGAATATGTTACTGCTGGAGGAAAAGATGCAGAAAACAGGAAGTGGTTGAAAGATGATGGCGTGCCATGTTCTTTAATGATTTTAATCGTGTGTCATATTTAATGGAAACACTCCTTCAAATACAAAATTGTGTATTGATAAAATTTTGCGCACATTTGTAATGGAAAAGCAGCTTCTGAAAATACGAAAACAGTGGTTTACGGCAAAACCATAAAAGACAAAAGTTGGATTTTTGTTCAAGAGAAAATGTTAGTAACTAGATCTCAGTAGCTGAGATTGATTGACTATACAACTGCCCAATTTGACACTTGGAAAATAAATTTGCTTACTGGAAATATGGCAACTTTGAAAAAGAAAAATTGTTTTTTGACCAAATGTTCTGGTGTTAAGGTAAGTTTTTTTTTGTTTGTTTGTATAAAAATTGGTATATTTTGCAAAACTGCAATGGAAACACTTTTGTTTGCATCACACTAGACACCCGGTCAACAACTGGAAGTTGCTACTGACGCAAACTATGACAAAGAACACGCGACATGTTTATTAATGACTAATATTGTGTATTTTAATTCTATTTATTAATTAAAGTGGTAATGTTATGTAAAATCATTTTTTTTAAGCTTTTCATTTTGTTAGAATGTTATTCCCTCATCAAAACAGACATGGAGCGTTGCTTTGATTCCATGTATGGCTGACAAATCATTTAATTTCCATGGCAACTTGTGCAAAACGCTTGGTTGGATTTCAAGGACAAAGCTCCTCCCCCACTCAGCTCCTTCAGACTAGCCAGCAGCAATTAGCGCACACCTGGTGTAACTGCTCAACTGCTGAGCTCATTATAGGAGCTACTTCTCATTTAAATTCTGGTAAAAATGTTGTTAAAGTGTTAATAGAGGCGCCATGTGGTTTTGACTTCCTGAATTTGGAGCTGCAGAAAGAGCAGGAGCTTCTTAAAGAGACAGAGGCTCAATTTCAAGACGTTAAATTAGGAAGTTTTCTTAATTCATATTTGATGTATAGAACATTTTTATAACAACTGAAGGTAACATAGTTATTTGTACTATAAAATGTTTATATGTACATGGAAAACATGTAATACATAATTTGCCTCTTTAAGCAAAACTGTGCAATTTTTTCGACATTAGCAGAAAGTTAGCAGCTGAATACCTCTGCTATGGAAAGAATATTTCTTCATGTGTCTGTGGTGTAAAAACGCATTAAAAGCATGTTTTAATTCTCAGCTGCGAGGGCAGACGTTATCTCTCTCTGCGATCTCGTTTCTGCAGACCAAGCTGATTAAACGCCAGCAGTAATTTTATTAGAGATTTACCTGTTCCTGTTCCCCAGCGCCCATTACCTTCACATCCGCCCACACACAGGCTGCAGCGTGTGTGTTTGCATTTCAGTTTTTGCGTACGCTGAAACAAGTGTGGATGCGTGGGCAGAATCCCCTGTTGGCTGAAATCAGCAGAGTTGTGCCATTTTTTTTTACAATTTTTTTTCCTTCTGCTGGTTCTCTTGATAGCTTTTTTTTTTTTTTTAATTTTAGCTTTGCTGGAGGTGCAGCATCTGTGTCTGTGTGATCCAGAATATAAATCAGGCCCCTCTTCGCCGCCGTCCCGTTCTCTCATAAAAAGATTCAGCGCGCGAGGCAACTTCAAAGGTGGGGAGTCGGGGCAGCAGGGAGCTGATAAAGTGAAAGTGGGGGTCGCCAGAAAACTCTCAGGTGAGCTGAAGATGTTACAAATGGGTACCAGCAGTCACATTAATCCTGCCTGGCTTTGCTTTTGTCTCCGCTGCCCTGTTTCATCAGCTTTTCATGTCCCAGAGAAGTCGGATTTGATCTTTTCTGTGAAAGGGAATGACGGGCTTTTATCTCTATCCTGTTTCCACTTCCAGTTTCCAAAAGTCTTCCCGACATTCAGCTACAGGCCTGTCGCAATAATCAATAACGCAGTTAATCACATAGTAAATTAATTTCCATTTTCAGGATTTATTGTTTTTCTTTTTTCTCTCTATATTTTTTTCCAAAAACTGGATGATAAAAGTCTTCAGTTTGGTGCTTTGGTCTCTTTTGAAAGGTCAATTTTGTTTACAGAGACTTTATAATTAATTTTATTTGCAGCTTTTTAAAAAAATATTATTATTTTGGATATTAAAAATGTTTTCCAGTTCCAATTCATTAGAATTTAAAGTTTATTGATATTTGAGAATGTGTTCTTGCATTTTTATGCCATTATTAACATTATATTACTTGAACATGGTTCAAAACAACAACATTGTAATAACAATACCTTCTGTGACAGTTTTTGGCGTGTCAGTCCCACATTCAGCCCATCCTGGCGCTTCACGGCGTAAAACCCGACTTTAGTTTTAGCTGGGAGGGAAATGTTCATCAAATCACAGACAGGCTCTTCGTCTTGGGTTTGCCGTTCCTTTTACATCCTGGTTGCTAAATGTCACAGACTTGCTGGCCCGGCGTTGCACTGCTTCGTGGATGAACTGCCTGAGGGGAAACAAGGGAAAACTGATTTTCCTTCATGGAAAGAGGAGTCTTGACTGTGCTGGACCCAACATCCACCCATCATCCATCATCTCTTTTATCTTCTTTCTCTTCCCGTCTCTTGGGCTTGAACTCCTTTCCTCTTGATCTCTGAACACAGCAGGAGGAAGAGTTTGGTTTACAGTACTGCTCAAAACTCGTGAATCATTCTTTATTACTTTAGATTTTACTCAAAGAAAGTCAAATTCTTTTAAATGTGATCTTTTATGCTTCCTCAAACTCCAATTTGAATCTAGTAAAGCACTATTTGACAATTAAGTTGATCAATTGTTTGGATTTTGGTGTGTAACTACGGTGTGTTAAGGCCACTGTTAATATATATAAAAACAAAGAGCAAGTTTCCAGTAAAAAATGTCTGAAATTTTCTAGAAGAATTTGAATTTGAAAAGTCAAACATTTGGAAATTTCTCAGTACCAAAAGTTGAAATTTTGCCGAACGAAAATTTGAAATTTTGAGATGAATCTCATAAATGTTCTAGAAAAAGAAAAAATTTCTCAGAAGTAGAAAATTTGGTGAAAAAAACTCAGGAATTTTGAGAATAGTCTTAGAAATTTTAGAGAAAAAAAATCTAGAAATTTTTGAGTTGAACAGTCCAACATTTGCAAGAAGAAATCCAGAAATTATTGAGATTAATTCAGAAATGTTCTAGAAATAAAATGTGTAAGTTTGAGTTTTGAAAGTCAACATTTGGTAGATAAAAACTAAGAAATTTCTAGATTAATCTCAGAAATTTTCAAGAAAAAACTTGGACATTTCTGTGGTTCAAAAGTCAAAATATTGCTGGAAAAAATTAAGAAGTGTTGACATTAATCTCAGAAATTATCTAGAAAAAACATGGGAGCTTCTGAGTTTCAAAGGTTGAACATTTTCAGCTTTTGAATCAGGAATTTTCTTGTTTTGTCGGTGAAAATGTTTTTCTTTTTTTGTCCTAATCCATGTCGCAGTATTTAGTGTTATCTTATGAGACGCAGATTTATGTATTTTTATTTTGGGGATGTTTTGGTTCCCCACAGCTTTACTAGCAGTAGCTGTAATCATTTCGCCGCCATAGATGCTGATGCTTAAAGATGTTTATTATCCTCATGACAAGCATGATGCTGAATATTGTTTCTCCAAACAATTGGGCTACGGAGCGTCTCTGCAGAGGGAATAACGCTGCCAGAGAGGCTTTTTTAATAAATCCTTGGTATGTCCACAGCCCTGTCGCCATGGTAACCCAGGCTTGCATTGTGCGCTTATGTTTGTCTGTGGTGCTTTGTCTTGTGTGTGTTTTCTTAATTGCCCCGTGTGTGAGGTTGGTTTTCTGTTAGAAATGGCTTGGAAGAAACACTAATTTCCCAATTAATTTGTTTTGATTTAAATCGTGTCAAATTACTTATTTATAATGTTCGTATGGGGGAAACAAAAGTCAATTATCAGATGTACATCAATGTCCTTAAGTCCCAGTGGAGGAGAACTGTTGGAAAAGACATATATGTTTTTAATTCTTAGATAGAAATTCACCTAAAATTAGCCAAATAAATTATTTCAAACCAACAGAAACGGATTACTGACCGCTGGTGATTATCTGAAGGAAAAAAAATCATTCTTATAATTTAATTGTTTAATTTTAAATTTTTGCTCATTAGGGTCGTAATACTCCATAATCCATTAAGATTTATCTTGAGAAAGAAAAATGTAAGACTTAGAAAAGAACAATGATTTGAATGCAAGTTCTTGATGTAAATCAAGTTTCAGAAATAATTCAAAGGGAAATAAAGAACCATATTGTGTTGCAATAACTGTAACTCTGTTGTTGTTAAAGAAAATCTTTGCTTACTGTAGAGAAGCTTCAGAAACGGCTTTCCTTCACGACTCGAGATCTGAAAAACTTCAGATCAAAACTTTCTATAAATATCTCAATGTGATCTCAAAGCTATGAACAAAAATAAAATCCCCTAAAAAGCAGAGATCATTTCCCTGCAGATAGTTTTGATGTTTATACTCTCAAAATATTATAGAAAGATCTAATAAATTTAGATTCATAACTGTTTCTAATTGAAAATACACAAAAAAATAAAACCCAAACACAATGAATCTTCTTCTGTTGTAGTTTTTTTCTTCATTTTCTGCCAGCATTTTCGTCTCCACTAACACGTTTCTGGATGAAGAGATTTTAATTAAAATGAGTGACACACTCTCGCCGATTATGTGAGAAAACTGAAAGAAGACCCTGGAGATGTTGCACTGAAAGGCCTGAAGCTGCAAAGCATCACTTTTGTGGAATAATTTAATAAATTAACGCTTTATTTTCTCCCCATCATCCATGTTTTCACGGTTTCCAGCTTCTCTCACCTGCATTTTATTTTTAGGAAACATGTTGATGATGTTATTTATAACCACAATTGTTCATTTATGTTTGATGGAGCCTTTAAGTGGTGAGCTGCAGAGTTAATATATTTATCATCTGTGCTTCCGTTACAAATGTGTGTAAATCTTTTTTCGATACTCTATATGTAGATTTTATAATTGTGGCGCTTCAATCAAATAAGAAATGCCATTAAAGTGACATGTGAATAAGTTTGTTCACACAATAAGTCATAAAAAATAATGCCTCGCTATAATCCTCCAACCACTTCCTGTTGTTTTCTTTGTCATTTCCGCCTGTAGTAACATCCGGTTGATCAAGTGCGAAGGAAGTGTTTCCATTGCAGTTTTGCAAAATACACTTTCAAAAATGATGTATTTCCATTAAGCAAGATTTTTTTTGTAATTTCAGTTTGCGCAATTACATAGTGAGTTTAAATGCAGTTAGGGACGATTAATCTTCAAATTTGTCTTTCGACGGGAAACTTGTTCATTCATTTACTGCTTAGTATCTGATTGCTCTACTCGTAAAGGAACAGTAGCTGAGTTTCCATTGACCTAAAATTAAAATTGGGCAAATTTAGCGGAAAGCTAAATTTGCTTAGTGGAAACTCTCTTTTTTCGATAACATTATTTTTTGCTATAAGTTGATGTGGTTTTTTAAAATACATAAAAATTGGTGTATTTCACAAATCTGCAATGGAAAGAGTTTTCTTGCATCACATTTGTGATGTGATCAACAAACTTTTAAATTTCGAGATTACATTCACTTATTTTCAAAAGTCAAAAGCTTAATTTACTTTTTGAGCTCTGAATTTCATTTTTTCCTAGAAAATTTTTACGTTCTGCGTAGAAATTTATTCCTTTTCTTCTACAATGGCAACACTTTTTTTGCATCACGAGTCGTGTGACAACAGGACGTTACTACTGTAGGAAATGACAAAGAAGACAACAGAAAGTGGTTGGAGGAAGATGATGGTGCGGCGTGTTTTTTAATAACTTTGTGTGAACAAACATACATTTTGATTGCGTTTTTATGCAATGAAAACACTGCAGTTGTGACATTAGTGGAATGGTGACAAAGTTTTGTACACATTTGTAATCGAAATGCAGCCTTTACAAGTTGTTTGGAGACGTTATACAGTGATTTCTCCTTAATTGAGCAGCATTGAATTGAACATGCCTTTTGATTTTTGTTTCTCGCATAAGTAAGAACAAGATCAAACATTCATCCTGTTTGATGTGCAGAGCTGCATGTCAAGTTGAGGTTTGATTTTTCTCCATGATCTTAATTCAAAGAGACATTCATTGGGAAATCTTTGCACATTTTGTGGTTTCTGATGATATTAAGAAGTGCAAAGAGTCAGGGCTGTGCCAAAATGTCTATAGAAGCTGGACTACCAAAAAATACACTTGAGTTGTAGACTTACAAGTAAGTTATGTTTTGTTCTGATATCTTGTTTTTATGGGATATAAATCAAATATTTCAATTAGCATCTCCAGCATTTACATAGCATAAACATTTGGAATTGGTATATTTATATTTAATAATTTTTTTGTGCAGAAGATTGGGTTCATTATTTGGGAATTGTTTGGGTTTTTGAATTTAGTGAATACTTGTTGGTCTACAAAATAGTTTTGACATCTGGTAGTCTTTATTAAGGGAGACCTATTGTGCAAAATTTACTTTTGAAACGTTTTTATGCTTCCATTTGGGTTTCTACTGCTTCTTAAAAGAATCCAAGCACCTAAATCCACCCTGTCGGTTTTTGGAACTGAGTTAATGTTTTTTAGGTGTCTGGAAAATGAAAAAAGCTCCCGATAAAGTCACATTGCACGGGCACTTTGCCGTTACCTAGCAACTCCCACATCCCACCTCATTATCTAGCAGAGTTCCACTATGTTTTTTCAACTGGTGTTAACCGCTGTATGCACTGTACAATGGCTGCTGGAAAAGAAAGTTTTTTTTGTTGACTTGCCATCCAGAAACCAGTTGCTGCATTCTTGTTGTTTGTGCAGGAGGCGCCACTTCTGCTTTTCAAAGATGTACAGTTGTGCGATTGAACCAATTCAATCGCACAAAACTTTCTATAAATGAATTTGATTTGTCAAAGTCACAGATTCATAATAAGGGATGTTGTTTTAAACAAAACCTTGAAGTGCTTTCATATAACAATATTCTGTTTTGATCCATAAATTCTTCACCTTAAAGACAAAATCCTAAGTGATTAATTTATACAATTGAATTGTAATGTTGCAAAAGCCAGATGAAAGAAGAATAATACAACATTAAAATATCAATCTATACTTTCCAAACAGGCAGCAAACCCAACCAGCCCTTCACAAACAGCCAAATATTGCAGAAAATGGACAAACTTTGCTTTCATATGCAGCTATGTTTGACTTTGAAAGGACAAACCGATCAAATGACATGCTGAGGTTCAACCCTGTAAACAATAATTTGTGTCAGAGCCCTGGGGGCAGGCAGATGTAGATGTTTTAAAACTATTATTTTCTCTCTGGATCCTGAATGGAGGTGGTTGACAGATGGGGGCATCAACCTGTCAGACAAGGATGAGGGAATACAGATGGATGTTTTTGCTTTAGTCCATCAATGCACACGTCTTCTCACCTGTTTGGATGTGCAGTTCCGCTATCGTCTTTAAATGGAGATCAGCCTCGACATTAGCTGCATTTTTATTGGCTATATTACGGCGCAAAGTTGAGTTTTGCTGAATGGAAATACGTCAATTTTGAAGAAACTCAAATTTTGCTATTATTAGAAAATATCTAGATAAATCTTAGAAATTTCTTAGCTTATAAAGGCAAATAGTTTTCAGCTTTTGGAGCTCAGGGAATTTCCAAGTTTTTTTGTAGAAAATTTCTGAGATTTATTTCAAAATTTCTAAGTTTGGGGTCACAGTTTGAAGTCCAGTTCATGTATTAGCTGCCCGTGTTGTTGTTGAACAAACAGGCCACAGAATAAGTTTTACTCATCTTTTTTTGTAGTGGTCCAAAAGAGCTGCAGTAGTATTTCGCAGTACTGCAATAGAAACACTTTTTAGTCATGTGATCAACACCTGGAAGTTACCACTGGCGGAAACGACAAAGACAACAGGAAGCAGTTGTTGGAGCGGCATGTTTTTAATGACTGCGTGGCCAAAGCTATTCACGTGGAATTTAAATTCTTGTTTAATGGAGACACAGCAATTGCGAAATCGTTTTTCGACATTAGCAGAGTTTTTGACATTAGCAGAGTTTTCGACATTAGCAGAGTACAAAGTTTTGCTCACATTTGTTGTGTAAGCACAGAGAGTGTGTCTTTATCAAACAAAGATATCTCATCTATGTATATATATATATATATATATATATATATATATATATATATATATATATATATATATGGCTCAGCTGTGATCTCTGTTTCATATACATATTCACCCACATATTCTCTGTGTGTGAATATGTGAGGATAAATGGCGTTACGAGGAGGAAAAGGAATCATTAGCAAGCAAATGTGTTCCAGTGCAGAAGCCAGCGGCTCCGCCCAAGGTGACTCGTCTCGGTGCTGCTGCTGTCAGGACCCGGCTGATTTATAAGTTCTTCATGGAAAAGAGTTTGGGGCCCAGCCAGCTTGAGCCGCTGGCTGCAGGCTGCAGTTAAAGAGGCTCCTCTGACAACATCTTTGCTCCCCAGAGAGCCGTGCTGTCACCAGACCTCATGCAATCGGAGTCTAATCGCTGCGTTATGAGGCTGTAAGTGCTGTCGTCACCGTGCCCCGGCTCCATAAAAGCTCCATCACTGCAGATGTGCTCTTCCCTCTTAGAGCCGCCCGCCTCTCCGCATGGCCACTGCCACTTTTATTTCACTTAACGCCAATTCATGATGTGTTAAGGTGCATTCTGGTGCTTTGAGATGATACTGCTCAAACAACAGGGTAAAGTTGGTTTTTTATCTAGTGATTTAACACCAAACTGTACACACAAACGGTATTAGGTACTTGGCAACCAGGGCCGGCCAAAGCCTTTTTGGGGCCCAAACCAGACTTTCATTTTTGACACTGGTAATTAAATTACAAGTATTATGCTAATGAAAGCTCTGGGAATCTTGGCGTAAATCTTTGTGACACAAGTTATTTACTTATTTCCACCCACTATACGTCAAATAGGCATTAGTGTGTGTGAAATCTGGAGTGTGAACTTTATAGAGCGGGTTCATGGGAGGCTTACGGCGAATCAGCAGAAATATCAAGTTAAATTTGCTGTCATTGTCCATTCAGTGTGATCTCTGAACACGGTGCTTCAGCGTGTCTGTTTCGATAAACATTTCAGTTCCAAACGTCTCTGTGGAGGATCCCACACCTGCCTCAGTCGCTGCCTTCCCACTCGCCTGCTCATTTGCTCATTTCTCACCTCCCGTCTCTGGAGATTTTCCATTCGCAGAGATTCGGAAACACGAAACGCAAAACGACATCCGAGGAGCGATTGTTCTGAAAGAAGGATCTGACGTTACGGGGGGGATTTGTACAGACAGGTTACATCATCACTTATTTTCTGCAGAAGTACTTTAAAGGTGACCTATTAAGCTTCCTTCCTTTTGGCACAAAATTATTCTTAGATAATGAGATTTCAGTCTGATCAGACATATTATTAGGACAAAGTCAATAAACGTAGAATAAAGTAGTAATCTTTTAATACTGACTTCACTGCAAAAACAGAAAATCTTACCAAGTATTTTTGTACAAATATTTTAGATAAAAGAAAACTAACTTGCAAGTAGCTTTTCAGAAAAACGTAGGAGTTTGTTTTAGACTTCTATAAAAAAACTATTGTTTTAAGACAATAATTCCTTAATATTGATTTTTTAAAAGTACTAGTTCTGTTGGCAGATTTTTTCACTTATAACAGGAAAAATCTGCTTGTTGAACTAGCACTTTTTCACCAACACTAAGGAATTACTGACTTAAAACAAGCTCCTAATTCTTGATAAAAAGTTACTTGTAAGTTTAATTTGAAGTGTGCTAAGATATTTGCAAAAACACAAAATCTTGCCAAGTATTTTTAGTCTAGTTTCTAGTGTAGTGTATAAAAGCAGCTGACCAAATATGCTGGAGTTCCGCTGGGGTTGCTCGGTAACGGGGCTGTGCTCTGTTGGGGTTGCTCGATAACGGGGCTGTGCTCTGCTGGGGTTGCTAGGTAACGGGGCTGTGCTCTGCTGGGGTTGCTAGGTAACGGGGCTGTGCTCTGTTGGGGTTGCTCGATAACGGGGCTGTGCTCTGCTGGGGTTGCTAGGTAACGGGGCTGTGCTCTGCTGGGGTTGCTAGGTAACAGCACAATGGATGTGGAATGTGACTCAATAATCTGGAAGTTTTTGATTTTCATTAACAAACATTAACTTACTGCCAAAAGAGCCACTTTGTGTTCTTTTTTTAAACCTTGGGCTTTTTTTTGAAGCCCAAATGAAAGTATTAGACATCAGCGAAGCCGTATTTCACCTCTACTTCCTCCTCACAGAACTCCTTGGATTGCAGGAATCCTCCTAAAGATGATGAAGCACATTTTCTGGCCTTCCGTAACGGTGCTTGACCTTGTTGCTGAAGTATTTGACTTATTGTGGTACCGGTGGGTTTGACCTCCTCTTGCTCTCTCCTTTGGCTGGTTTCCGAGCTGACGCATAGCTGGAGTTGTCTTTCGTGATTGGTTTGGACCCCGGGGGGTTCAGAATGCCACTCTGACATTAACGTCGCTTCAGGTCCGAGGGCCGCGGAGCCGCACTGATGTGCACTGATGTGCACTCGATGACCCAGGAACCCTGTTCGCTCTGTGGACGCCACAGCCTTCAAGAATGATGCAACAGATAATGTTTAATCCGTGATTAGTGTAATAATTCTGCCAATTATTGTGTTGATTAATCTGCGAAAAAAAACTGACATTCTGCAGATTTTTTATTTAACCACTTAACCAATTTTTTATAAAATATTAGAAATATATTAAGACATTATTCCTTTTTCAAATTAAGTCATTTGAATTCTGGCTAGAACATATTTACAAAGTATTTTTTAAATCTTACATGTAACGTTAGTCTATACTAGCTTTTGCCGAATTATTGTGCTAAGTATTTTTAGTTTGTATACTGCAGTTCACAATTAATCAATTACTAAATAAGTTGACGATTAATTCAGTTAGCGGTTAATGGTGATTAATTACTTATCTTACAAGTAGCTTGTAGCATGAAATAGATGCTTGTTTTAGTCAGTAATTCCTTAATATTTATGAGACCAGTACCAGTTCACTCGCAGATTGTTTCACTTATAAGAAGATATTTTCTCAATAAGTGAAATTGAACAAGTACTTTTTTAAAATTACTATTAAGCTGTTGTTGACTTAAAAGAAGGTCCTGTATCTTGCTAAAAAGATACTTTTAAGTTAGTTTTGTCTTGTGAACTAAGATATTTGCACTACAAAAGAGTAGTTGGTAAGATTTTGTGTTTTTCTAGTGCACCCAGAAACCACTTGCTGCATTTTTGTTAGTTATGCAGGAGGCTCCACTTCTGCTTTTCAAAAGATGTACAGTTGTATAATTGCGCATTTTCATGTGCGAGTGTAAACGTTGACCAAAAATACTTGGTAAAATTTTGTGTTTTTGCAGTGTATGTGTTTACATGCTGTAATATCTTAGTACACTTGAAATTATACCAAACTAACTGGCACAACTTGTTAGCTCCACTGGCAGATTATCTCACTTTTAACTTTTTTTCCCCCAGCAGTATTAAGGAATTCTTCACTTAAATCAAGCTCCTGCATTTTGTTGAAAAGTTATTTATTAGTTAGCTTTGACTTATTTCAAATGTACCAATACCTGGTAAGATTTTGTGTTTTTGCAGTGTGAACCGGATTCACTCTATTTGGGACCTTTCTATGCAAAATTATGCAAAGTTATGCACAGTTTTGCTTGCAGCATTAACTAAGGACTTGCAAAGCAAGTAATTAATACCTAATTTTCCTAAATCAATTCCCCCTGTCTCAATTTCGATAAAATACTTTATTATTATTCAATGTTACCTTTTTACCCTGAGGGCAAATGTTACCATTTCTTTGAATCTCATGTTTATGTTTCCCCATAAGGAGTAAAAATAGTTGTTTTGTTGTCAACGTAAGCAATAATCTCAGGAGAAAACAGGATAATAAGCTCGAAGCGATGCAGACTGAAATGATCTCTCTGAGATGATGATGGTTATCATCTGTTTCCAAGCAGAGCGGAGCCACATTACCGATTCCTTTCACCCTGCCTATATTTGTCCAGCGAGAAACACTCCCCCTTTCCATCGGATGATGGATGATGATGATGGCGAAGGCTGTGTAGGTGATGATGGATGGGGGATGATGATGGCTGTGATAATGGCGAATGCCGACTTGTTTTTGTTTTTTCTTTTAAGTTTGGGTCGACAAAGTTGCCTGGTTCTGAGAATCTGAATCCTGTCTGCGTTCTCGTATATCACGGCTCTTATTTATCCTACAGGTGCGCCAGCACCTCTGCCAGAGTGACCTTATCTTGTCCTCATTATGTCCACATCATTACACACATGTTCCTGCACATCCGCGGACTCCACACTTGTATAAATAGTAAACTAGGCCAGAGCATCTCTGAGGTTTGGGCTGTGAGGAAAAAGAAAACTTTGGGGCTCCTTCAGTTTGTTTTTCTGCCCTGGTTTTTCCGTCCATCTCTCCCTCTGCTGCCTGGTATCTGTCCCGGTCAGGGTCATCCATCTGGGGTCACGGGCTCGCAGTTTGAAGGCCAGCTCATTCATTAGCTGCCTGTGTTTTTGTGGAACAAAAAGGCCACAGAATCAATTGGGCATTAAAAGTCGACCTGTCAGGCGGAGAAATTGGATTTTATCTGGATGAATCCTCGGCCTGTTTAGGGACAATGGGAATGTGCAGCGCAGGGTGTCAGTTCTTGTGAAGTTAATGATGAAAAGCATTCAGTAGCAAAAGCAGAAGAGGCGTCACTTTGGTACGAAGTAAAAAAAAGCATTTCTTCTTTGAGTTTAAGCCATGAAAAGGCAAAAACTAAAAATATTACCAAGTATTTTAGGGCTATTTTCAAGTGCAAAAATCTTATTGCACTTGAAATAAGGCAAAACTAACTTCAAAGTTATAATTCAGAAAGGTATAGTAGCTTGTTTTAGTAAATAATTCCTTAAAACTGATGAAAATAACTAGCAGACTTTTTTCATGTTATAAGTGAAACAATTTGCCATTGTAACTTGTACTTTTTTTTTTATCAATATTAAGGAATTACTCACTTAAAATAAGCTTTGCTGTCTTGCATAAAAGTTACTTGTAAGTTATTTCTATCTTATTTCAGGTGTAATAAGGTATTTCCACCAGAAACTACACTGTTTTTGCAGTGTAGAGCCCAGAGTTATTTTTTATTTTTATTTTTATTTTTTAAAGGAGGAATTAATTTTGGCCAAAATACAGAATTTCAAAAGTTGAACATTTTTGACTTTTGTAACTCAGAAATTTCCACAGTTTTTCAAGAAAATTTTTAACGTTAATTTCAAAATTTCCAAGTCTTTTCTAGGAAATTTCTGAGTTTTCAGCCCATCCCTGTTGCTAGGTAACCGGGCTGGGCTTGGTTTGAGTTGCTAGGTAACTGCACAGTGCCCATGGATTGTGATGTAACATTCAGGAGTTTTTGAAAAAATTCGCTTTCCAGACACAAAAAATAACCAAAAAACTGGCTGGTTGTTTTTTTTTAAGTGCCTGCCTGTTTTTTATAAGCAATAGAAACCCAAATGTCAGTTAAAAAAAAAAAAAAAAGGTACAAAACGTGAATTTCACATAACAGGTTGCCTTTAAGGGGCAGAAGATGAGACCTGGTTCTTCCTGGTGGTGGATGGATTTGAAAATGACGTGATTAAATATTTTATGAATATAGAGACTCCAGAGAATCAGTTTGTCTGGATTCAATCTGGTTATTTACTGTTAAAGTTCTCATGACTGCAGCAGATTTCTAATATGAAACATTGGGGTTAGCAACCACTGAGGGAAACCGCACGTTGTTGTGTCTTTAATTTGTGTTTTATTGGTCGTGGCCAAATTTCAAAAATCCCCAGAAATTGATTTTCTTTTAGGTTTTGCTGAAATTCGTGACGCCTTTTCTACAAATTGGTAAAAATCCTATGATTTTGTCAGTATGTAAAACAAAAACAGCAACAAAATGTTGCATGTTTGGCTAAGTCAAGATGTTTAGAGCCTGCAGTCATTACATGACTCACATTTTTAGGTTAATATGAGTAAATAAACTGTAATTTAATACCCAATACCCAACGAGTGCGTATATTTCTGTGTTTCTCTGGAGGTGGAGGGGAAGCGCTGGCGTTCTGCCCTGCTTTGGATTTGAATTCATGTATTACTGATATGTGTGTGTGGGGGTGTGCGTGTGTGTGTTCACCTCGGGTATGGAGCCGTCACTGAGCAGTCGGAGACAGCAGACAGATGGAAGGGAGGGAGACGTCTGCAGAAAATATGTCGGCAGCAGCAGCCAGCAGATCCCCATTAGATGCTCAGGTGCTTTAGTGCGAGGGAGGAAGTGATGTCATAGCAGAAGGAGAAACTAATCCTAGCAACCGACACGGCAGGAAAAAAAAAGCCAGACTACAGTTTGAAACACGCTGTCTGTGTTTAAATGAGTCAGCAAACAGAAATAAGTCTCTCTTTTTTTCAGTTCAGTTTCTCACACTTTTACAAATTCTACAAGTTTATGCCAAATTTGCAGAGCTAATTTATGCTAAATTCATAAACCAGCTCAATCTCATCCATACAAATGATTATACCAGAAAAAATATTTGAAAATACAAGAATAATGTCATAATATTACAGGAATAAACTCATAATGCAAGAAAAAAGTCATCATTACCAGATTAAAATAATAATTTCGCAAAGATAAAGTCACGGTGTTACGGGAATAGAGGAGAGATAATATAAGAATAAAGTTTTAATAATGAGAATAAAGTCAAAATATTACAAGAATAAAGTCAAAATATTACAAGAATAAAGTCAAAATATTACAAGAATAAAGTCAAAATATTATGTAAATAAGTCAGAATATTCAGAGAAAGTCAAGTATGAGACTCGTATTTCAAGAATATGTTCATAATATTCTAACTTTATACTCGTATTTTTTCAACATTTTTCTCGTAATATTTTGACTTTATTTTTGTAATACTATTTGTTTTCATAACATGACTGTTCTCGTACCACTAATTTTTAAAATATTTGAAGATATGTGATGTCTAGATTTGTTTACATTTTGAATAAAGCTTAAAAAGAGGGCAAAAATATTAATTGTACTAAAAATACACTTCAAAATATATTAAAATGTATTCCAGCAACTGAGGCAAGAGAAAAAAGTGAGGATTTAAAAAATGCGATGATAAAGAGAAGCAGATGGATACCAGGAGAAATCAGAGGCAAATCAATTGGACTTGATGATGCTGATTAAAAATATAATTGACTGCAAGAGAAAATGGGAAGTTTAATGTGTTGAACAGAAATAAAGCGATAAAATCTGAAATTGTTAGCAGTTACCCTCCAGTTTGGCTGTAGTTTCTAAGAAGTGCGAAGGCTGAGTTATGTGTGTGTTTGTGTTTCTGCTGCTCCCAGAGGCACAGCAGTAATGGTTTCATTAAACTGAAACTCGTGTATCTTTGTTTTTCCCAGGGGAAAAGCAGCAGTCGGGTTAACCTGCAGAGCTGTAGTGCCAACAGTCTCAGCATTGACCCAAACACTTTCATGTACAGTAAATTCAGTAACATTATTTATTAACGTGCCACAGGAAT
This sequence comes from Poeciliopsis paucimaculata, assembly GCA_903067055.1. Taxonomy (NCBI): domain Eukaryota; kingdom Metazoa; phylum Chordata; class Actinopteri; order Cyprinodontiformes; family Poeciliidae; genus Poeciliopsis; species Poeciliopsis paucimaculata. Next base: position 222,162 of record CAEGAD010050898.1, on the reverse strand, counting down.
TTACAAAGATTATTTAGGTAAATATTTCTGATTAACTCTGAAAATACTTTGTAAATGTTAACATATTGCAGCAAAGACATGAAAAGATATTCTTGCAACCTAAACAGAAGTTAATGCAACATTTCCTTTTTAAACTGTGAAATGAAACAAAATTGAATTGTCTTACAGTCCAAGTCTTTAAGGTACAACAGAGTAAAGTCATATTAGGAGAACAATGTTGAAATAATATGGAAAATTCATAATAATACAGCTTCATTTAAAATATTGTGACTATCTTTTGTAATGTTAGAACTTTGTCCTCTTAATTTTCTTTTTGTATATAGCATCTTATAACATGTGAAGTTAAAATGTTTACTTGGCTATACTATAAAATGACATGATGTGCCTGTAAAAGCCTCTTTAAAGTTTTACACTGCAAAAACACATCTGACCATTTATTTTTGGTCTAGTTTCTAGTGCAAATATCTTTGTACACTTGAAATAAGCCTTTTGTAACTATCTAACATATAAGGACTTGATTTGGCTTTTATTTTTACTTGTATTTATCTAACAGCCCAGATTAGGGATTAGAACAAACTAGGAATCCAGAAAAACTGCATTAGCAACTTAGATTCTTATTCTTCCAACCTAGAAAATTAATTAGACCAGAAGATACTGACTTATACTTATCTAGCAAACCTGAATATTAGTATCTAGTTTATATATATTATATAGATTTATTTACTTTGGATCAACATTATTAGATTCTCTTATTTTGCTCTTTCCTTTAGTTTATTTTGTTTGTATTTCCCTTTAATTCATGTAAAGCACTTTGAATTGCCTTGTTGCTGAAAATGTGATATATAGAATAAAATTACCTTGTTTTAGGTCGATATTGATGAAAAATTGCTAGTTCCCCTGACAGATTATTTCACTTATTACAAGACTTTTTTCCCTTTTTATAAGTGAAATAATCTGCCAGTGGAACTAGAAGGAATTATTGACCTAAAACAAACTCCTACATCTTGCTGGAAAAGAGGGAAAGATGCAGGAAATCGTGCAGGGTGAAATCGTGTCTTCAAGGTTTTAAGTTTGTTTTGTCTAACTTCAAATCTACTGAGATATTTTCCCTAGAAGCTTCACGGTTTTTGCTTTGTAGAGCCAGAACTGGATCACTGGTCCTTTTCTCTTCTTTCTATTCAAAATGAAGGTTTTCAAGACATTTGTACGAGAAAGCAGATAATTTTTGTGTGTTTTTAGTGTACAGTTTGTAAAAGTAGCTAAAAAAACAAAGCAGTGCTTCGTGTCATTGAAATTTTCGGTCCTCTGCTCTGCTTTCTGGTTTCCGCGACTACCTAGATTTTCCCTCTGACTCCCTTCTTGCCTCTCGTCCATCTCTCTCTCTCTCTCTCTCTCTCTCTCTCTCTCTCTCTGTCTGTCTTGCCCGTCCGAGCGAGCTGGCACTAAAACATGAGCGGGGCTTTTTAATTGGTTCTGTCCCGCAGCAGAGACCCCGTCGGAGGGGTGGGGCGGCGCTGGCAGGCTTGCTGTGGATGTGTTTGTGTGCTACAATGAGGTAACGGGATGCCTCTCCGCTGGAAGCCCTTTTCAGCTGTTGTGTTTCCCACACACCCTCTAATGGACCCGGCTGCTACCGTCCTTTATGCGGGGTGACCTGCCTCCTTCGCCACTGTTACTGGTCCACATTCACACTGCGCTGTGGGGTTTGCTTGGATGTTTTGCTCCTGTGTCTGTTGGATGTGGAGGCAGAGATATCTTGGGAGTAGGTGTGGTTTTAGAGACGCTCTTCTCTATTTTCTACATTATTTATCTCTGTTACTACGAGCATTTACTCCCATGTGAGGCTTTTCTGTCTCATGATACTGAAACCTTGTCTCTTACAACAAGAAGCACGTCAGATTTTTCTACGTTTGATATTTCTCTCTGTGTGTTCAAGTCTGCAAAAGCAAACATTTATTTTATTTTAAAATTCAACCCATGTAGAAGTCTGCCTGACAGCTGGTTTATTTTAAGTCTATTTGCTCCCACCTAGTGGTGAGTCATGATAGGCACAAACTGAAAACAGTTTGGGAGGAAATTTTCCTTTTATGAACAGGTTAAGATAGCGCTATGGGCAATAAAAACATGTTTAATATCGATTTTCTTTTTGCACAGAATCATTCTTTGATAATTAGATTTTAACTACTTTAGGGCATCTTGTCACTTCAAATCCAAATAAGCTGCTGCTACCCACGAACCCCAACTCAATGTTTACTCTCGCATGTGAAAATGGCTGCAAACAGATGCACAATTATACAACAGTACATATTTGAAAAGCAGAAGTGGGGCCTCCTGCACAATCAACAAGATTGCAGCAAATTGTTTCTAGATGCAAATGTTTTTGGTCTAGTTTCTACTCCAAATATCTTAGTAGACTGGAAATAAGAGAAAACTAACTTACAAGTCAATTTTTATCAGGATATAGGAGTTTGTTTTACGTCTATATTTCCCCAATTATGATAAAAAAAAAAAATTAGTTCCACTGGTAGATTTTTATCACTTGTAAGATAAAAATGTCAGAAGTAAAATAATCTACCAGTAGAACTCGTACTTTCTTTAATTAATATTAAGAAATGATCGACTTAAAACTGTCAGGCAAGTTTGAAAAGCACACGTAGAGCCTCCTGCACAACCAACAACAACGCAGCAAGTGTTTTCTGGATGGCAAATCAACAAGAAAACATTTGTATTTTCCAGCAGCCATTGTACAGCACACACAGACGTAAAAACAGCTGACCAAACGTACTGGAGCTCAGGTTGGGTTGCTAGGTAACGGGGCTGGGATTCTGTGGTTGCTAGGTGACGGGGAAGCGCTAGTGGAACGTGACTCAACTATTGGGAGGTTTTTGGAACGGCTCGTTTTCCAGACACTTAAAAAATGCAAACTTATTGTCAACATTAATGAATTATTCACTTGAAAACAAGCTTCTGTATCTTACTGAAACGTAACTTGTAAGTTGGTTTTGTCTTATTTCAAGCGCACTAAGATATTTACATTAGACAGTAGGCTAAAAATACTTGGTAAATATTTTGTGTTTTTGCAGTGTAAACATCTTCCTTTCTTTAAAAATGCATTGAAATTTGTGGCTGTATCATTAGATGTAGAAAAGGCCTTGAGGTTGACATAATTTTTGCCAAGATTTGGAGCTCGCTAATGTTTTATCTGGTCTTAAAAAGTGAAACGAATCCTGATATTAAACTTGCTATTTTACTTGTGTGATCGTCCCTGAAAGCGGGGTTTCCCCTGTCAGACTCCCCTCGGTGCTCTGAGCTGAAAAATGTATTTTTCTGCTGGGAATCTTGCCACGATGCGTCTCACTCTGCAGTGCTTAATCCTTTTTGTCCGCAGAAACAATGAGTGTGAAATCGCACCCTGCACGGATGTCTTCAGGCAGCCTTTAATCATTTTATATTCCCACACTGCTCAAGGTTGGATGCAAGTCTGCTTCTATATGTAAGCATGTTCATACACAAAAACAATATTTAATGTCATAATTAGGGAGCGATTTATGCAAATTAGCACATCCTATATCACTGGAATACGTTTTCTTCCTTTTAGGGGAGTGTAAAGAGATTTTGGGGCATATTCTAGGGAGAAAGAAAAACTCAGTTATTAAGGACTTGCAGAGAGATAATTTAATTAAAGAGGCTCCCTGAGTTTCACTGCAAAAACACAAAGCCTTACCAAGTGAGTTTAGTCAGTTTCTAGTATAAATATCTTAGCACACTTGAAATTAGATAAAACTAACTTACAAGTAACTTTTCAGCAAGATGTAGGAGCTTGCTTTTAGTAAATAATTCCTTAATGTTGGTGAAAAATTACTGACAAATGCAGATTATTTCGCTTTTTGTAAGTGAATTTACCTGCCAATGGAACAACGCTGCAAAAACAAGATCTTACCAAGTAAATTACTGACTTAAAACAAGCTGTCAAATTAGTTTAGTCTAATTTCTAGTTTACTAAGATATTTGCACTAGAAGCAAAAACATAGTTGGTAACATTTTGTGTTTTTGGAGTGTATAGCAGCTTGCAAGAGATAAATTGTCCTTTTATGTTTGTTAATATTTATGGATTTTTGTGTTATAATCCCAGAAAGACTCTGAAAGTTTACGATGTGAACAAAAATATTTCTTATTTGGCTATAAAACTCTGATTCTGCTCTTTTGTCCATAACGCTGATGGCATGTAGTGATCGAAGTTTGATTGAGTTAAAAAATCCTGAGAAAACTAAAATAATATATACACGTGTATCTGAAATAAGTAAATATCAGCCCACTTAAACAGACGACATTTAGTGCCACTGGAAAAAGGCAAAAGAAAAAGATTTCTGACTTCTAAGATCAAAAGTCCAAATTTTGAGAAAAAAATTCAATTCTGAGATTTAAGTTTAAATTCTGAGAAAAAAATTAAAATTCTGAAAAAAAAGTCAAAATTCTGAGAAAAAAAAATTATTTTGAGAACAATGTCAGAAGAATTCTGAGGAAAATAGTAATTCTTTTTTTTCAGTGCCCATAATCTTTTTCCATACATTTACTTTGATGATTTCTCCCCAAAACATAATCTGTCTAAAAAAAAATATGCATTTTCATTAATGAAGCAAATGTTTAAAACTTCATGTTCCTTTATACCTACTATCTTCTACATATTTAATTATTTACATTTATAAATTTATATATATAAAGCTGATTTAATTTAGTAATAATCAAATTACGCATCTGTTTGAACCAAATTCATCCAAATCCTTCCAGTTCAAGCCGTTTCCTGTCACATCCGGTGTTCCTCAGGGCTGTATTTCCGTGCCCCCCTTTTAAAAAAAATTAACCTTCTTTTTCTCAAATACAGCACTAATCATTTATTGCTGCCCTGATTCCTCCAAACTGTGTATTTCTATGTGTATTACACCACCAAAGTCCTTCTGTAACTGCTTATAAAACATCAAATCCTTGTTTTACATTCATTACTTGCAGTACAAATCCTTGTTTTTCAGAGCAAAACTTAATTCTTTAATTTTACCAACACAATATGACTAACATACACTTGACCTCTTTCTTTAGGTACACCTGTTCATATAAACCAATTTATGCATCTAGACATGGTGAAGATAATTTACAGATGTTAAAAATGAGCATCAAAATTAAAGGGTATTTAATTGAAGGGCAACTTTCATGCACCACCATCTTTTAGGTTGTCGTAGCCAGTTAGCGGTGCTTGCTTTAAACACAGAAACTGCAGGAGAATGAAAAGGTTGGTTCAAGATTATAGAACAGCATCTAGTAGCTCAACCAACTGCTGGTTACAACAAAGTCATGCAGAACACCAACTCTCCATGCAGAACACGCTGAACCTTGAAGCTTATGAAGAATACCGCATAATATGAGAATCGAGGCTGCAATTTACATGGGCTCACCAAAATTGGAAGCAGATTGGAAAAGATTACCGGCTGTCAAGACTCTTGCTTCTAGCTGCACAATGAGATGGTAAGGGTAGAAGTTAACATAAACAACAAGAAAGCATGGATTAATTTGGTGTGTGTTAAACCTTCAGGCACCTGGTGGTGGTGTAATGGGGTGGAGATGTTTTCAAGTAGTCGTCTCCAAAGGAAGGCATTTCTGAAAAGCCACAACTAATTGGAGGAAGCTCTCTCTTTCTTTCTTTCTTTCTTTCTTTCTTTCTTTCTTTCTTTCTTTCTTTCTTTCTTTTTTAAAATTTATTTAAAAAGGAGCTAAATTTCCACCAAAAAACAAAGAAATTTAGATTTCTAAAATTTTCTGTGAAAAACAAGGACATTTCTGAGCTCTAAAAGCCAAAAATTAAATTAACAAACTCGAACTTTGAGTCTCAAAAACGTTCTTGAAAAAAGGAACGATTTTGACTTTTGAAACTCAGAAATTTCCAAGTTATTTTTAGAAAATTTTGGATGTTAATCTCAAAATTCATTACTTTTTGACAGAAATAATTGCCTAACATTGATAAAAAGTAGATTATTTCTCTTATTATAAGACATTTTTCCCATAAATGAAAAAATCAGCTCGTGGAACTAGAACTTTTTCAACAATATTAAATAGTTATTGACTTAAACAAACTCCTATTTTCTGCTGAAAAGTTGTTTGTAAGTTAGTTTTGTCTTATTTCAAGTGGACTAAGGTATTTGCACCAGAACCTAGACAGAAGTACTTGGAAACATTTTGTATTTTTGAAGTATGGATTTGAAGTTTAGTATTTTCAAATCCTAAAATGCAGCAAAAATAAAATATACTGATTTACATACATCATAAAATGGCAGATGACTTTATTTTTGTTACAGTGTTTTTTAAAATGGCATCTAAAAGGAGCCTATATATAAATGGTGTTTATTTATAGGCACCTTTGCTGTTTGTAATTCAGTGCAGCATCTGCATTTCTTAAAATGACCATTTGGGGGCGCTGTTGCTTACCCTGAATTTTGAGATGTTAAATTGAAAAGGAATGTCATCCTCAATAGCAGGTGAGCTATGATATTTTTGCAAAAGTAACATTTTTTATAGGTTTTAAAAATAAAACATGTGCTTACACCTTTTGTAAAGAAATAAAACCTCAATCTTTGTCCTGCTGCTAAATAATTACTTCTAAACTCTTTCTGGATAATATTTTAGAAAAGATCAAACGTGTCCCTGATAGTTGATCAAATGAAACTGCACAGGAGGAAATAATAAGAATTAGGCTGTCAGGAAAGCTTGAAAAAGACAAATAAAAACACATTTAAGACAGAAATAAGTTTCTTTGGATCTTTGTTTTGGATCAGCGGCTGCTGTTCAAAGACTGACTGAGGTCTGTTTGGGTTCAAACAGATTTTTAAAGTAGAGACAGACGATGATAGACTGTGCAAAGCCATTCAAGTGTGTGTGTGTGTGTGTGTGAGAGAGAGTGTAACCGTCCCTGTAATTGCCGGTAAGTGGCTTAGCGGTATCTCTGCTCTGTTCCTGCCGATAACGGTGCACTCTGCCATTTCTTGTAAAACTGATAAGAAGTTTTCTTTACCTCACCATAGAAGGAAACCGTTCTCACAGATGTTCTGGAGAACAAAAACATGTCACAGATTCAGTTGGAAAAGAAAGAAAATTGGTTCAGCTGCATTGTTTTGAAGTATTGAGGGAAAAATCTTTTTTTTTGCTAATTTTTTCATGATCTGCATAATCAAGCCTTACTGGTTTTGCATCAGTTTTCTTTGCTAGTAGAACTGAGATTAACATTAGCTGCATTTCCATTGACCAGATAATTGGAAACATTGGAATTACGAAAATGAATTTGCTTAGTGGAAGTACATCAACTTGAAGGATGATGTGGTTCTGAAACACTTTTTTTCGCATCACAAGAGTCACATATTGAACAACCAAATGTTACCACTGCCGGAAATGAAGAAGAAGATGAGAGGAAGTGGTATTAAGGATGATGGTGCATGAACCCACTTATTCTTACTATTGATTATAGCCATGTTTCTTACTTACTAAAAAAAAACAATTGCAATATATTATATATTGTCGTTTCTGGCAATAGTAGCATCTGGTTGTTAATCATATATGTTTCCATTGCAGTTTTGCGAAATATATTTGATACAACCCAAGAACTTTTTTTTATCAAAAAACATTTTTTTCCGAAACTGGCATGTTCCCATTAAGCAAATTTATTTTTGTATGTCTAATTGCTCAAATTGTTTTCACATCTGATAGTCTTGTAGATTCGGTTAGGGAGCAACATCGCAGCATTTGTTTAATTTTGATCTAGTGCGGTTCGCTTTCACACTGCATTATGTCAAATAGTCCAAAATATTTTAAAAAGTTGTTCTCGTCCTCGCCAGTAGGGGCGCTGCAACAAAAACCACTGAAAGAAACAATAAGAAAAACCTCAGAAGAAGAAACTGAGCGCTACTTTCTTCTTCACAAAAATGGAGTAGAGTCAAATTTTAGCAGTTGTAGGATTTTTCTATTGTCAACAAGCCGTTTCTCCTGCCAGTGTTAGCCGTTTGTTTTGGTTGTATTTACCCAGAATGCCCTGTGCTGTAGTTCACTTCTTGCTATTGGAGCGGTCTATAGTCTGTTTGGTGTTCACATATGCATTCAAACCGAACCCAGACCGAGGCTTATAGAGTTTGATTTTTTGATCCGCATCAGAGTTTGATTACGTTTTCACGCTTTCCCAACCGGACCGGACTTTCTTGACAAACGACTGGAGTTGGATTGAAGCGGACTGAACAGTACCCACAGAACCCCCACATCGAAGGTTTGATGTCCTCAGACCTCCTGTTGCCTCCTCAGTGCCTCTCCCATCTGTATTTCTGTTGGGTTTTCCTTTGCTGGAGGTTAAACCGCAGGCCTATATTTACTCTACGGATCTTTTCTTTCTGAATCCTGATGCTGAACTGCCTTTAAAAATGAGCTTTTTCAGTGAAACAATTTGGTTTCAGTGTGTGTTCCTAAACTCTTAACTTGTGTTGTGTTATTGCTTGTGTTGGCCATCATGCTGGTACCAGAACAACCAAATAAGTCTGCTGTTTGCTTCAGGGCTCGCTGCACTGCGGCGGCTGCCAAGCAAAGCACTGCCTTGGGTTTTACGGCTTGTGTTTGGACATAAGCGAAGTTTTCTTTGTCCTTTATTTGACTCACGGCTCCTTCGGGACAGAGACGCGTGGCTGTGTTTATTCTGTGGGCCGAACACCTGATGCTCTCTCGTCTCTTCCTCTCCCTCCGACGCTTCACCGCCGGCACGTCTATTTATACAACTTGTTATCCAGGAGTGAAGCTTTCCTGGCAGGAGTCGCTGAGCCGGGCCTCGGCCGCCCCAGGCCTCCGTGTAAGGCATGGCCCGCGTCCCTGGAAGAATCGCCCACTTCCTTTGTGTTTTCTGAAGCCGGTTATGTAAGCGTGTGACCTTCTCAAACTGACGCATGGAGGAAGGCTTTGCAGAAAACTCAAAAAGTCAGAGATGAAAATGATCCCATATGAAAAAGGAAGATGAAGCTTTTGAAATCCAGTCAGTTTGAATTGCTCTTTGTTGTAATCACAGTCATGTTAAACTATGATGCAGTATTAGGGCCACGGGAAAACAACTAAAACTCATAATATTACGAGGAATAAAGGATTCCTCAAACCGACACGTCGATGAAGGCTTTGCAGAAAGGAAAAAAATTAAAAAGGTAAGAGAAGAAAATGATCCCATATTTGTTTATTTTTTAAAAAGCCAGTGATCTCGAATGACTTTTTGCAGTAATCGCTGCCGTGGCGAACTATGATGGAGTAAAAAACAACAAAAATAATAAGTCATAATATTACGAGAATAAAGTAGAAATAATAACAATAAAGTCAATATTATGAGAGGAAATTATATAATAATTATATATATAAATATATATATAATATATATATAAAATTATATAATGAATAAAAATTATATAATACGAGAAAAAATCCATATCAAGAATTAAGTCTTATTATGAGACAAAAAGTTGAAATAATGAGCGTAAAGCCTTGTGACAATAAATTCATAGTATTTTAAGAATAGTCATATTATTCGAATATCACAACTTCTTGTATTATTTCGACTTTATTCTTGTAATGTTATGACTTTATTCTCTTAATTTAATATGTTTCATTTCCCTAGCGTGGCTCTAACTTTTGTTCATCCCTTTTAAAGCTTTAGATGCGATGAATCTTAGCAGCCTTTAAACCTTTGTCTGTAAAAACCGGTTTCCAAAGAACCCATGGATCGAACCTTTGAGACTGAACTTTCCTCTTTAAGTGCTGAAATTCAGCGAATAACGACGTCCTTCTCAGCAACGTGTCTGTGAGGGGAGTTGGAGGTGCGGGGAGCGCCGACGTTGGCTAATTGGAGGAGGAGGAGGAGGTGGTGGTACGGGATGAGGGTGTTGGATGCCAGATGTTCGGCTACATGGCTGGAAATGGAAAAATAGCCCATGTGGAACCAAAGCTGTTTGATTCCCTTCATGTGGCTCCCTCCTCTCCACGTCACCCGCAGCCCTCCATTAGAGGTTTTGGGGACATTTTTCATGGAAATAAAGACTCTTATTTTACGTCATGGGTTTAATATAAATGCATCACTGTTTGGCTCATGTGGAGCGTGTCTTTACGTTTAGTTTGTGTGTGTATGTGTGTGTCTGTGGTGGCACCATGCCAAGCTTGTGTTCATGTTTGAACTGTGTCACATGTGCAGTGCCAGCTGTTTAAGGAGAATGGCTCCCTGCTGTGTAATGAATTGAAGAAAACCTGAATAAAGTAGCAATTTACTCCTAATAAAGATATATAGACTCTGACTAATGGCTCAGAATGATCATCATTGAGGATCCCATGTGGCGCTTCAAGCTTTATTGTATTATTACTGGAGGTCAATTAAGACAAGAGGATTTTAGTTTCCTCTGTGCTTTCACCTCCTCACCCTGCACACTTTGTTTATATTTTGGTTTTTAACAAACAAAACCCAGAAATGTGGACACTTCAAAAAAGGTTTATTCACGTATCGTATCGCTTATTGTGATAAATATCTTAAGAATTTTAATTAATCGTTTTCACAATAAATTCCAATTATTGTTGGGATTGATGGCGTTACTGTTTGTTTAATAAAAACATCAAGAAGTGCAGATACATTTGTTTTCCAACAGCAGCATTTGGGCTTATGGGACTATAATTACTGTCACACAGTTACCTGAAAAGAAGGATTGCGTCAGAAGAAAACACGGAAGTTCTGTTTTTGGAAGGTTGAAGATTTTCTACAAAAACAACATTTTTTAAGTCGACTTCAGAAATGTTTGAGAAAAGTCTGACTTTCGAAGATTGAAAGTTTTTGACTTTCGAAACTCCAATTTTGTTAAAACAATCCCAGAAATTTTGAAGTAAACTACATACATTTTCTACAAAAGCTGAAAATGTTCAATTTTTCAAACTTAGATAATTTCTAGTTTTTTCTAGAAATTTTCAGAGATTACACTCACAATTGCAGTTTTTGTCTGGCAAACTTTCAACATTTTAAGCTGAGAAATGTTCATGTTTTTTCTAGAATTTTTTTGGAAAATATTATAAAAGTTTGAGTTTTTTCTAGCAAATTTTCAAAATTTCAAACTCAGAAATTTTGGGGGTTTTTTTCTGAAAAATTCCTGAGAATTTCTTGTTGGAAATTCACTCTGTTTTTTTATTTCAATCTACAACGGCCCTAATACACTGTCATAATGTAATGATGCGTTTGTTAAGGTAGTTTTCCTAACAGTTACTTTACTTACTTTAGCATCAGAAATGATACTTCTTCCACATTTTTACATATAATTAAGAGAAACTGCTAAAGTAGCCGAGGATGAATTTTATTTAAACTTTTATGTAACATAATGATGAAATAAAATAATTTCTAATTTATGTTTAAACCTTGCTCTGGGATCATGGTGGTCCCTGGCGCCCGACTCGCCACCTGCAGCAGCAGCAGCAACACCTCCAACCACAACATGACCAGCATGTGCGTCACTTGGGCACCAGTAAAAACATTTCCGCCTCTCTTTTTCCATCCTCCTTGCGTGTTTTCTGTCCCCCTGTTTGGATTCATCTCGGCTGCTTGCAAGGAGAAGAGAGTGGAGCTGAACTAGGCGCTCATTGTGGAAAGCGATATTAAGCCTCCGAACGGCTGCTGCCTGACGCCGCTACCGAGCGCCTAATGAGCAGAAATAGCTCTCTCTGCTGTTTTCTATGCTTTTCAGACAGTTTCATCGATATACTGCGGAGTGAGGTGGAATGTTGCCATGGAAACAGCAGACAAAGACCATGACCAGAGATGTATGGGGGAAGTAGAGAGGCCTGCGTTTAGGTGTGTGTGTGTGTGTTTGCATTATGAATCTTGAGCTGCATCACAATAGGAATAAAAAACACCTTTTGGTGAAAACATCTGCTTTGCTCTCAGGTTTTTAAATGCAATTGTTGGCTGGTCGTTAGATTTCAAGCTGGAATAATCCTAAGAGACTCGTGATTAGTGAAACTACTGGCAAAGACTCCTGGTTTTTAAACGGCCCCTCTGCATTTTCTCTACAAAGTTTTTCTAATTAGTAAGATTGTAATGAGCTTGTTTTTCGTAATCCAAAATAATTTGTAGTTTGTTGGCGGTGCAGCTGCTTCTAGAGTGTAAAAAATACACAATAAGCGTCTTGTCACAAATATTCCTGACTTTTTAGTTGGTAAATATTTGTTTTTGTTTAAAGTTTTCATTTTATAAACACAAATGTAAAAAAACTTTTGTTTTTTTTATAGATCTCTTTATGTGACCTGCTCAAATGTCTGAATTTTTTATTATTTTATAATTTCTTTTAATACTGATTGTAGTTTGAATTCTTGAATTGTGGTTGTAATTTATGTGTCTTGGACAATTTTGCTACTTTCATAAAAAACAAAATTTAGATTTTTTTTGTTTTGTTTTAAATCAGCAACAAAGAGAAAACTTTATAGTTCTGGTTAAAATCAGCTGCATTAAATGTTTGTGCTACAGCATAAAAATTGACTAAAGTGTCAAGTCAAAGTTTATTTAAATACACATTTAAACTGACTAATTTATAATTACATAATTGGTTTAATAAAATACGTTTGATAAAAATTGACAGAAAAATACCAAGAAAAACTTAATTCCAGTTTCTCAAACTTTTTCAGATCTATTGAGTCAAATAATAATAAAAAAAATAATTGTGTTTCTTGACTTTAATTCTCATCGAGCCTCTGAATTTCCTTTATTTTTGTGTTTCTATCCTTAAACACAAACCACTGTAGAAACATTTCCTATAAAATAAATGATAAACCTCAATATTAAGGCTTGAACGTAACTAAAGTCTTTAATTTTGACCAAAAACATTTAAAATCACAAAAAATAAGTAAAACCGAATCTCAACATAATAGAGAAACACATCAACTTCTTCATCTCAATCAATCCTGGTGTTGATCTCACAATTACTCTGTGTGAACCTGCAGGGCGTGAAGCTCTCAGGAGGAGGAGAAAAAGAAAACGATGCTGATTAGATTTGATTTGAGTCGCGCCCCTCAGCTGTTCACGACACGCTTTGTGACATTTTTATCAAGCAGCTGCTTTGCTTCAACCGACTCCATTCAAACAAGGTCTATAAGGTGGAAATTTAACTTATCAGGCATTTTTATATCAGGAGGAGTTTTCAATATCTACGTTTCATACCGTCAGTTACTTAAAATAATGGCAAAAGTCACTATTTTTTGACAAAAGATGATTCAGGTCACTATTTTAGGAAAGTGGTGATATCTTTCCTCATACGATGGAACATTAAGTAATAAGTAAAAATAAAATTACGAGAAGTTGTAGCTTTACGAGAACAAAGTACAGAAATAAAGTCGCAATATGAGAATAAAGTCATAAAATGACAATGTAGTCATAAAGTTATGAGTCATATTTTGTGAATGAAGTTAAAATATTCTGAAAACGATTATTAGGAAAATAAAATCATGTTACAAGACATTATGAAGATAAAGTCGTACGACAAAACAGTCGTACGACTTGTCGTAATCATGAGAATAAAGTCATATGAAAACAGTTGTACGAGAAAAAAGTCATAAATAAGAATAAAGTCATGGTTTATTGTCATAAATCATGATTTATTCTTATGATTTATGAATCATGAGAAGGATAGTTATTCTCATACAAGTGACTTCTCTTAATACTGTGAATTTATTTTCACAAAATGTTTTTATTTGCTCAATTTCACAGAAATACTCTGTCTTCTGGAGTAAAGTTGTTTTCTTATGTATCAATTAGCCAAATATTAACTGCATGGACCTACAGTTTCAGAAACTTGTAGATCAGGAACGTCAGCTGCAGAGCTTGAAACTCTGCAGCTGAAGATAAGAAATTACTGAATGAATTTCCATTTGGCTGCCTCTTAACTCCGAGCATTTAAGGTCTACCATTGGTGCCAAGTTGGCTTGTTTTCCAATAAACCTATCCTGGCTCAGGTTTCCGACGGATTAAAAGTAGTGAGCAGCGCTTTTAGCTAGCCTCTAGCGGCTCCCATTGGTGTTTTGGCTCCAAACCTAAACCCTCCACTGCTCAGGTCATGCGCCTCTAGAATCCACTGGATCTGAGCCAGTGAGGCAGGAGCAGTGCTGGGAAAAAGCCAGTAGCAATCTGGACCAGCTCCAGATTGGGCCATCGAGTTCAAATCTATCCAGGGACCTCCTGTTGAGCACAAATTACCAACCGAAGTGGATTATTCAGATGATCCGACTACCTGTTTTGGTCTCTTCCCCCTTAGTGACTTTTCTACTGAAAATGTTTCCATTCCTGATGGTTTCTGAACAACTCAGGTTTTCAGGGAGTTGAAACCATCACACAGTTTTATTTGTGCACCCTGGTTTACCAAAAACCTTTTAATTCACATAATAGTAGGTTAATTAAGGAAAAGACATTGATCTGAAGCTTCAGTTTTAGGTGTGAGACCAAAAATGCGCTAAATGTTCTTGTAAGCGGAGTCGAGTTGATTGAAAACACTTGGAGCTTAAAACGACGGCTTGTTGAAAGTATAAAGCTTTGTGTCTTTACGTAATCCGTGACGTTCTTTTAATAACCTTTAATCTGAGGACAATGGAGTTTGTAGATCTTGGATTAAAGAAATTTAGAGGAATGCCTTGTAATTTAACTTTTAATCTTAAGAAAAACAAGACAAAACGAGAAAAATATTTTAATATTACAAGAATAGACATACGAGAATAAAGCCAAAAATAAAACGAGAATAAAGTCATAAAATTACGCAAATAAAATATGAGAATAAACTCGTTTCAGAATTAGGACGTATGAGAATAAAGCCAGAATATTACAGGAATAAACTCGGCTGAAATATGAGAACAGTCATAATTTTTTGAGAACAAAGCTCTCAAAGCTTTGAGGATAAACTCATACAAGAATAAAGTTGTAATAATGTGAGAATAAAATCTTAATATTACAAGAATAAAGATAAAATAATGGGAATAAGGTCATATTTAGAGAAAAAAGGTCGTAAGAATTTATTTTGCAATACTACGACTTAAGTAGCGATGGGTCAGAATCAGAAATGTTCAGAGTTTCAAAAGTCATAAATTATCAACTTTTCATATTCAGAAATTTCTTCTTTTTTCTAGAACATTTCTGTGATTAATCTCAAAATGAGTTTTTTTTTTTTTTGTAGCAATTCTTTGCCATTTCAAATTCAAAGTTCTTTTTTTCCTTAAACTAAATTCCAAGATTAATCTCAAAACTTCTGATTTTTGTCTTGCAAAAATGTTCGACTTTTAAACCAAAAAAATGTCCATGTTTTTTTTTTAGAAAATTTCTCAGATTAACCTTGAAATATTTAATTTTTGGCTGAAATTATTTTGTTTGTTTCTACAGTTGATTTGAATACATGGTCGTAGATTAGAGCTCTTCATTTTGACATCTAGTAGAGACAGTTAGTCTGTGAGGGAAAGTTGGACTCTCTCCTCTGAAGCCCTGAAGGAACGCTTTGCTCTTTTCCAGTGAAGCCAATTATCCCAGTCAGTGCAAAGAGAATGAATGAGTGAGGAAGAGGAGAAAGTGCATCCTCAGCTGCCTCCTTGGTGCACTAAGCAATCTATCACTCTATTATTTTTGTCCAAATAAATTCATGCAGCCTGCAAAGAAGTGAGGCGCTCTTCTTATTTAAAATCCTGGCACGCATCTGCCAACCGCTGCCAGCTGGATGGTTTCTGAGGAGTCGCCTCGGGGTGGCGACCAGCGCCGGGCGGATGGTCCCCAACCGCAGAGGAGCGTTTAACGCGGAGCAGCGTTTCCTTTAAACTGGAGAGCTCATCAGACGTTTTGCTTCACTGTGGCGGGTCGGAGATAACAAATTAAATTCTGTTTATGCTTCGCCTCCTAGAAGGAAATTGAGTTTTCCTTTGTGGTCATATCAACTTGGAGTTTGTGTTTAGTGGTTACGTAACAACGTGAGGGAATTCAGTGCAGTATTCACCATAAATTTTAATCTGAAGGTCTTTCTGGAGAGCCATTGTGGATGGAAATGAAAAGAATACATTTTTATCAGAAAACTCAGAAACTTTGATCTCAGAAATTTTCTAGAACAAACTTTGACATTTCTGAGTTCGAAAAGGTTCAGATTTTGAGATAAAACTCCAAAATTATCGAGAACAAACTGAGAAATTTCTGAGTTCAAAAAGTTGAAAATTTGTGAGAAAAGACTAAAGATTGTAAAATGAAACTTAGAAATTTTCTAGGACAATCTTGGAAATGTTCTAAATTCAAAAAGTTAAAAATTTTGTGAGAAAAGGCTCTAATCTTTAGAGTAATTTGAGAAATTTTGTTGAATAAATAAAAAGTCAAGAAAAAAAATGTTCAGATTAAACTCAGAAGTTTTCTATTAAAAAAAAGTTGGATATTCTGAGTGTAAAATGTCTAAAATATGCAAGAAAAGACTCAGAAATTTTAAGATTAAAGTAAAAAAGTTTCTAGAGCAAACTTAGAAATGTCTGAGTCAAAAAGTCGAAATATTGTTTAAATACAAAGTTCACATTTTGCACATTTTTGTGCTTCTTTTTGCATCTCTCTTGTTTCTAAAAACAGCCAAAGCACTTCAGAAAACCCACACAGATTGATTTTGTCAATAATTTAAAATGGTCACTTTTGATTTTTAAACCAACCATCCTTTTTGGTATAATATCACTATATTTCCTATCGCAGTTTTTTAAAGCTACTAAACATCCTGGTTTGATTCCAGAAAGTCACGGCTTTATGTTTGGGTCAAGGCGTCAGCATCGCTCATGCATGCTGCTGCTGTGGTTGCAGCCATCCCCAGACAGTCATCCAAGGATGCAGCTCTTCTAATGCGCTCATCCTCAGGAAAGTTGTGTGCTTGTTAATGGAGAGAAAATGCTGAACTGCTCAAGCTGAAATGGGTCAGGCGGACTGATGGAGGGAGAGAGGAAAAAGAGGAGTCGGATCTTGTTGGGAGGAAGGAAAAACCGGGGAGAAAAATCCTCCGGGGTGGGGGCTTGTCTGTCACTCTCAGGATCACACAAACGGTTCAGGCGGCTACTGAATGTCCTCGTATCCATCCATGTTTAGCGCTGTGTGTGTCCCTATGTGGCCTTTGTAAGCTGCTGCCATGAAATTGGACCCACAGGGGCTGCAGAATAAAGGAAAAGATGAGCTAAGGGTTAAGAAATCATCCCATGAAGGCATTTCTCAAGGTTTCTGTGCGCTTGTTCTTGAGTGTGTGCAGACTTTTTTTTTGTTTGTTTGTTGGTCCAGAAGTGTGGAGGGTGGGGAAGCAGCTGGCAGCAACTATGATGTGATCTGACATGGTTTCAGCTTGTAAAGGATGCTTTGGCACACTTCAGACTTCAGGCACAAACCAGTACACTGCAAAAACACAACATTTTACCAAGTGGGGTTTTTTTTGTTCAAATTCTAGTGCAAAAATGTTATCACACTTAAAGTAACACTAGAGGTGCACTAATCGAATATTAATATTTGTATTGGTCCCAATATTGGACAAAATTCTAGATCTGGTATCAGTGATGATGTGCCGGATCCATCAGAGCAGATCTATTCAGTCTAATCCTATGTTATTCATTTTACATTATATTTAGAATATCTAATTGGAATTGAATGTTTGTTGTTGAAGAAAAGGAGTAAATGTCTGCCAAAAAAAAAAAGAAAACAGGAAAAATTCTGAGTTTGAAAAGCTGAGAGTTTGTTAAAGAAGAATTTTGAGATTAATCTGAGAAATTTTCTTGGAAAAAAAAAAAAAAAAAAAAAAATTGAGTTTGAAAGTTGCATGTTTGTGGCGTTCTTTAATCTCCATGGCAACCATTCAGCTTCAAAACGTCTGGCTGGACCAAGCCCCGCCTTCAATGCGCAGCTCCTCTTCAGAACTGCAGTTTCCAAGGTTTAGAGTTTCAGCCTCACAGCGCAGGAACTAACTCTGATTACATCGTTCTTTCAATAAATAACCTTTTTTAGAATCTGTGTACTCCGGTTAATGATTAATCAATTACTAAATTAGTTAGCGATTATTTCAAGTCATTGTGATTAATCCAGTTCATAGTTTTAACTCTAATTTATTTTTAATTAACTTTCAATTCTTACTATTATTCTTAATTTTGTAGCTAATTAGTTAGCATCCCTATTTAAAATATAACAGAGATGCAGAGTTGCAAAGTAAAAAGGTGAAAATACTTTGTTGCTGTACTTAAGTAGATTTTTCAGGTATTTATTTATGACTTGAGTATTTGTCTTTCCGAGGATATTTTACTTTTACTCCTTGCATTTTAAGAGAAATATCTGCGCTTTCTACTCCTTATATTTTTACAATCCATGATGAAAAACATAATGATGGAAAAAATCCACCGCTCGTAACAAAAGTGTTATATTATATTATTCTGAATGAGAATTAGTTTGAAAACGAGACACAAAGAAAAACAAAGTATTTTTTTATGACTAGAACGTCTTAAGTATTATGGACTTGGCGAAAGTCATTTTGTATTCTTGAAGATAAAAATTACTTTGTACTTGAGTACATTTCAAAACTTGTACTCTTTTACTTTTACCTGAGTAAAAGTAAACAGTTGAACCTGTACTTTTACTTTTACTCAAATATTTTTTCTACTTCTACTTAAGTATACAATGTGAATACTTTTGTCATTTCTGCAAAAATGGACAGAGAAAATCAGCCAATCAAATCCAGTGGATGACTTTGTGGATCCTCTCTCGTATCTGGGTGTTTGGCTTCGGTTCGACCGTAATTCTCTGCAGACAACAGGATTACCTCGCAGCAGATAGTGGGGGACGTGAAGCGGGTTCTTCCCTGACCCGGCTCGCTGCTGGAGACGGGCCGGACCCTCTCCTAAGCTCTTTAAAGGATTGCTGGCTGATACACAGACCGTCTCCTAATCTGATCTCCAGATTGCTGCTGTCAGAAACAATAGAGCTGCACAGAAAGCAGCAGCTGCTGAAAGGAAAACACTCCTGCTTGGTCAGAATGACTTTGGGTGAAATAAACAGTCAAGGACAATGTCATTAGGATTTGGATGGTGCAAGACAATAATTTAATATTCATAATCTTGTTTATGTTATCTGCAAATTGATTAATAACACGTAGTGATATTTTTAAGCTTTTATTATTGGCAATTATGATTTTCCACTTATAGCTAGATTAAAATATAAAATCTAATTGAGAAATGGCATTTATTGTTCACTTTACCATTTATCGTGATACATTTCTTATAATGACAAGAATGTTGATGTATCTTCATCACAATTAATTCCAATTAATGCTGTTTAAAACTCTCCAAAATTAACCTTACTGTCAGGATTGATAGCTTGTTTTGAGTAAATAATTCCTTAATATTGATGAAAAAGTATTAGTTCCTCTGGCAGATTATTTAATTTATAATATGACATTTTTCCCATGTTACAAGTGAAATAATTTGAACACAAATTACTTTTTCATCGATATTATGGAATTATTTGCGTAAAACAAACTCTTATAACTTGATCAAAGGTTACTTGAAAGTTATTTTAGTATTTTTTCATGTGAACTAAGATATCTGCACTAGACACTCGACAAAAATACAATGTTATTTTAATTTTGAAAAACACTTAACTTAATCCAGACATGCATTGAATGTGTGACCGATTAAAACGGCAAAAACATATGATATAATTGTGTCATAACGGTCGATATTGATACCTTCGAGTTTTTTGTTTGAAATATCTGAAAAACCGCCGAATCTCTCCTGCTTCATCCTCAGTTTTTCTCCACGGCATTTTAAAAAAATTTGAAGCTGTTATGAGGCGAAACCTTAAACTGCTGCTGCGCAAGTTACTCAACAGGTTGTTGCTAGGTAACCAAAGAATGAATGAGTTGCTAGGCAACCAGAGAGTTAGTATATTAGTTAGCCTAGCTTAGCTGAGTGGCTAAAGTTGTTCCTCTGCTTACATTTCCCAGAATGCTGTGCGGTTATGAATCAGAGTTCAGTTAATATTCTATTTATGAAATATTGACTGTTCTGTCAGATATTGATCATGTTTCTATCACAACATATGTTGTTGTCGGTTTTGTTAAGAAGGTTCTGTCAAAGCCTTCGTCGCTTCCTTCTCATCACATATATTTCTGTTTTTTCTTGAACCTCCACGTTGGTTAAAGTTTGTGAGTTATCTTCTAATTGATGAAATTGATGCCGAAATGCGTTCCGATCAGTTTCAGTTAGCACATATTTTACACCCTTAACAGAAGAAAAACCAAATCTGCACTTGGCCCCTGTGTTTTTTACACATTGTTTGCAGAACATTTTGTTTTTTTGCATTAATTTTCGTGTCACGCCAGCTGCTGTTCTGGTGCTGCTGCTCGCCTATTAGAAACATTGCTGCCAACCTCTGCCAAATTAGAGCCTTTAACTCTAACTCTGTTCTTTTGCGGTTTTTGAAGTTGGCGCGTTTCCGCTTCCCAAGCTGTTTGGCTTTGAACATCTAACAGTTTGGCTTTCAAAGTTTTAGGGTTTTTACAACTTTTCATAAACTTCAGTTTGTAACCCTTTAGGTTCCATCAAAGCCCGGAGGCAGGAAATGAGACCTTAAGCTCGATTTCCTCTCTTCGTAACCAGTTTGCTTACATTGGGACATCTTTTTGTTGTTTATTGCTTGTTGTGGTGTTAAGTTGCTTTTTATCTTGTAGGAACTATCCAATTCAACAAGTAGTCACTTCTTCCTCTAACCCTGAAAGAACCACATATTTCTCAGCTGAAATAGATGTGACTTCTTCATTATATTTTGAATTTGCATGCTGTGAAAAAGGCCTTTTATTGGTTTTACGTCAGCGTGTAAACAGCGTTGCAGATTGAATGGAAGGAGCTGAAGTGGGTGGGCAGCAGTTGGCAGGATATTTCAGCTCAGGCTCCCTGCAGGCAGAAATGGACTATAAACATAATGGGTGGTTCCTCTGCAGATTTTAGCTGGTTATGAGCCAAAAGACACCTTATTTATGAGCACAGTTTCTCACGCTTTCTTCTTGCATATGTTCAGGACGTTACTGTGCAAACATCAGAAAGTCCTCAAGGCTGTTGCAGTTCATTTTATGTTGTTTTTATGATATGCTTGTTCCCACGTCATTACAACCCCAAGTACCTTAATATATGTATTAATATGCAATATAATTTCTCTTTGAATGGAATTCTCCAATGACATAGAAGTAAAATAGATTGATGTAATGGATTTCTAGTTAATTAAATGGTTTGAAGCGGGTACAAAGTGTCCTGCACATTTTGCCACATTACAGCCACAAACGCCAATGTATTTTATTGTAATTTTGCCATAAAATGACACAAAGTAGCATAATAATAACGAAATAAAAGAAAAATTACCTTCTTAATTTTATATTGCATGCTTTTGTGTTCAGCCTTGCCGAATTGGTAGCGTCTGCTGTAGATAGACGAACAGAAACATTTCAGAAATTGAGAAGTCAAAAATTTGCTAGAAGAATGTCAGAAATTTTTAGATTAATCTCAGAAATTTCCTAGGAATTTTTTTTTTTTTTTCCAGAGTTAAAAAAGTTGAACATTTCTAGAGAAAAACTCAGAAATTTTGAGCTCAGTCTGAATTTATCTCTGAATTTAAGAAGTCAGAAATTTGCTTGTAAAACGCAGACATTTTGAGATTGATTTAAGAAATTTATTAGAAAAATTAAGAAATTTTCAACTTTTATGAGAAGTTGAAAATTTTGTAGAAAAAAACTCAGGAATTTCTAGATTAATCTAAAAAAATTTGTTGAAAAAGTAAGGAAATTTCAAAGTTTTAAAGTAAAAAATTTGCAACAAAAATCTCTGATCAAATCAGAATTTTTTAATCTTAATATCAAGAACTTTCTAGTAAAATTCAAGGAAATATCTGAGTTTGAAAGGTTAAAAATTAGCTAGAAAAAAAAAAATTTTAAGAGCAATTTAGGAAGTTTGTTTTTTGAAAAATGTATTCATTTTTATAGTTTGAAAAGTCAAAAATTGCCAGAACAATCAGAGACATATAGAGATTAACGTCAAAAACATGGATGTCTGAGTTTCAAAACAGGTATTCTAGAAGTATTGATCTGTATTTATTCCAATCTATGTTCCAGTCAACTCTGATCAGATTTTTTGACTCTGAAGAATGACACAGCATGATGCTGTCATTACATATTTGTAATAGTTTATGCATGTTTAGTCTTGGTCTTCTGCTTTGCATGTCGACTAAAAAGTTCTATTTTAGCCTCATCTGACTGAAGCATATTGAGGCAAATTAAACATGCTGTTTTTTTAATTCTCCGGTCACTAACGTGCAATTTTCCTTTTTTCTTTTTATGCTTAACCTTCCTGTGTGACACCCCGACCTTCTTGTTTCAGGTAAGAGCTGTTTTTGTCGTCTTTCGTGCTCGTTTCCTCGTCGATTTCTGTGCAGCACGCTGCTTTTAGATTCAGCTGAGCGTGGCTTTCTGACAGAAGCAGTGCGTCTCAACAGAAGCTTGCATATGTATGCCAGATGGGAGAGTTAAGCAGAACAAGTGGGGTGAATCTTAACATTTCTGCGTGCGTTGTGTGGTTAAACACCGACACACACCTCTGTGCAGCAGCGGAGCCTTTAGCCGCTGGGTTTGGAGTCGGGAGGAAAGCAGAGCCATGAAGTGGAGAACTCTCATGGTTTGGTCAAAGTGAAAATTGCACTCAATGCCGCAGCATCTTTTCTCACTTCATGACTGGTCTGACCTTTTGCTCTCTGCAGTGCTGCATGTTCCTGAGCCAACCACACAGAAGGTTAAGTTAAGTTTCTCCCTCCCACGGCTGCTCTTACATAAAGCATTCAACACTGTAAAGTATATATATATATATAAATATATATATATTTTTTGAAAGAAAGGATATCTGCATTGTTCTTTGTGAACACATCAGTGCTGAAATAGCATCACATCTTTATTTCAAACCAATTTAATTAAATGTGGAGAAAATTTCTGCAACAAAGCACTTCAGAGTGCTTTACATCATAAAAACACAAAAATACCTTAAACAACAGTCACCAATTGAGAAACCAGTGACAAACATTACATTTTGTTGACTTCCACCATAGAAATCATCAATAGATGTTGAAAATGTTGTTTTATCCTCCATTTATTATGATTTATTAGCAACTCTAACCAAGTGGGTTTCTAGTTTGGATTCAAGGGAACTCTGTTTTTCAGCTGTTTTGCCGTTTTCTGGAGGTTTGTTTCAGATTTGTGGTGCATAGAAGTTGAATGCTACTTCTCCACGTTTGGTTCTGGGGAACATGTTTTTCAAATGGTTTGGTACTTTTGACTCAGCGCAGTGTGAAAGCGAGCCGCAGCAGCTGGAAAAAGTAACAGACGGTGCAGTTTTGGTAACAAATCGAACATCTTACGAAACTAATTTGAAGAGAATTTTCTCTTCACCATAAGGCAGCATCACCTCTCTGTGTGTTTTGATGCATTCAAGCCGATCCAAAGTGCAATCACTGAAGAAGAAAGTGTTGGTTTTATGACATCTGCGTCATAAAGAACAGCAGCAACTTTAGCCTCAGATTAAACTTTTTTTTTTTTTTTTAAATTCAAAATAAGTGCAACTGAACTGAAAAGTGAAAGCTGCTGTTTATGTTTTTAAGGTCCATTTCATGCCTGTGGGCAGGCAAGTGTTTATTGTTAGGCAGATTTTGGGTGTGGCATCTCCTCAGGTTTTATTGCAGCTTAACAGAACGCTCGCATCGCGTGTTGGAGCCGCTGAATATTTAACAGTTTACATCTGGAACATTTGAACTGAAAACATTTAGGGGATCATTTTTTGAAACATAGAAAGTTGAACATTTGCATGCAAGTGTTTAGACTAGATGCGGTGGGAGGATGAGTTATGCAGTTAAAAATGTTAATAGAAAACTTAAGTGGGTGTATGTAAAAAGATTACAACCGAGCTGTGTAGCGTTCCTGCATTCTGATACATAAATAATGGATCAGTGTAAACAATTACCTTAAATAAACCAGCAATTTGTTCAGTTTGCATTTTTTTATTATCAAGTCATGTTATATTATTAGTTACTTGAGTTCTGAAAGGGCTTTAATTCGGACAAAACGATGCTAACTTATAAAACTTAAATTCAACTTGCTCCATATTCTGAAGCCACAAGAATTATGCAGGTCAGATTCTAACCGCTTTAGAGATTCCTTGTAATTCATGAGAAAATAAAGTACAGATTTTTTTTTCCCCCTTGAAATTCAGATTTTTTTTGGATTTCTGAAATTTATTCTCAAAATTCTGACTCTTTTGCCTCAGAATTCTGACATTTTTCTCTGAATTTTGATATTTTTTCAGAATTTCCACTTTTTCTCAGAATTTTTACATTTTCTCAGAATTCTGACATTTTTGTCTCAGAATTTTTACATTTTCTCAGAATTCTGACATTTTCTTCTCAGAATTTTTACATTTTCTCAGAATTCTGACTTTTGCTGCCAAAAGATTAAAGCCACAATTCTCTTTTTCTTTCCCCCCAGCACCCCTGATCATCTTCTGCAGGTTCAATCTACTGTACGTTATGTTTCATTTCGCTCTGCTCTCTTTCTCCACTGTGTCATATTTTGTCACTGAAAGGGGAAAAAGATATAAATGGCTTATTGTTGCCACGGTTGGGGGTAATTGCCATTAAAGCCTGGGGCTGACATTACATTTTATTGCGG
The DNA here is from genome assembly GCA_903067055.1 of Poeciliopsis paucimaculata. NCBI lineage: Eukaryota > Metazoa > Chordata > Actinopteri > Cyprinodontiformes > Poeciliidae > Poeciliopsis > Poeciliopsis paucimaculata. Next base: position 197,374 of record CAEGAD010050898.1, on the reverse strand, counting down.
CAGTGTTACAACCTTTACTGACTGTCCCACAATGGAGCAGCGGCAGCTGAATGTCACTTTCTCTCAGGTAGTGCATGAAATATAAAATATTCAAGCCAAGCAGGGTTGTCTGAGCACAGAGAGGCAATATTCAATATTATTAGCCATAATCTGCTAATATTCACCAACATCAGAGGGATGATAGTTGGATTTTGTACCATTAGGTTTCAGGCTGTAGTTTTTGCTCGCAGACATTTGTTGCCCTTTCTTTCACCCTCGTCCCCATTCATAAAATATTTACCGCCGACTCCTCTGTTGAGTAAAGTAGAAGTTAAAACATGACAGATAACTTCAAATCCAGGCTTGTTGGAAGTGTTAGCTGCTGCGTAATTGATTTCTGGGGAACATTAAAACGTGTCGAACATAATGTGCTCACATGTAACTCCTCCTTTCTGTTAATGGGCCCTAAACGAGCTGTAAAAGCTCAGTTAGCGCTGGCTAATTTCACAGACGGCATTAGAAATTACATAATGACATGGTTTATTATATCTCCTCTCTGTGAATTTTCTCAGATCCAAAGCGTTCTACCGTTGGCGGAAAGTAAAGTAGGTCTTCAGGACACGCGCACGCCTCAGAGCTGCGGCCGCAGTGACTTCTCCTTGGTCTCCTTGTTTGTCAGCCCATTTTCTGGAGTGAGACGGTTGTTTGGGTGCTGCTGTCTCCTCTGTCTCACTGTAACTCTTTGTGTTTTATCTCAAACCAGGTCATGATGCCTGAACTGGGACTTTCACATGTTATAGTCAAGCACAGATGATAAAGCAAAACTACTGCTGCACTTGAACTCAGAAGGTTTTTACAAAATTGTTTTCTTTTTTCCCAAATTCCATTTTCCCATTTTAATTAGATTTACTGACCAAAAGGTGCAAAACTATGGTGTGAATACATTTTTTTTAACCATTTAGTAGCTGCTTTTCCATTGAACATATAAGTGCACAATTTGACATTTTGAAAATAAATTTGCTTAATAGAAACATGCCTATTTAAAAAGATATATTTTTTGACAAAAGAATGTTTGTCGGCCATGTTGAATGGGATTATTTCACAAAACTGCAATGGAAATGCATAACACGAGTCATGTGATGAACAACCGGATTTTACTACTGACAGAAATGACAAAGAAGATGACAGGAAGTGACAGCAGCATGATGGCGCATGAACAAACTTATTTATGTATGATTTTAATTGCATTTCTTATTTAATGGGAACACCGCAATTGCAAAATTGTGTATTTTTTTGTTTGCTGTGTTTCCATTGACCATAAAATCGCATAATTTGGAAAAGTGAAAATAAATGTACTCAAGGGAAACGCAACAATTTTGATAAAATCTTTTTGCTCTAAGATGAGGTGGTTGTTTGGTTTATTTTGCAAAACTGCAATTGAAACACTTCTTTTTGTATCACACAAGTCACATGATCAACAACCAGATGTTGCTACTGGCTCAAACCATGGAGACGACGAGAGGAGAGTGATGCTGCGGCATGTTTTTTAATGACTTATAACGCGACCAAACTTATTCACATGATTTCTATTGCATTTATTTAATGGAAATACTGCGGCTGCACAGTGGCACGGTTGCCTTGCAGCAAGACGGTCCTGGGTTCGATTCCCAGCCCGGGGTCTTTCTGCACGGAGTTTGCATGTTCTCCCTGTGCATGCATGGGTTCTCTCCGGGTTCTCTGACTTCCTTCCACAGTCTGAAAAATGACTGTCATTCCAGTCTTTCCAAATTCTCCCTAGGTGTGCGTGTGTGTGTGTGGTTGTTTGTCCTGCTTGTTTCTGTGTTGCACTGCGACAGACTGCCGACCTGTCCAGGTGACCCCGCCTCTCACCTGGTACGCAGCTGGAGATCGGCACCAGCAACTCCCGACCCCGTTAGGGACAAGGGTGAAAGAAAATGGATGGATGGAAATACTAGTGTAAAATATTACTGTAATATTGACTTACAAATCCAGAAAATTACCAAAACTCAAATATTTTTGACCTTTGACCTTGTTTTTTTCTGGATTTTTCTTTTTAGATTCATCGCTGAATTTCTCACTCTTTTGAGGGAAATGTAATTTTTCTTTTATGTACAATGTGCATAGTACATCATCATACTTACATTTTGGTCTAAATATGTTGTAATTTTCTTATTAACCTGAAATAATGTAAAAATTGTAAATCTATTACACTTTTTGCCTACGGTGGCGGCATTGCAGGCTGGGAAAAATGTCTTGTTATAAGTGGAATAATCTGCTAAAGGAGCTGGTGCTTTTAAATCAATGTTAAGGAATCACTGATTTAAAATAAACTCTTGTGTCTTACTGAAATATTACTACAACAAATACTTGGTAGGATTTTGTGTTTTTGCAGTTTAGTGTTACATGCCAAACTTCTGCTCTGTAATCACTAATAATAACTTTACAGTTATTATTCAGTGTGAATACTATTGATTTTCTAATAGCTGTTTCTGTAGAAAGTTTAACATTTTCTGTAATGTAACACATTCGTTCTGTAAACATTTCTTAAATAAAGTATGGTTTCAGCTAATCATAGGTCGTTTTAAATTAAATGCCAAAAGAGTTTGGAAAAATCCAAACAGTTTAGAATGAAAGTGGAGCTTTAGGGTTATTTGCCCATGTTTTTGCTGTTTGTTTGCATGTTTGATGCTCCATATAAGCACGAACCCAGCTCTCTTTATTGGTGACATTTGACAGGATGATGACAGGATACCTCACTTCCCACATACTGCCCTAAAGACCCATTTAGATCTCAAACACACACATACACACGCACACACACGCATACACACACATGTGCTGCAGCTGGACTGACACTAATGCAAAAATCTACTCTGACTGATGCCTTCTCCCGCCTCTTTTCTGACTCTCCTTATTGTTTTTTTTTTATCTCAATTTGATTTTGTGTTTCACAAGCAAAAATGAGTTTGTCCTTACTTTAGCTGACTCAGCAGATTCCTTTGAGATTAATTTGTGTTGAATGTGTGCGTAGAGTCTTTGTCATTTGTGTGTTTGTCCTTTCACTGCATGTTGTGCTGCAGCCGTGCCAGGGCCCTGCTGGCTGCCGCCTTTCATTACCATGAGAATGAAAGGTGCGGGGCGGGGGCAAAGCGGTGAAGGAAACGGTGTGTAGGTCAAGTCAAAGATCCTGTGGAGGCACGGTGGAAATGTCAGGTTGTTGCTCCAGTTAGCGCTGCTCATGTTGGCGCAGACGGCCCAGTTGTTCCGGTCTGCTGGCTCCGCTGATGAAAACAATCAGCAATAAATGTCTGTCACTGCGTGTGTGTCCACAAGTTAATTTAATTTATGATGCATAAATATTGCTGCATCTCGAATAGCCTGAATATGAATCGTGGCTTGGGGAGGAAAGATATTTAACAAGTAGTTTGAATTTGATCTTGAAGTATTTTGATACATAAAGGACCCAAATACGTTAAACGTTGTACAAACGTCTTGTCCAGTTTCCATAAAGTGAGTTACAAGGTGAGTTTTATTTATAATGCACCTTCCTCAAATATAAATCACAAAAAGTAAAATAGGATTAAAAAATAGGTTCAGTACATTTTTTACACAAAATTATTCCTAACTAAATTTTACGCCTCCAAACTCAATGTTAATTCTCACAAGTGAAAATGGCTGACAACAGATGCGCATTTATACAACTGTACATCTTTGGAAAGCAGAAGTGGAGCCTCCTGCACAACTAACAAAAATGCAGCAAATGGGTTGTTGATGGTAAGTCAACCACAAAACAATGGTCTTTTCCAGCAGCCATTGTACCAAATGAGCTGGAGGTCAGCTTGTGTTACTTAGGACATTAATTTCCTTTTAATTCCTGTAAAACACTTTGTATTGCCTTGTTGCTGAAAATGTGCTATATAAATAAAATTACTTTTACCTTTAGTAACGAGTGGAGCGCTGCTTATTTGTGAAGTTACATTCAGAAGGTTTTTGAAACAGGTTTTCTAGATACCAAAAAACATTAATTTGTTGCTTAGGTGTTTTTTTGGGGCATTTTGTCAGAAGCAACTGAATTTTGCATAATAGATCCTTAATATAGGAGAAAAAGTGCAAGTTCCACTGGAAGATTATTTCACTTATAACATGACATTTTTTAAAAAGAATTATTGACTTAAAACAAGCTGAAAAATTACTTGTCCTATTTCAAGTGTACTAAGCTGTGTAGCACACTCTTACAAAACATATTTGTTAAAGTTTTGTGCTTTTGCGATGTGTTAATGTGGAATATTCTTGATAATCTTGCAATCTAAAAAGTTTTTTTGAGCGGTGCTTAGACTGTTTTTTTTTTTTTTAACGCAGATGTCAGAACTCTGCAGAGCTGCACCCAGATATGCAAGCCTCCTATAGAGTTCCTATATAATCTCTGTGGACATGAATCTGACTGCAGCTCACTGAAAACACCCACCACCTACCCCACATGAATGTTTATTATTCTGGCAGAAATACAGTATAAACATACAGCAGAGCACAGCGGTGGGTGTCCTACTTATTACTGTCAATACCGCCCATTTACTGCCATACAGCCTCTATTATTAGACTCCACTGGACTCTCATCAGGTATCTTCAAAGGTTGCAGCATAAATCACATTTCACTGCTTTTCTTTTTCTTCTTGTGCCTCTGTGAAGTGCAGCTCTGTGATCCACGTGGGTCTGACATATGTTTATCATCACAGGGGAAGGAAAATAATGGAAATTTCCCTTGTTATGCTTCGCATGATTTCTCCTTTTTTCCATTTTCCAAATGAGAGAATGACATTTGAGGCAGCCAGGGTGGAGTTAATGTATTTTCCTATATGTTTCACTGTTAAAAGAAAGACTTGAGTGTTACGCTCAGGCAGATTTAAAGATATATTTTGAAAAGGAACGTTAAAAGTACAGTTTTTTGTCAGGTTTTTTTAGGCTACTGGTTTGGAAAAACCTGGATGAATAGTTTGATTTATTTGGATTCTCAAGCCCTTATGTTGCTAAAAACACAAATTAAAAACACACAAATGCAAAACATGGCACTTCGACATAATCAGATGTTAGCATAATTTGGGATTAATATAACAGGATTAGGATTACCATATTCACCTTGTTTCCATGAGAGTCAGTTTTTAAATCTTACATTCAAAAAACGAAGCAAAATGACTTCTTCATTCTGAGATGAATAAACACAAGGGTTGCACTTTCTTGTGGGTCTGATGCTGGTAATTTCTCCTAATCTGTTTGGTTTGGGTTGTTTCTTGTAGGCAGCTGCAGAGTTTAACATGGTTTCCCTGTTATTGTAAGTAAGCAGTGATTGTAGAGTAAATTACTGGAAGAGTTTTTAGCTGCACCAGTAGTACGGGGATGAGTAAATGGTGTGTGTGACGAGTCGGGTAAAAATGCAAATAAATGTTTTTTGATGCTGAAGCAATACAAATATAAAGTGACCATTGAATTAAAATAACAATTTCAAATTTAAATAACAATATTAATATTTTAGTTTAAAAAATTTTATGAACAGAGGAAAAAAGCAGCATGTCTTTTCCCTCTGTTGTAGCAATGCAGCATTATAGGTGATCAATCTTCAGTCAATTCAGTAATTGATTAGCATGTATGTCAACCCAAAACATAAAAAAACAACAACAAAAAACAAACACCAAGCCGGTTTTTGGCAATAAGTTAATGTTTTTTTAGTGTCTGGAAAATGAGCGGTTTCAAAAACCTCTGGAAAGTAACACTGCTCGTTACCTAGCAACCCCAGCAGAATTCTGACCGTTACCTAGCAACCCAGGCTGAGTTCCAGCACATTAGGTCAGCTGGTTTTACCACTGTATGCACTGTACAATGGCTGCTTAGCATCCACAAACCACTTGCTGTGCTCTTGTTACTTGCGTAGGAGGCTCCACTTCTGCTTTTCAAAAAATGTTAAAAAAAAAAAAACAATTGTATAGTTGTGCATCTGTCTGCAGCCATTTTCACAGAAAAGTGTAAATGTTGAGTTGGGGGACAGGGCAGCAGCAGCTTATTTGGTATCATGTAAAATTTACTTTTTTTTTTTTTTGCATCATATTATGATGTTATTCCCTCATTAAAACGATACCTGAAGTGTTGCTTTAATTCTTTCATGCATGTTTGAGAAATCCTTTAGTTTCCATGGCGACCATCCAACACCTGGTTGAACCTAGCTCTGCTTTCAAGGACGAAGCTCCTCCTCAGAGCTGCAGTTTCCAATCTCCAGAGCTTCCGCCTCGCAGAGCAGCCTTCATTCAGCTCCTTCAGACTAGCCAGCAGCAATTAGCAAACATCTGGCGAAACTGCACATCTGCTGAGCTCATTATAGGAGCTACTTCTCAGTGAAATGCTGGTAAAATGTCGGTATAGGGTTAATAGCGGATCAAAGTGGTGGTGACTTCCGGAAGGCGGAGCTTCAGAAAGACACAGAGCCTCAATTTCAAGGCATAAATTACAAAGTAAAATTTCTTTTAAGTCATATTTGATATGTACAGCATTTTTATAACCACTGATGGTAACATAGTTACTTGATTACGCTATAAAATCATATTATTGCTCCGGGAAATACAAAATACTGCCTCTTTAAAGTACTATTATCAGAGTAATAGTACTATTATTAATACGATTACTAATAGAGGCCCTAAAACAGCTCAAAATATGCAGAACTGATCAGACTAAAATGTCTTTATATATTTACAAAATCATTCTCTTAAGAATGATTTTGTGCAAAAAATGTAATGCACATGTTTTATATCATCTGTAAATATATCCTAACCTGTTCAGGGAATAATAATAATGCATTACATTTAAAGACAAATTTTTAATAATGAATTATTCAAAAACTGAACATGGTGTTCTCTTACGCACTATTGATTAAAAGTAAACAAGTTTTATTTTTTCTCAGAATTATAACTTTAATCTCAGAATTAGAACTTTTATTTCCTCAGAATTGCATATTGAGCAACTGATTTACCTCATTTTGACCATTTTTATAAAGAAATTCCCAGATGAAACTTGCTACGTTGTAACATTGTTTTCAAACTGGTTTTCAAACGAGTTGAGAGCCAACGGCTTCATAAATGTGACGGTTCAGTGAGGAGTTAAGCCAAACGGGATCAGAGAGCGGCAGGCAGGATGAAGACGCCACCAGTGTGTGTTGAGCCGGTCTCCACATATGTCAGCCTGATCTAAGCCACACCTGCTGCTGAGCGCAGAGAGAGAGAGAGAGAGAGAGAGAGAGAGAGAGTGTGTGTGGAGTGTGTTTTCAGGCTGCGCTGTCACAAGCGGAGCAGTCGCTGAAGCGAACAGTTGCTGCATCGCTGCCGCCTCTCTCCATCTGTTTCTGCTGTGTTCTTCTTCACAAATCTATGACTTCAGGCAATTATTTCATTCAAGAGGAGGAAGAGGAGCAGATGAAGGGTCCTTTTGGTTAATTGCCGACTCACTCTGAATTGGAGGTGAGTGGAAGGGATTTATTGCAACGCCACGAGGCAACTGGGGATTCCTCCCTGGGATTTATTTGCTGGTTTTTCTGCAGAAATCTTTGGACATTTTTTTGTGTTTTGTGAGCTGAAGCTGCCTGTAATGGGAAACAGGTGGAAATGTGAGGGTTAACCCCCCCACTGCGCTGCATGTTGGCAAGGCTTCCCCACTTCTCTGCAGCCAAAGATCCAGACGCTGACAAATTGCACCTCGATCAGGTGCAACCTTGGTGTGTGCTGCTCGGTTCTGGGAACACTGGGATCTGAAGTGAGTGAGCAGAAATCGGTGGAAGTGGAGGGCGGTTCGGTCATTTCCTGGACTCTGGGGAGAAGATGCCAGCCATCCTGGTGGCCTCAGCCATGAAGTCAGGACTCCCGAAACCCAAACCGGTTCACAGTGCCCTCCCCATCCCCCAGACCCCCAGCAGACCGTCGGCCTTAGCGTTACCTTCGGCGCCACTCAAGAGCCGGCAGGTGTCCACCAGACCCCCAAGGAGTTCTCCGGAGTCGGAGGCAGCTGGAAACCCTCAGGTGTGTCAACATCATCCACACCTGCTTGGCCTTACTCACTCAACTCTCTCATTTCTGTCACATTTTGTTTGACCTAGATTTCTAATTTCACCAAAATAAGAAATACAAATAAAAAGCTGCCACGATGGCAAATTTTGCTGGACAATAAATTGTCCCAGATGTTATTGGATAAATGATAATATTGTTTGAGACCATTTCTAAACGGTAATGATGCAAGAACACATTCTCAAAGATCAATAAGCTTTAAATTCTAACACTGGAACTGGAAGACATTTGAAATCCAAAATAAATAAACAAAACAACATAAACAACAAATAAAACAAATTATGAAGTCTTTATAAACAAAATTATACTTAAAAAAAGCACCAGAAGATAAAAACAATAAATCAAATGGACATTAATTAATTTGTTTTAATTTATTATGTGATTAATTGATTTATTGCTTATTGCAACTGGCCAATACAATAAAAAATTTTACTGGAAGATAAATTATTGCAGAAATTATTGGTTTAAACAATAAAATTAGTGTTTTGAGACCATTTTCAGCTAATATAATGATAAAGTAGAACTAGTATGACTAACAAACCCTCTCACAGTGTAAGTGTTTCATATCAGTCAATACTGATAATTATTGATTAGTTATTTGTTTGAAATGTCTTGTTTTATTCACAATTTTCACTCCACATGTGTTGTTTATTTTTAATTGCTTTTGAGGCATGGTGGCGAAACCTTGAACTGCAAGTTACTCAACAGGTTGTTGCTAGGTAACCAGAGAGTGAGTGAGTTGCTAGGTAACCAGAGAGTGAGTGAGTTAGTTCGCCAGTCTTGCTTAGCTAGGTTGGGCAGCTAATGTCTTTCCTCTGCCTACATCTCCCAGAAGGCTGTGCGGTTCTGGATCGTAGTTCAGTGAAATTGTTGGAAACTGTATCAGTTTTCAGACGTATTACCTATTGATACTGATATTGATAACGTGGTTATAACGACATATACTCTTATTGATTTATTGCCCTATAATAAAGGCCTATTAGTGCAAGTACACCCTCTCAAAGATCAGTAAAATTTAATTTTCCAAAGAACATTTTACACACTGAAACTGGAAGATAATGTAAATATTCAAAAATAAATAAACAAAACCCAAAAATTATATAAAATGGTTACTGAAGTCTTTCTGAACGAAATTGCACTTCAAAACATATCAATCATATTAATCATTAGGCTCAGATAGGGAAAGCAGGCAAAACTGCCAGTTAGGACTTTTGTAAAATAAAGAAAAAGTTGCAAGCTAACCCCCAACTCAGCTTTTACAGTTGCATGTGAAAATGGCTGCAAACAGATTATACAACAATCATACAACCACACATCTTTCAATAGTAGAAGTGGAGCCTCTTGCACAATCAGTAAAAATGCAGCAAGTGGTTTTTGAATAAAGACAACAACAAAAAACGTATGTTTTCCAGCAGCCATTGCACAACTCGTACAGCAGTAAAACCAGATGATCAAAAAGGCTGGTTGGGTTTGCTGGGTAATGACGCTAAAGGACTCAAATATCAGTAGTTTTTTTTTTAAATGACAAATTTTTTATACACCAAAAACATTAACTTATTACCATAAAATGTCCTAGTGTTTTCTAAGTGCTTGTGCTGTTTTTAAAAGGAGTAGGAACTCAAATAGAAGCACAAAAATGTGCAAAATGTGACTTTTGCATGACCAGTTCCCCTTTAAAACACTAACAGTTGTTTCAGTATATAAGCAGTTCACTGATTTCTCTAAATAATCCCAGAAAACTGCGGGCTTGTTGAATTCTGCTTGAATTCGGTTGATTTCCTGAAAGGAAGCCTGTCGTTCTGGGACGCTGCTGTCCAGAACGGAGCCATAGCGGGACGCCAGGGTGGCTGTTCTGCTGCGTTTCTGAAATATTGGCTGTGTGTAGCAGGGCTGCAATGTCCAGAGCAGTCGCTCCAGCACCATGTAAGGCAGCGGGGAGAAGGAGCTGTCTCCCTGTCTGTGTTTGTGCCAACCTGTCCAGTAAGTGTGACTCTCAGCGTCGCTGGGAGACGAATCTGGACGCAGTTTTAGGAGAAGATACAGGAGGCCAGTGTTTCTGGACATGGGATGAGGCTGCTGTTTGTTTTTCTGGATAATCACATTTTCTCGCTGACCTACTTTACATGACTTTCTCCCCTCTGTCCTCTGTCTCTCCTCCTCCTCTTCCTCATCCCTGTGGTGCTGATGAAGCAGCCCTCGTCACCCTCGGCTATGTTAACCCTCGACCTTTCTGAACAGAGGCAGCGACCTGAATGTTGCAGTCATATGCTGGACTCTATTCAGTCTTGCCGTTTTACAGTCCTGCATTGTTAATTTAGGACTTTTTGTTGTTATCATATTTAGAATTTATTAAACTTGAAAACCAGTAGTATAAAAAAATGAAACCGCAAAACACCCTTTACAAAGTGATCTGTTGAGCTTCCTTGAACAGGTGAGGATAGGTCTGCGGGTGACATAAAACATGTTCATGACATTTTGTTCACAAAATCATTCTTAGATAGTGAGGTTTAAGTCTTCTCAGTTCTGTCTATTTTGAGCTGCTTTAGAGCGTCTTGTCACTTTAAATCCAAATAAGCTGCTGTTGGCCACGTCCCGCAACTCAACATTTACACTCACAAGTGAAAACGACTGCAAACAGATGCACAATTATACAACTGTACGTCTTTGAAAAGCAGAAGTGCAGCCTCCTGCACAATCAACAAGAATGCAGCAAGTGGTTTCTGGATGCTAAGTTGACAAGAAAACATTTGTCTTTCCCAGAAGCTCTTGTACAGTACACATAGCGATAAAACCAGCTGACCAAATGTGCTGGGGTTCCGCTTGGGTTGCTAGGTGATGGGCGGAACTCGGCTGGGGTCGCTAGGTAACAGCTTGGGCTTCGCTGGAGTTGCTAGGTGAGCGTTACATTCCTTAAATACGCTGCAGTAATTAAGAAGAGCATACGTTTGTGCAAAGGAATGTGAAACTAGGTAACAGCTGCTTCACCAGCACATTATTTCACTAGTAACATAAGAAAAAAGTTATAAGTAATGGAACTAGTACTTTATCATCTATATTAAGGAAATATTTACTTAATACACCATATATTGCTGAGAAGTTATTTTTAAGTTCGTTTTCTCTTATTTCTGGAGCATTAAGGTATTTGCACAAGAAACTAGACCAAAATTACTTGGTAAGATTTTGTGTTTTCCAGTGAAACTCTAATATTTTGTTGAGTGTTAAAGTTCTTTGTTCTGAAATACAGTAGTGGTGAAACAGTTGGATGTTGCATTTCTAAAAAATGAAGGTTAAATATCAAGTAGAAATCCTAAAACTGTTTATAAATTACCTGCTAAAATAGAACAACACAAGGAGCACTTTTACTCAAATGTCAATACTCTGGTGTAATTGTAAGAATGATTTTAGATTGTCAGTTTTATTCAGCCGTTCAAACAAAGAAAATCAGTTTGTGTGAAAATCAGCACCCTGCGGTGCCTTTCCTCCGTCTCGTTGTCATTTCCTCTCAGCATCGAGTGCTTACCTCAGCATGAGCAGCATTTCCAACGATGAAATGGGGAACATTTGAAGTTGGTACACCAGGAGCAAGAACATATTGCTTCTTCCTCTACTTTGTGTTTCCAGCTGTGGATTGCCTCCTTGGAGAAAAGTGAGCAGAATTGTAATGGGCCCAGGTTAAAAGCCACTGCTGTATGGTTTCCTGTTGAGTCTTTTCATATTGCACAATGTTTAATCCGAAAATTTGACCGCTGAGGAGTTGGAGAGGGCGCCGCAAATAGCCTTAGATCCAGTACAACTAGATGTGGGCTGAGATTTGAGCTGATTTTTAACCAGGGGAACAATTTTTATGCATTCTATCTTTATCTGGTGAACAGCAGTTTTATAAGAGTCTCATCTGAAACAAAATTAACAAAGCAAAGCAAATGGGACGTATTACACAAAATTGATATTTTTTGCATATTTTTGTACCTACAATTTGGGTTTCAGTTGCTTCTAAAAACACCCAAAGCTCTTAAAAATATCCCAAATGGACAGTTTTCAGAAATAAGTTTTTTGTATTTCTGAAAAAGGAGCCGTTTAAAAAAAAAATTCAGAATGTAATGTCATAAATCAGCAGGCCAAACTGACCTTTCACCTAGTAACTGCAGTGAACCACAGCTGTTACCTAGCAACCCCAGCCGAGTTCCGCCTGTTACCCAGCAACCCACGCTGAGTTTCAGCGAGCTTGGTCAGCTGCTTTTACCCTTGTATGCGTTGTATAATGGCTGCTGGAAAAAACAGGTGTCATGTTGTTGACTTAGCATTCAGAAATCACGTGCTGCATTCTTGTTGGTTGTACACTGCAAAAACACTACATCCTACAAAGTATTTTTGGTCTGGCTTCCTGTGAAATATCTTAGTACACCTGCAATAAGACAAAACAAGCTCAAAATTATATTTTCAGCTATATGTAGGACCTTATTTTAGGTCAATAATTCCTTAATATTTTTTAATAAAGCACTGGTTCAATTAGCAGAATGTTTCACTTTTACGAGACACTTTTCACATGTTTGAAGTGAAATAAACTCCCAGTGGAAATAGTACTTTTTAATAAATATTAAGCAATTATTGACCTAAATCAAGCTCCTATATTGTTCAGAAAAGTTAGTTGTAATCAGTCAAATTTGTCCAGCAGCAAGGCAGGTCAAAGTGCTTTACATCATGAAATCACAAACATAAAAACTCATAAAAACAACATACAGTTGACAGTTGCGAAACCAGTAACAAACATTGAATTAGTTTTGTCTTATTTCAAGTTTCCAAAGACATTTGCACAAAAAACTAGATCAAAAATAGTTGAGAGATTTTGCAGTGTGCAGGAGGCGCCACTTGTGCTTCTCTAATATGTATGAATTTGTTTAAGAATTTGTTTGTAGCCATTTTTACATGCGAGTGTAAACGCCACCAGCAGCTTATTGGAATTTAAAGCGACAAGTCGCCCTAAAACAGACTAAAATCTCATTATCTAAGAATGATTTTATTCAAAAAAATGTTTTGTATAGGCCATAGATCTATCCTCACCTGTTCAAAAAGCACAATAGGTCACCTTTAAAATCCTGCGTGCATTAAGCATGATTGGATGTGTATGTGGAAAGTCAAAGAAGAAACAAACTGAGTTGGACATGACACCTTTAAGCGTTGACAGGGTAAGTCAGGGATTAGTTAAGCATTGGTTGAAGAGCAGCAGCAGCTCACGCATCCAGCTGGATGGCCCAATTGGCTGGCTGCCCCAACTCATTCAGTACGTCTTTAACAAAGAGTTAATCCATAATGCAGCAGGGAGGGAGTCACCCAGAGAGTATTTACAGGTCGGGATGAAGCAGGTCTGCAGGTGTTTGTGGCTCAGAGTGTGAAATCTGCCACTACAGTCAGGGAATGTGTCAAACCACCTGCTCTGTGTGTGTGGGCGTGTGTGGGTGTAGGCGTGTTTGTGTGTGTGTTTATTTATATCCTGACAAGCTGTACTGACTTTCAACCTTTTATAATGCTGTTATAGCTGAGAGGATCTCTGCACAAACTTACTGCTGCCCTCTAGTGTTCGATTTCTCTTTTGCAACCATTCTCATTCATAAAATCAAGCCTTACACTGCAAAAACACAAAATCCTATCAAGTAATTTTAGTCTAGTTTCATTGCAAATATCTTGGTACATTTGAAATAAAACAAAACTAACTTAAAAGTAGCTTTTTATAAAGCTTTAGGAGCTTTTTAAAAGTAAATAATTCCTTAATATTGAAGAAAAAGTATTAGTTTCTCTCCCAGCTTATTTCATTTTTAATCATAAAATATTAAAAATACTAGCACTGTTGTTACTAGTTAACACCATTACTAGTGGTGTTCCTTAGTTTTAAGGAATTACAGTTGAAAAGTTACTTATAAATTTGTTTTGTGTTATTTCAAGTTATTTGCACTGGAAGCTAGACCAAAAATACTTGGTAATATTTTTGTGTTTTTTCTGTGTTTTTGTGCATTTTTGTGCCATTTTACTGCAAAAACCACAAAATGTTAGCAATTATTATTGGTCTAGTTTGTAGTGCCAATGTCTCAGTTCACGTGAAAAGGGAAAAACTAACTTATAAGTAACATTTCAGCAAGAAATACAAGATTATTTTAAGGTATTACGATAAGGAATCTAGACTAAAATGCTGTTTTTGAAGTGCATCGTTCATGTGTGTGCACTCATGCAAGGCCAGCATCTTTGCCTCCTCATTAATTATTAACGCCTCTATTTTCTCCTGTTTCCACGTTTTATCCTGAAGTCTGTTGTCGGCTCATTCATTTTCTGCTGCAGCTCTGGAACGTTTCTAAAGTGTACATTCTGATTTTTCTTTTTTTAAATTACCTTCTATGTAAAATACACACATTCAGATTAACGTCCTGAGAGAGACAGATATTTGGCTTTATAATTGAGTGATTAGGATCTACTATCTTAATAAACATCTTTGAAGACGAAAGGCAAACTGCTGCTGCCTTTGTGCGAATTTATCCGTCTGTGAGCTGAATCTGAACCACATAAAGACATCATGAAGGTGATATTTACCCAGATTGTTAAATAAACCAGGAACTGTTTAAATAAATCCCCATCCATTTATAAAAAGCTTTGGTCTGATAAGTCAGCTCCATTAATTCATCCCTTTTTGAAGATGCAGTTGCTGGAGATTATGATTTCACAATTTAAATAAATTTAATTAAGATTTCTGGGATTGAATTGACTGTGAACACATTTACACAGAGATATATGTGAACTTTTTTTTGATTATTATGGATTAAAAGATAATTAAACGACCCTTAAAGTCAAACTGATTGGTTTGTTTTGTTAAAATTTGATTCAGAAGTTCTCATCAGCTTCATGAAACAGTTTAACAAAATCTATTTCATTTAACTTTGTTTAAAATATTATTAAAAAATATTCATATTAGTATTTAAAAAATATCAGTATATATTGTAATGTTGACTAATAAGTTAAATGTACTAAGATACTTGTAATAGACAAAAATACTTTAAGATTTGATGTTTTGCAGTATTGTTTTTATTCAATGACTATAAAGCAGCAATGCCATTTGCTAAAAATATTTTTAGACCAATAACAGGGGAAATGCAGACAAACAAAGAAATACAAAAACGGTCTAAGCTCTGAAATATTAATCTAAGTCAGTTTTGTTTGTACATTTGGAATTGCATGGATACTAAAGATACAGATTCTATTTTATCCATAGAAGAAGCTCAAAATATTAAATTTTAGTATCTTCAGCTGATTCATTCGATGACAGTCAGAATTGATAGAAAAAAGGATTTGTGCCAAAAAACTTAGAAATTTGGAGTTTAATCTCACAAATTTTATAGAAAAATAAGAACATTTTTAGTATGAGAAGTCAAAACTTTGGTAGAAAAACTCAGAAACTTTGAGACTAATCTCAGAAATTTTGTTGAAAATTTTCCAATTTAGAAAATTTTCAGTTTAAAGAGTTGAAAATGTTTGACTTTTGAAATTTTCTTGGTTTTTTTTCTATAAAATTAGTTTTATTAATCTCAATTTTTCTTTTTCTCTAAAATGTTTGACCTTTGGTACTCAGAAATGTAATCACTTTTTTTCAGAAAATTTCAGACAATCTCAAAATCTGAGTTTATTTTTGACTTTTGGGGCTCAGAAAGTTCCTTGTATTTTTTCTAGAACATTTTAGAGATTAAACTCAAATTTTCTGAGCTTCTCGGTGGAAATGTCCTTTTTTTTCCATCACCAAAAGCTCTGATACGCCGATGTAGATTCAACCTTGTTGACCCCAATAAGAGGCTGTTCTTTATTACTGGTGCTTCTCCCCTCCTCCCCGTTTCAGTGAAATGCAGTCATGACTTTTTTATGGTTCCCAGCTCAAGCCTCCTGCAGACCGGAGCAGGTGAGGGAGAAAGGAAAATCAGCAGCATTGCATTGCTAATAGCCGCCGGTTCGGAGCTGCACAGATTGCTGGGGGTTCTGGGTATATTGCTTTCTTTATTACCATGACAAAGGACCACACAGACATATGTCACTTCAAGAGGCGCTGCTGGTTAAAACCAGATTTAATGGACGTTTTATTGTCCGGGATGTTATTGTTGAACAGAAATAACCAGGTTTTAACAGACTGCAGAGATCAAGTAAAGAAAATAAGAACATGTTTTGTTGGGAATCGTCTCTTATCCTCATGGATTTAAACTCTGAACCTTTTCATTTAGAGTCACTGTTAGAATCGCCTTCAGTATATTTGTCATCAAGGGCAAATTGAGGCTGTTTGCCTTCATTTCTGACAGCTGACTGTAGAGATAAGAGATTTTCACCCAGCACCTGTGTGTCCTCTTTAAGAAAACCGTGCTGCAGATCGATCCGACTGAGCGGCAGAAACCTGGCAGCCGGGACGCTGACGTTTGGCCCGAAGCGTTTAACTAAAGAATTAACATCCAATTCTGATCACGGAGTAGATGGTAGCATGTTTAAAAATTAAATACTTTCTAAATAATTTTTTCACACATTTCCTAATGTGGGTGTGACAGTCAAGAAGCTTCTTGCTAAACCACACCAAGTAATTATTGACAAAAAATCAAAAATCACATGTGAATTTAGGGGTTATTTTCCAATGTGGGTGTGTGAAGTAAGGTGATTATGAGGTTATTATCAATTGGTTCCCACTTTTTGGTTCCCAAACAAGCAGCTTGATTCAGAATTTTTTTTATCTGGACTTAACTCAATGACCAAGAATCAATTCTTTGATTTTTAACATTTAACTTTGGAGGCTGTCGAGGACAAATCAGGTGAAAAACCTTAAAAAATAAACCTAAGAGCACAAAGAAAAAAATTTAGAAAGTGCAACGCAGTTACCCAAAATTAGTTAACATAAGCAAAAGCATTAACTTTTTTCTGCATAGTCTTTTTCCCCAACGGTTTTCTTGAAATAATGAATTAATGTCCTGACACTTTTCTCAACATAACAAATTATGTTTTGATGTTTTTCTCTAGATAACGAGTTAATTCCCCGTTTTCCTCACATACCTTTTTTAGATGCTTCTCTAGAGATAAGTTAATCTCTAGAAAACAAACTTAGTTTTTTTTTGTTTTGGAGTTAATCGTCTTTGTTCTATCAAGAAAAAGTTTTGCCACAACAGGATGCATTTGACGGATGGAATCAGGTTTAACACTCAAACCAATGATTTGCTTTTTATAGATTAACTCGTTATCTCAAGAAAACCATTGGTGAAACAGTTTATCTGAAAAACTTCTGCTCTCGGCTTCTGTAAAGGATCTTTAAGTAACTATAAATTACCATGTTGGTTTGGACAGATTTTCCATCGATAAATAAATCATCATTGGAAGTCTTGATATTAAATTTGCTTTGTGTGGAAAACCTGTACCGTGTTTGTGATCATACGGCGTTTTGGCTCCAGGAGTAATGACCTCACCTCTTTTCCTAATGCGTCTCGATCAGATTCCACTTCCTGTGCGGTCGCCCTTGCTGTCTTCCTGTCTGAGGTCATGGCTGAGGACATAACCATATTAATTAAGAGCCTACATCTGCTTCTCCTGAGTCAACATCCTTCCAATCGATCCCCCGCCAAGGTGCCTCCACGCTCCGGCTTCTCCGCTTTCCTCGTGTCACATGGAGCTCGTTGGGAAGCATAAATGGCGGCTCGTGAGTGGCGCCCCCTGGAGAATCAGCGCTTCGACTAACACGATCAGCGTCATATCCGTCTGGAAGCTGGAGCCTGAATGGGAAGGAAAGGTTAGGGGGTAAAGGTCAACGGGACTGAAGTCACCGTCCCCAGAGCATCGAAACCATCAGATCATCTCTGCATTTTTAATGATGTAGACCTGTTCGTCTTTCAGCTGGTGTTGAACATGATTGTTCATTTTAAGCAGACGTGACAACAGCTATGAAATATCACTGGGCTTTCTGTCAGCGCCGTTCGCCTTTGAAAGGATGACTGAGCGGATTTTCACATCTCCAGTCTCAGCTGTGCTCTCCTGCAGACTTTCTCAAGCTGCCTTATGCCTCCCATTTCAGCCTGCATGCAACGGCAATAAGTGTGAAAGCTGCTTTGGTAAATATTAGATTCCAAAGCAGAGCTGTAAATCTGACAGTCAAGAAACTTCTTGCTAAACCAAGTAATTATTGACAATAAATCAAAACTCACATCTGAATTTAGGGGTTAATCTAATTTGAAGGAGTGCATGCTGCTTATTTATTTATGAAGATCTTTCAAACACCCTCAGCTAATGTCATCCACTAAAAACTGCTCCCCAGTATGTTACATCATTGCTGTACTGAGTTTTCTCTTTATTATTTCACTGGTTTTGAGCTAACCGCTAATGCTAGTCGCTATGTTTTTGATCATCAATCGTAGACGCCCTCCATGTTATTGTTTACAACTGGAAATTTTGTGCAAACGCACATCACTGGAGGGCAAAAAGACTTTCACTTGCCATCCACTCTTTGCTACACACAGACTCAGCTACACATGGGCTCGTTGTCATAGCAACTGACAACAAATGCCACCATTTGTATCAGAAATCAACACCAAAAAACACTCAAACGCTTTCCACAAAACAAACAGAATATTCAGTCCGTTATGTTTTTAGACCTGATGTTTATTTTGCTATTATTATTGAGTGATCACTATGGTAGATTAGCTACCGCTGCTATTAGCTAAGCTAACACAGAGATGGTAGATTAGCTAGTTTAATCAACTTCTCTACTGATGATCTGTCAGAGTTGGTGTTCTGGCTGCCCTTTTGTTTAATTATTTTAACTGAACCGAAACGCACAGAATTCCACATCACATCTAATTGTTAAAGTTGTCATAGTCAAGCTAGCTTAACTGAACTACTTTCATCTCGCTTGCTACTTTTTTTTAAATTAAAGCCTTTTCTGACTTTGTTATCTAGTTATTGTAGTGTAGCAAACCACTGCGTTCGTTTCTTTTAATATATATATCACGTGTACATTTAATATTCGGTGCTTTATGTTGTCAACTTGCCAGTTAAAACCAATGCCAGTCATTGTTAGCCAGCAACGTTTTGCCCTCCAGCAGGCAGACGTGAAGCTGCAACATGTCTATAAAGTCCAAGTGCTATTTCTGGACTCGTCTGTATAAATGAGAAACTGACCTCCTATTGCCACCTTTCCTTCATTATTGTTTAATATTTAGGAAAATAAATGTGTCTAAAGTGCCTTTACTATTCGACAGCAGATGATGTTGACATTTGAATAGACACAACAGGTTCACCTGAGTGAAGTCCTGAGTCAAAACTAACAAAATTGGTGTGAAACAGTTGAGCTGTGTTTGTGCAGCAACATTTTTTTGGTTTGTGCTGCTACCATTTTAAAAATATTAAGTGTTTCTAGAGGTCCTCTGTTGTTGTCTCCTAAATCAATGACATTTTTTATAACTCAGATGGATCACAAATTCCACAGAAATGTAAACTCCGATCGGTCCAACAGCTTTTGTCTGTCTCAACCTACCGTGAGTCTCTGAACCTAAACTGAGTCTATACAAGGTCCGTCTGCCCCCATCATCAGGGTAGTTTTCACCCCCAGCTTTGAGAGCTTAAAGACAGGGTTCCCCCAAAACAAAAGCCCCTCCTCGGTGGGGTTACCCCCGCTATTGTCCCTGATACACTGTTTTATTTGGAGCTGTGAAAGAAACCAATGCTCTGTCCATTCACTGCGGCTGCACTTGTTGAAGGCCTCCACTAAAACTGTTAAACACAAGCTTTAAATGCTGACGGTTTCCCAGTGTAGAGCCACAGGGACAGTGAAGCAAAGCTGTTCAGAGCATTGCAAAGGCTGAGTGGACGGGTCAGGTCAGTGCTTTGACAATACATCTGTAACCCTTCTATGGTCGCCTTGGGTCCAGTAGGTTGGCTTCACTAAGGTTCACTGTATTGATTCCAACAAAAGAGGAAATCAAGTGGTTAGCTTCAGTCCAGTAGCTTCTTCCCCTGTACATCAAATAAAATACAATAAATAACCCCAAATAAGGTACAACGCAATGCTTCCCAGTGAGCAGTTGGCAACAGTTGTAAAATTAACCATAGCTAAAATGGGCAACATTAATGATAATAACAACTAAAAACATATCAGACAAACAGCAAAGTTACTAATGAAACACTGCACATGATTAAATTTGTCTGAAATATATCCTAAAATGCAATACTGGTGAAGAAAACACAAAGCTGATCCCAGTACATGCCTTAGTCTGAGAAGGCAGCAGAAAAAGGGGGAGGAGCCAGCAGTTACTGGTTGCTATGGTAACCGCCAACGTAACAGAACTTAATACATTGACAATAAATGAATAAATAAACAAATTTTGACAAATTTCACATCTATAATATTGTTCTCAAGAAAGAGCAGCACGACTTCAACATATTTTTACTCATGTAAAAGTAAAAAGTAGCAGGAAATTCATCAAAGTAACAGTAAAAAAGGATCAAATTTAATATTTAAAAATTACATCATCAGATAGACCAAAATGTGAAGTGGAAATCTGGGTATTTTAAGGATGACAATAATTCATATAAGTAACAAAAAAACCAAAAATCAGGCAAAAGAAAAAATTTCCAAATCAGTTTCTTTAAATAAAAAAACGTATAAAACTTTAACAGAAGCTGCTGGTGTGTCTGGTGAATCTCTGGTTAAAATATGTTTGCTTTTCATTCATTGGTAGAGAATCCAGAAAGCTTACTCAAGTAAGAACAGCGACGCATCCTGGTAAAATCAGTAAAAATACTCCTAAAAATAATTTTTTTTCCAAAAAAATTACTCAAGTAAATGTAATTAAATAAATGTAACTAGATATTTACAGCCTCTGATCTACAGTCATCGATATATTATTACTGGATTTGAGATATTATCTGCTATAGCTTGTAATCCGCACATTCAGGTGCAATAATGCGTTTAATCATCCCCACAAAACTGTCCTGTTCCAAGTTCTTATCGGATTTTGATAAAATATGGATTAAATTAAAGCTGGTAAACTGGCAATGGAACCAGGAACCTCTGCAGCAGTTTGGTGGAAAAACCAACTCACTGTTGTTGGGTTCTTTGTGTGGCCATTATTACATTTTTTTTATTATTTCGTACTCTGATGAAAATGTTTGTTGGGACACCCAATTTATGGAACGAAATCATAACTCATAATCATCGTCATAATCAAATTATGACTGCTGATTTATTCACCTAATTACACAAAGTGTTTGTGAGCAAACAGCAATTACTGCAACCAAGAAGAAAACGAAACGTGGTTGGTACAAATGAAAAAGATGGGAGTCCATGTATGTTTGTGTTAGATTTCACTATTTTGCTACTATTAAACTGATATAAATCATTTCACGGCTATTGAACTGCGTATTACTTTTGGCACTGCAGAGAATTAGGTGGAAATATCACTTTACGCAAATCAGAAATATTGTTATCTTGAGGAGTTGAAAGCATTTTGTTCAGCCTGCTGGAAGTGATCAGGCCTCCCGCTGCTGTGGGAACTTTTTGTAGATCTTGGGTCTTTCCCAAAATTCAAATTCGGCTTGTAATTTGTGGTGAGGAATGGAGTGTGTGTGTGTGTGTGTGTGTGTGTGTGCACGGGGTTGGAACAAGCTTGAATGGAGAGCATCCTGCACTGTGGATTCTCTTCCACATTCACAAATATATAAATACTCGGGCTATGAACCCACGGAGCACATGCACATAAATACATGGGTCCGCATCGGGCAGCGAGTTGTGAGTGACGGCTGATCAGAGAGCGGTTTGGTCCATCTGTGTTTGCGGAACATAAAACTTGGCTTTTCTTCACAGCAAGAAGCTGTTTAAAGAAATAATAATAACTGGAAAGGAGGTTATTGGTCTGGAGTTTTAAGTAGTTTGGCTTTTAAGCTTTTTTATTTCTCACTATGCAAAAACACAAACCAAGTACTTTTAGTCTAGTTTATAGTGCGAATATCTTAGTGCAACAAAAATAAAACAAACAACAATAATAAAACTTACAAGTAACGTTTTAGCAAGATATAGGAGCTTAAAATTCATGTTTTGCATGTTTTTGTGCTTCCGTTTGGTTCTGTACTTCTTCTAAAAGCAGCTCAAGTGCTTAAAAATCCACCCAGCTGTTATTTGACTTCAAATTAATGTTTTTAGATATCTGCAAACGAGTCATTTCAAGAACTTCTGGATTGTAACATCACAAATAAGCAGGCACAGCCCCGTTACCTAGCAATCTCAGTAAAGCTCAGCCCGTTACCTAGCAACCTCAGTAAAGCTCAGCCCGTTACCTAGCAACCTCAGTAAAGCTCAGCCCGTTACCTAGCAACCTCAGTAAAGCCCAGCTTGTCACCTAGCAACCCAAGTGGAGCTCCCGCACGTTTGTTTTACTTCTGTAAGTAACTTTTCAGCGAGAGGTAGGAACTTGTTTTAAGTAAATAATTCTCTTAATATTGATAAATAATACTAGTTCTACTGGCAGATCATTTCACATATAGTAAATAAAAATTATAAATAATGTCAATAAAGAAAATAAACTGATTGACGGCAAAACCTTTAAGTTTTTGGTTAAAGTCAATTTAGAATTTAATTCTGGCTGGAAAAAAATCATTTAATGTTGTAAAAACATACAATGGTTTCTACTGGAAATATAGCAGTACATTTGAAAAAAAAAAAAAAAGATGAAAAAATAGAGGTTAAAAGGTACATTTTAATCAAGATATACAAGCTTATTTTAAGTCAATAATTCATTAATATTGATTAAAAAGTTCTAGTTCCACTGGCAGATTATTTCAATTTTAACATGGCAAAAATATCATAAGTGAAATAATGTTACTTTTTAATAGATTTTAAGTGATTATTGACTTTAAACAAGCTCCTATATTTTGCTGAAAAGCTACCTGTAAGTTAGTTTTGTGTCATTTCCAGAGTACTAAGATATTTGCACTAGAAACTACACCAAAAATTCTTGGCAGGATTTGGTTTCCATACACTGCGATTAAAAGTTCACTCATCGTCGTCTTTTTGCTGCTTTTCTTCCATTTTATTGGGGGAGGTGTGCTTTATCGGGGGAGGGGGATGAGATCTGTCCCATTCTTTTTCAGCCTCCTCCCCGCTTGACCAAAGGTCTATTGAAAAGCAATTGCACAATGTGTTGCTGTGGGCGAGGAGGAGGAGGAGGAGGAAGAGGGATCCTGCATTTGGTTTGGCAGCGGCTCAAAGCAGCAGCAGAGGCGGCGGAGCTCCTCTCGCCTTTCACCTCCTCTCTGGTCCAGAGTGGGTGGGGAGACGCTGGAGGGACCCGGTTCTTCTAGTCCAGGCAGCCAGAGACCTGCTGGGTCCCAGCGTAGCAGCAGCTCTCCCTTCAACCTGAGAAACCGTCTGGGATTGCTTGGATTTTTTTATTATTTTTATTTTTCCCACTCCGGTTCTGTTGGGTTAAAGTTGGTCCTGATGTGACCCATCAGGACCCGACGGGTCCGCCGGCCGTCCTGGTACATGTGAGGCAGGTGTGTGACGCACCATGAGTTTGATGTTGTGCCGCTGGGAGCAGAACAATTTCACCATGAAACTGGTAGGTGGGTCACTTCCAGGGTCAAGTACCAGCTGGGATTTGGGAAATTATCATCTTTATGTGTTTTTCTGTCGTCAGAATGTGACAGAATGGGAAGCTCTCAGTTTGCTAAAAGTCACTGTAGACATGCTTGGATTTAGGATGGTTATTTCTACAGAAGTAGATTGGAGTCACTTAAAAAAAGAATTCTGACTTTAAGTTTTTTCTGCACATTTTCTAATTTTCTTCTCACAATATTCACTTTAATCACAGAATCTTGACTTTTTTCACAGAATCTTGAAATTTCTTCTCACTTTTTTTTTTTTCCTTTTTTTTTTTTTTTTACATAATTCTGATTTTTGTTTTAGGATTTTTACTTTAATCAACTTTTTTCTCTGAATTTTTACTTTTTCTCAGAATTCTGACTCTAAAAATGTTGACGTTAATTTCATAACATTTGATTTTCATTTAAGAAATCATATTTTCTTCTCACGGTTCTAAGTTCAGTCTGACTGTTTTTTCACAGAATTCTGAATTCAGTCAAATTTTTTCTCACAATTTGGGGATTTTTTTTAGTATTTTGACTTTTCTTCCAATAATCTTGACTTTAATTACAGAATCCTCACTTCAATCAACTTTTTTCTCACAAAGGCTCACAAATCTGGGTTTTTTTTTTTTTTTTGCAGAATTCAAAATTTTTCTCAGGATTCTGATTCCCCCCCCCGCCCCCCCATAATCCTGACTTCAGTCTCACAATTCTGCTTTTCTTCTTTTTTTTTTTTTTTTTTTTTCCGCATAATTCACATCTACATTTTCTGAGATTAAAATCTGAATTCTGAAAAAAAAGTCAGAAATTTGAGATTCAAGCCAGAATTTCTGAGATTTAAGTCAAAATTCCCTTCTTTTAGGGGCCCTAATTCTTGTCTGTATATTTCTATGTTGATGTATTATTTATAGGGCTTGTCTCGTCAGGCTGTAACAATGCAGCAGCTTCGGTGTTGGATTACTAGAAGGCCGCGGATTAGCAAGGGGTTTAATATAAAGGGAAATGCTCTGTGGTTTCCCCTCACCTGATTCCATCTTTCACTTTGATGTCTGCTGGGAAAGTTACAATCGGGTCAATTACTCCTTTAGAGTTCTGCAGCACATGCGTGCACAAGCCTATTTTTCTTTGAACCATTAGCAAAACATCATTCTTTCACTTTGCTTTGTGCATTGTTGCACAAACTGACTGTTCGGGGCAATATGGTGCTGCAGAGGTGGTAAATATTCAGCAGAGTCTGGGGTTCCGAGATAAAATACAAAGCAGGTCAGCTGCAGAAAAGACATGTGGAGCAAAGAAATGGAAAATCAAACCTTTGGAAAGATTTCAGAAGTGACAGCATTAAAGCAGTAGATCTATTAAAAGTCATTTTATTCAGTAAGCACCCTGTTGAGGCTCTTTTTCTGCTCCTCCTTTTCTTATCTGCTTCTCTTCTGGTGCAGAGAGGAAGGGAAAGCACTGGAGGTTCTTAGATGAGTTGATAAGAAAGCTAGCTTAATTACACAGCTAACCCCCACACACACCTTTACGTCAGTGTGTGTGTGTGCAACAAAAAATAAGTGGAGCTGACAACATAAGCATGAAAACATCAGCACATTTAGAAGATTAAAATGACCCGCCGTCTGCGTTATGAAGTGCAGTCGATGTCGGTAACCTATTCCGTTCGATTGATTATTTGACCGTCATGGTTGTCATGTCAACAAATGACCTGCTTTCCATATATCAAAATTATTGTGCCACTTGCAGAGGGAAGGCATTTTAAAGCTTATTTTATTACATTTTTCATTGTAAAACTGTCTTTTTTCTAACAATATGTGTCAAACTTGTTTGCATTTTGTAATTGTTTGAAATGTTAGAACCTTGAGCTTATCTCAGGTCTTCACCCACCTGGCTTACGCCTTAGCCTCAGGGAAAAATGGTAACTAATGTGGTTTTATTTTAACATGGACTCTGATCCGGTAACCAAGCCTGAAATATATTTTTACAGATTAATTTAGAACTTTGAAAAAGCTCCTTCTGGTACTTTTTATGAAAATAAATCATAAGATTTAAATGTGATGTTGAAAAATAACCTTAGTTTTTAATCAGTTATTTGAACGATATTATTTTATATTGTCTGCTGATAAATACTGCTTTGCTTTGATCCTCATATATCTACTACATGTAAATGGACAGAGAATTAAGCCATAAATCCTCAACTTTTCAGGCCAAATTTTACATATAAACAAACAACAAAAGCCCAGATTAATCAAATGATTAATTTGATTACTTAATGATCAGAAAAATAACTTTTGAACCAGTTTTTTGTGTATTTTAGACATCAAATGAGCTGATTTAGCTATAAAAGTCTCTAAATTGGCTAACAAAAGAAGACGGTTATCCTGGATAATTGTTAAAAATATTGTTAGAAATAACATTGCACTACAAAAACACAAAATCTTACCAAGTAAAATATCTTAGTACACTTAAAATAAGACAAAACAAACTTACAAGTAACTTTTCAGCAAAATATAGGAGCTTGTTTTAAGTAAATAATTCTTGAATATTGATGAAAAAGTTCTAGTTTCACGAGCCGATTATTTCACTTATAAGTTTGAAAAAATGTTTTGTTATAAGTGAATTTATCTGCCAGCAGAACTAGAGATTTTTCAGCAATATTAAGAAATTATCGACTTTAAAAAACTCCTATATCTTGCTTAAGAGCTACTTATGAGTTAGTTTGGTCTTATTTCAAGTGCACTAAGATATTTGTATTAAAAACTATACCAGAAATTCTTGCTCAGATTGCGTGTTTTTGCAGAGTAATGCAGTTTCAGGGATATGAATTTTCCCATCCCATGTCAGGAACTCATATTCCCTCCCATCACTCTGGCTTACAGCATAAAGACGTTGTTTCCCATGCTCCACCGGTCGGGTAAAGGCCAATTTGTTTGGTCTTCCTTGTGCTTCGCAAGGCTTCTCTAAACCACACATGTTTTATGCGCCAAACGAAGTACAAGCAGGGACATGAGGGCTTATTTAGAGCTGGCCTGCTTCGGCTCCCTGCGGGCTGAAGCCACTTTAGAGGCCTGTTTGTGCGCCGGTTGGCAGGGAGGGTTACCGCCACGGACCAGCCGACTTCGGTTGGTGCTGCTGGTTAATCGGCTCTAGATGCTGCAACTGCTGATAAAACTCTAATAATCCATATGACAAAAGATTGTTTGGATCTTGTATTTAGTCAGCTATTATATTTAAAATCCCATTCATTCACGTTTTCTATGCTTCGTTAGCACAGAAAGCGAGACAGAGGTTTTTAGGCGGACCAGAGTTAGTTGACACATTCACACCTCCACAAATAAACCGGATTTTCTAGACAAACCAACAAAATTTTGATTAAAACAAACTTTACAGTTGCTGACATGAACGCACCCTAAACGAGGTAGAGGTGCTGATAAGCTTAACAGGAAAAGGGCCCCCAAATCAAATTCTACTTTACGCCCTGTAAATCTGCGGGCCGGCCCCGGCCAACACAAAGTGGTTTTTAAAGGAGAATCAGTTTTCTGCCTTTCCATGTTGGTTTCTTGTTCCTTCTTAATGCATTGCTGCAGGGCTCTAATGGTGATCCATTTATTCAAACCCGATGTCAATGTGACCGTTTGCATGTATTGGAATTAAATTACAGCTTTTTAGTAAATATACATAGAAAAAGGGGGAAATTTGGCGGTTCAAATCCAAAAATATGAGTGAAATTGCAGCAGATTGTGGAGACATCTGTTCATATCTACCTCTGCTTACGAAGATCTGCAGCCACTCACTGTACGTCTTTTTTAGATTATTGTGTTAGTGACTCAATCAGTCCATCCATCATTCTCCCAGCAGCCATCTGCTGGACGGCCCAGCTTGGGTCAGAGGGGATGTGCCGCCACATGTCACCCTCAGCTCACGGCAGCATGGAGACATGCTGACTCCTTATTGATGAAAGTGAGCAGATGGAGGGGGTCAATAATCAAATATGCTCTGTGATATTTCTAAAGAGCGTTCAGGTTGTGAAATGTTCATCCTTCATCTTCTGAAGACAAAAGAATAAAACAGATGTTGCCAAAAGGCACCAAAGACTTCAGGAAACGTTGGATATATCTATATATTGTGTCTTCTGTCAAAACTGAACTCAGCTAAATTATAATCATTTTTTTAAATTTGTATTCTTGTTGTGTGCTAACAAATGAATCATTCTAGCTAGCGCCAACTCACAGAGTCACCATATAGATAGCTAACTTCAACTTGTTCAACCTATGTAGCTAGCATAGTAGTATGAATTTGCTGAATCCTTCTATAAATAGCTACTGAGCTTCAACTCCCTGATTCTGTCTAGCTAGCTAGCTTCAACTTGTTGAATTAATCTGTATATAGCACGCTAACTTCAACACCCTGAATCTATCTCTAAATAGCTAGCTAGCTAGTAACAGATAGATTCTAGCTAACTTCTTTCTGATGCTAGCTAGAAAGCTAGCTAACTTCAGCTCCCTGAATCTATCTGGCTCACTTCAGTCTCCTCAATTAATCCATCGATAGCTAGCTAACTTTATTGAACAGCTCTATAGCTAGCAAACTAGAAAGCCTCGTATCGCTGACTTTAATGTTACAATTCAGTTTTTTAATTAAGTTAAATCAGTATATTTTTTAAGTGTCCCTAATCCTCTTCTGTAGAAAGGCATAATTTAAACCGCATAAAAAAAACTATTGCCTCAACATAAACGTCCCCATTTCTGCAGGCTTTAAGTCTCTACCTTGAGAGGAGCCAAGTCTGCGTCGGCCTACTTGACTCAGACTGAATGACACTCAGAGAGACGGCGGCGGGTGGGCGGGGGGCTGTAACAGTGTCAGGATGTCTGAAGGTTCGCTGAGCCGTCTGAAAAGGGGCGGGGGGCAGATAAAGAGAAGCCTTCCTGTAAAGAGAAGTAAATCATGTCATGTTCCAACTGGCAGCAGCCCATAAAGACGCTGCGACGGAGATAAGACAGTCAGCGGCAAGTGGACCCTAAACCGCTTCTGTTTGCTCAGACTGCTCTCATCTTCTCAGGAATGTCTAGCTGTTTGTTTGGGTCTGTCAGTAATCTTCATCTCGGTGAAGACCTCGCATGGCGCTCTATTGCGGCCTCAAGGTGCCGCCCAGGAGCAACAGCCGCTTCTCCTGTGAGAACTACAAAGTGGTAAGAAATGAGAAAGAAACATGGAAAATGCGTCAAACATCAAATCATCCCTGATTTGCTTGTAGAATAACCAAACAGGCTGTAGGAAAACCTGTGAAGGACCATAATCACTGCTGGTAGCAATGATTTTAACAGACTTAAGTGCATAAAAGAGGAAAGGTCAGCTTGAAATAGACTTGTCATGAGTAGAACCAGATCTGCAGTAGCTGTTTGGATTTATTATAATAGCTTCACACAGCAGACGATACTTTGTTAATCTGACACACAAAATCCTACCAAGCATTTTTGGTCCAATATATTCGATAAAACACCAAAAAACTTTTCAGCAAGGTATAGAAGTTTATTCTAAGTTAATTCCTTAGTACTGATTAAAAGAAAAGAACCGAATAGGGTAGATTATTTCACTTATAACACGACATTTTTCCACATTATGAGTGAAATAATCTACCAATGAGATTATTTTCATTAATATTAAGGAATTATTTACTTTCAACAAGCTCCTGTATGTTTGCTGTAAAGTTATTTGTAAATTAGTTTTGTCTTTTGCACTTGAAACAAAAATGCTTGGTAAGATTTTGTGTTTTTGGAGTGTCGCATGCTAAACAGCCACATTTCTGATGCTTTATTGCTTTGGGAACAAAAAGCATCAAAGAAGTCAGGTTATATTATTTCTTCCATCAGAACTGAACTGCACTAAATTGTAATTAATTATTATTGTTATTATTTAAATTTATATTACTGTTATGTGCTATGCCGGGGCAATAATCCAAAGAAACACAAATTTTAACACAAACTTAGCTTCACCTTCTCAGAGGACTTTTTTAAACCACCTTTTTGAAACAAATCCTGGGTAAACACAGACTATGCAAGAGATTTTTGCACCCCACCTTGGGTATTTATACTTTATTAATGTTGATGTATTTTTATCCCGGTTCATTACTGAAAGGCATTTAAAGGACCATTTACTCTGTCCATTGAAGTTCAAGCATGTAAACCACAAAGGAGTGACTAAATGTTTCCCATCATACCGTTAAATCAAACCACAACAACGCAAGTCTGTCCATCAAAGTTCAGCTATTATGCTGGTAACTCTTATTATTGTAA
The DNA here is from genome assembly GCA_903067055.1 of Poeciliopsis paucimaculata. Lineage (NCBI taxonomy): Eukaryota > Metazoa > Chordata > Actinopteri > Cyprinodontiformes > Poeciliidae > Poeciliopsis > Poeciliopsis paucimaculata. The sequence continues at coordinate 167,358 of CAEGAD010050898.1, read as the reverse complement.
GGGTTCAGTTAGTGACACAAAAAAACTTTCCAAAAATGAATATGATGCAATTTAAGCTAAAGCTAACAAACACAAAAGAACAAAAACTACTTTCAGTTGCTATCTTTTACAAGACGTATTCCAAAATAACCTTTCACAATAACTGAAGTAATGACATTGAATATTATGTTTATAAAAGCAATGCTTTGACACAAATATTCCAAAAATGCAAAACTCTGCAGGTATTGTTTATTCAGTTGTTCTAACGCGGCGATAAAGGATGCCATGTGAAGGAATCGTCTTTTTGCGCTGGATGGCAATCGTACCATCAAAAGGTCCATATTAGTTGAAAATGGCCTCAAAATGGCAATATTATTGTTTCTCGCGATAAATTCTTGGGCAATTTATCTTCAAAATTGCTACAAAAGAAGCAATAGATATTTCCTTTTGTAATAGTACCACAAAATATCATAATAACAATTCCAAGCTCCTAAATTCATATATTTGGACCATCTGGAAAACCTTTGCTTTCTGATCCAGGATAACTCCTTCAGCTCAAGGGCAGTGTGGCGGAGTGAAGCCCGGCCTGAACAAGCAGAGTCTGCACTGCGGGGATGGCATGCGTCCATCGCCGCCTTTTGTTGTCAGGCTGGTGACTCAGCGAGGCGAGGCGGCAGGCGTGTAGGATCTGCGGCACATTTTGTGGCGTTTGTGTGAAAAGACGATGCGTCAGGCTGGGGGAGTGACTCATCACAGCTTTGAAGAACTGATGGTTTTAAATGCGTATTATGAGAAGCTGCACATAGCTGTCATGTAGAACAGGCTTGTACACCAACACTAAACAATATGTTGAGTGTTTTGAACGGGGGTGGGCAATATGGGCTTTAAGTTTTATCACAATATTTTATGGTACTTTTGTTGTAGCAACAAAAGTGATAAGAACTATTTACTGGTTATTTTTTAGGTAAAAATATGTATGGCACATTTTGCTGGATGATAAATCGGCCCAGAAACTATCGCAATAAATGATAATATTGTCATTTTGAGACCCTTTTCAACTAACATAATAATAATAATAACAATTATGACATATTAATGCAAGCATAGCCACTTAAAGATATAAAAAAACTTAAATTTCTAAAGAACATGAAACATTTTAAACATCCAAAATGAAAAAAAGTGGGTTATAAAGCCTCTGTAACTAAACTTGCATTTCAGAAAATAATGATCGTTCAGCTCAGACAGGGAAAACAGGTAAAAGTGTTTTTTTTTTAAAGTGCTAGCTAATTACCATTTATATCCTTTCCTAAAATGCACCCAGGGGGCCACACAAAGCTTTTCTAAGGGCTGCAAATGGCCCACAGGCCAAACTTTGGACACCCCTGTCGTAAGGAAAGCCAACTGTTAATAATGCTTTAATAACGCTGGTGTATCATCACCAGAACAGGATGTTGATGGACTCGGCACAACGAAGAGTTTTCATAAAGAATGAATGAAGGATCTGGTGTCACATTGCTTCTCTCTGATGAAGGGAATACCCCTGACCCCTGCACCTATTACCAGCTCCTAAAAAAGACCCGTGTTCCCTCGCAGAGGGAGATTTGGGATTACTGGGAGTCTCTGGGAATGGTGGGATTTTCCATATGGAAACAGCATGCCTTGTACAGCTGCTCATCCAGATTAAATATGTTTCTACTGTGTTGACATATGGAACGATAGAAGCAGAAAATAGTCGGATTTCAATGTTCAATAATAGACCGGTCTTTAAATACATTAGAATAGTATTACAGATGTCTACGGAAGATGATTAGTGCCAAAAAAAAAAGAAAAAAGAATTCAGATTTTTTTCCAAAAAGGCTTTTGGAAAATGTGAAAAAATCTGTGAAGTACATTTTGTAAAATCAAAATTAAAGAATTAACAACTTAAATAAAACTCTCATATCTTTCCGAAAAGTTACTTATAAGTTAGTTTTGTCATATTTCAAGTGCACTAAGATATTTGCTCTAGAAATATACGTGGCGAGATTTTGTGTTTTTGCAGTGCAGTAACGAAAGTCACACTGCAAAATCGCAAAATCTTACCAAGTATATTGTGTCCAGTTTCTTAGTTCGTCTAATTTCAAGTAAACTGAATTACCGGTAATAGTAACTTTTTAGCAAGATAAATGAGCTTTTTAGGCTTATGACTTATAAAATGTCTTGAAATAAAATCTTCCTGTGGAACTAGTGTGTTTTTCATCAATTTTAAGAAATTATTGATTTAAAACTTACAAGTAAAGCTACTTGTAAGTTAGTTTTGTCTTATTTCAAGTGTACTGACATACACTTGAAAATACTTGGTAAGATTTTGTGTTTTTGCAGTGTAAACACAAACTCTCAGTGAGAATAAAAACAGTCTCTAGTGAAACAATGAGCTACCTAAAAAAAAAAAAAAAAAAAAAACTGGATTAAACTTCATCCTTTCCATTTGCTCTATAGAGGAAGTGTGATCTTCAGGAGCTTTTGTGCGAGCGTGCAGGCTTTCTTTGAAGCAGTTTCAGGGAAGCAAATTGAGGGTTTGGGCTGCAAGGAAAGACCGAGGTGAAATGGGTAGCTGTCATTCAACGCACTGAAACCGACAAGGGTGGCTCAAATAACCTGAGAAAGCGGCTCCATTCAGACTTTAAGTGAAAAATAAAGAGAAAAACATCTGGATGATTCAACAGCCACACTACTAAGATCTCTGTTTATGTAAAATACACAATATAGAGTAAAGAAATTGACCTCCTGTAACGACTAAATGTAAGTTTATCAAAATCTGTAACAGTTTTAGCAGCTACACTTCAAAAACAAAATCTACAAAGTACCAAATTTTCTGGACTATAAGTTGCAGTTTTTTTCATAGTTTGGCCAGGGGTGCGACTTATACTCCGGAGCGACTTATGTGTGAAATTATTAACACATTATTATATCATATCACATGTTACTTTCACACCAAACCGCCAGAGGGCGCTGTAGGCCTGTGTTGATAATGTGTGTGGTAGAAACTACGTCCGGAGTTAGCCCAGTTGTTTACAAGCGACACCCAAGATGAAGATTTAGTGATTTGGAGCAACACGGATGGTTTGGTAAACTTGTTGGCATGTTATTTATGCTATAGTTATCTGAATAACTCTTAATATGTTGTGTTAACATACCAGGCACGTTCTCAGTTCGTTGTTTGTCATGTAACGTTAGCATGCCGTACAATTATTCAGCCTCTATTCTGTTTTTATTTTAAATTTCCTTTCAAGATGACATGTCTGTTCTTTGTGTTGGATTTTATCAAATAATTTTTTCCCCAAAATTGCGACTTATACTCCGGTGCGACTTATAGTCCGGAAAATACGCTATTTTTAGTCTAGCTTCTAGAGCAAATATCCTAGTTGTATAAATAACGTTTCATTAAGATATACAAGATTTTACAAGTCAATAATTCGTTAATGTTGATAAAAACGTACTTGTTCCATTTCACTTATAAAATGGAAAAAAAATTCTTGTTACAAAAGAAATAATTTTAGTGGAACTACTACTTTTTCCTAAATTTTAAGGACTTATTTACTTGAAACAAGCTCCTCTTTCTTGCTAAAAAGTTACTTGTAAGTCAGTTTTATCTTACTCTGAGATAGTTGCACTAAAACTAGACAAAAAATACTTTTGTGCTTTTTCAGTGTCGGTATCACTTAAAGGTCGCTTTGAAGATTTTTGTATTTAATTTGAGGTTGGCTCTCTAATAAACCGTTTGCATGCTAACATGAGTTAGCGTTTGAGCGCTAGTCTTTGAAGTTTGAACACCTGCTGTAAACCAACATGACGAGCCGTGATTCATCCTTTTTTTTTTTTGTAGTGTTTCAGCAGAAAAAGCCCCGAGTGTGTTTACAGTGCAAACACAAAGAACCAAAGGTCACCGCCATGTCAAACCCTAAATGCTGCTTTGGTTTTTTTTTTAACCTCAACACCAGGCGTCCCTTCCAGATTAACAGATGTTCTTCAATTTCACAGCCGTAAAATAAAATCCAGCTCTTTTTCTTGTGAGTGGAGAAAGTTTGCACGTTTTAGGAGGGAAAAAAAACAAACAAAAATTGTGTCTTGTTGAGGGGAGTAGCTGCTTCTGTTTTTATGTTGCTGGTTTGCTGCCCTGTAATTTGCAGTCATGACTTCCCTCTTTTGAGATTCTCTCAAACGTAACCAGACACCACCGCCATGTTTACAACTCGTCAGTGTTCAGGTTGCTTTACAACGGTTATAACTTTCTTTTGGCAGCTTAAGGATTTGATTTTTCAAAAACAAAACTTTATCAAGTACTTTCTCCTCCTGTGGAAACGTGAGATTCAGGCTTTTCTTGTCTTTTATTTTACACTTCCAACTTGCTGGACCTTCGATCTTTGGGAAAAATGTGCTGCAAGTTTTTCATAGAGGGATTTTGTGTTTGTGGATTAAAGCATTATGTTCCTAAACTGTATTCTATTTGTATTAAGCGCTAAAAGTTGGTTGATGCGCTTTAAACTGCATTTATTGATAAAGGGTAAAGGATCTGATTTTCCCGATCAGATCCCTGCATAAGAGGCTAAGGGCCACCAGAAAAAAATTTATTTTTTTTCTCAAAATTATGACTATTATCTCAGAGTTCTGAAATATTTTCTCGGAAATTTTGCTTTTTTTAAGTAAAACAAATTTGACTTTTTTCCTAAAAATTCTGATTCTTTTCTCAGAATTCTGACTTTATTTCAGAATTCCAACTTTAATATTCTCAGACTAAAGTCTGACAATATTTTTTTTTCATAAATGTGATATAGGTAAAAATTGTCCAACTCTTCTCTCTGATAGTTGCATCTCCACTGAATACTCCCTCTAAAAGCTGGTCAATTTCACAAAATTAAGCCTTAATTAAAGCCCTGCACTTGTTGTAAAAATGTTTCCTTTATAAGACATTTCCCAGGTTCTGACGTCTCTCCCAGCAGATATCAGTAAGTGGTGAATGATAAAAATAAGATGTCAAACAGGAAGATGAGCTGCCACTCATGTTGAATCCCTGCAGAGAGGATCTGAAGCGACTAGATCCATAAATTGTCCGCTTCTTAAATATAACTCCTTTATTAAGAATTGGATCACTTCTCAACCTTCCTGCCCTCTTTTTATTCACTCAGAAATAGAAACTTGATGGTCCTGTTGTGAGTTTAAGGGAGGACAGGCGTGAGTTTGGTAACTAATTATGAGGGAAGCTATTCAGATTATTCAGATGCTTGCTCTGCTCCCCCCTCCAGGCAGTGAAGGGTCTTTTCTGTCCCCAGAGAGTGATGTCAGCACGGCCCATTGAAAACAGCCGCCGTGTGCTCAGAGATGAATGCCCCGGCTGAGCACAATGGCCCCAATTTGAATACCACGCGGATACACTCCGGATCGGAGCTGCAACAAAAGAACCAGGGGCCGCTCCGGTCCCGTTTAACCATGCTGTTATTCCTGTAGCCGTAAATTTGCAACAACCGTTTATGCCTTTTGTTGGTTTTCCGGTGTCTTTGCAGAGTTTTGAAACACTCTGGATTTCTGGGACCGGATTTTGTTTTGGTGGGTCTAGAAACTGACGGGCATTTTTGTGCTTCTGGATGCAGATCTACACGGACTGGGCCAACCACTACCTTGCCAAGTCGGGACACAAGCGGCTCATCAAGGATCTGCAGACGGACGTTACGGATGGAGTGCTGCTGGCCGAGATCATACAGGTCGTCGGTAAGTTAACTAATTTAATTACAAAGTTGGCTAATTGAAACCAACTGAGTTTACGGGGCGACAGGAGAAAAATGTGGTTTTAGAAGTGGATGGTTTTCAACAAAGTAACTTTTATTTAGTTTCCCTTCACTTCACAGGTTTCTTAAAGCCATTACAGAAAGATAGAAAAAAGAGGAGTAGATTTCTGCTGAAAAACTCAAAATTAGGCAAGAAAAAACATTTATTTTCTCTTTTTTTTTAAAAAAAAAAAAGAAGAAAACTTTCGAAATGCAAATCATTGAAGTCATTTTTTTTTACTTTGGAAAAAAAAAAAAATCTTTTCTGAGCTCCAAAAGTTGCAAGAAAAACTTAAACTCAGAAATTTCTAAGATATAAAAGCTGTTTTAGTTAGTAATTCCTTAATATTGATAAAAGTTCCAGTTCCACTGGCAGATTGTTTCACTTCCAAGGTGAAATGTGAAATAATAATAATAAGTGAAATAATCTGCCAGTGGAGCTAGCACTTTATCAATAGGTCCCATGTCTTGCTGAATATTGTAAGTTGATTTTAAATTGGTGGTCTAAGAAATTAGCAGAAATCATTTGGTAATTGAGGGATCTTTCTGTGATGTGCTCAGTCTATAAACTGTTTCCCAGTTAAATTAAAAATTCAACCTCTAGTAATGCAGGATGTCTCCAAAGTTAGTGATCCATATACGTTGCCATAGTAACCGCCTGAAGTAGGCTGTGAAAGTTGTTTGTTTCTGTGTCTTCTTGACCTTTGCCCCCGTCAGAGTCGTCATCATCATCGGTCTTGTCATCTTGTCTGGCCGCCCTTGTGCTGTCATTGCGTCTGCTGGCAGACTGGAGGCTGAAACGGGTCGACACCAGCTGACCGAACGCTGACTCAGCGTGTCAGTGACTGTTTTCGTCTCCTGGCTCTTCCCCCGTGACCTCTGACCCAGATTTTAAACTTCCCCTTTATCTGAAGACGGCCTCTGTTCTCATAATGTAGCTGTTGAATCACTTTTATTTCAGATGAATCTGTCGCTGTGCAGCTCTACACTGCAAAACACTAAATCTTACCAAGTAATTTTGGTCTAGTTTCTAACGCCAGTGTGTTAGTAGACTTGAATTAAAACAAAGATAACATTTCAGAAAGATGTGGGAGCTTGTGTTAAGTAAATAATTCCTTAATATTGATGAAAACGTTCTGGTTTAATTGGCAGAATATTTCACTTTTAACTTGAAAAAATCTCTTATTATAAGTAAAATAATCTGGTAGTGCAGCTAGTATTGTTTTCATCAATATTAAGAAATTATTTACTTGACAAGCTCCTGTTCCTAGCTAAAAACTTGCTTATTGGGTAATTTGAAAAATCTGACTTTTTTCTCAGAAATTTGAGGAAAAAATTCAGAATCTTAGAGCTCAAAAGTCAGAATTCTTTATTTTTTTTTAGTAGCCCTAATCATCTTCTGTATTGGTCTTATTTCAAGTGTGTTAAGATATTTGCACAAGACACTGGATTAAAATGACTAAGATTTTGTGTTTTGGCTGTGAAGGGACCAGAACACAAAAGTATATCAGCAAAACTACTAAATAAATAGAGAAGATAGCCATTATTTTGTTAATATTTCACAGTTTTGTCATTACATTTGGGTTCTTACTGCTTCTAAAATCAACCAAAGCACTTAAAAATCATACCCCGACGGTTTTTGTCAATAAGTTTGTTTTTTGGTGTCTGAAAAATTAGCCGCTTCAAAAAACTCTGGAATGTAAAGTCACAAACCATTAACTAGCAACCCCAGCGGAACCCAGCCGCCGCCTAGCAACACAAACCGAGTTCCAGAATGTTTGGTCAGCTGGTTTTACCTCTTTATGCACTGTACAATGGCTGCTGGAAAAGACTCAGGATCCGGAAACCGCTTGGTGTGTTCTCCTCTTCTGCTTTTCAAACAAACAGTTGTATGATTGCAGATCTGCTTGCAGCCATTTTTTATGTGTGAGTGTGACCCCCAATGTTGAGTTGGGGGTCGTGGCCTGCAGCAGATTATTTGATCCTATTGACCATATCCGGTCAAGGGAACCAGTATATTTGGTTTCATTTGGTTGATCAAATACATCGGTAGAATACTGACCGATATGTTTAATGGATTTAAAGTGACTGAGGCCCTGAAACAGCCTAAAATCTCATCGTCTCCGAGTGATTTTGTACAAAAAAATGCGATGAACATTATAGACCGTAGACCAATCCTAATAATAAGGGGTAAGCTTGAAGGACAGATGAAGGTTAGTTAGTTGTGTCTGGTGGTTCTGTGATGGAGCGGCTCTTTTGGCCCCGCTGCGTCTCAGATGCAGAAATCTGTCCTGCTGGCACAGTTGTCAGCTGTGATCTGACGGCCGTGTCTCAGCTGCTGTGGGCTGGGCCTTTAATGGACGGGAGTGATCCTTAACACCCCCGACACACACACACACACACGCACGTTAAAAAAAGCAACACAACACTGCTGGTCGGGGCCTCAGAGGCATCGCTCCCATTTGTTGGGGCCAGATAATGTTTCATGTCCCTCATTCAGGCATCGACCATCCAGCACTCAAACATACTGGAGTCTCCATCCTTTGGATTAAAACAGGATTAATTTACTGAACAAACTCAGATGAGTTTCTAATCTCCCCTCATTCCGTCTCTTTTTCCTTTTTTGTCTCTTCTTTAGCCAATGAGAAGATTGATGATATCAATGGATGTCCCAAAAGCCGTTCTCAGATGGTAAGTGACCTCTAAACTTTGTTTTCACTGCAAAAAATACAAAATCTTACAAAGTATTTATGGTCCACTTTTTAGTGCAAATATCTCAGTGCACTTGAATGAAGACAAAACCCTTATAAGTAACTTTTGCAGCGTGAACTCAGGCACGTAAGATCCCATCCACATCTCCACTTTGCTGGAGGGCAAAAACTGCTTGCTCATTCTGACTACCATTATTGGCTTTAGCTATTTAGTTGTGAATATAACACACTAAATCTTAAATGTACACTTGAAATATAACAGGACAAAGAACACTGTGCTTTGCTACTAATTGTCAAGACTACAACAACTAGATAACAAGGTCAGGAAAAAGTTTGAGTTAAGAAAGAAAATAGTGACGGAGAGGGAAGCAGTTGTAGTTGTGATATGCTAGCTTGACTATGGCGACTTTAACATGTAGATGTGCTGTGGAATTTTGTATGTTTTGATTCAGTTAAAAAATAAAAATTGCAACCAGAACACCAACTCTGACAGTTCATCAGAAGAGTAAGTGTTTAGATTAGCTAATCTACCACCGGGGTGGTTGATTAGCTCATAGCAGTGGTAGCTAATCTGCCACAGCAATCACTTATTAATAATCGCAAAATAAACGTCAAGCCTGAAAACATGAAACTGTAACGGACTGAATGTTCTGTTCTTTATGTGGAAAATGATTCAGTGATTTTTGGTGTTGAATCCTGATACATTTGGTGGCGTTGTTGTCAGTTGCTATGTCAACGGGTCTGCACGTAGCGTAGCCGACACAGACAGCAAGAAGAAGAGTAGTTCTGAGTTGTTCTTTGACGGTTTTTCTACGCTATTTTTGCCCTTTGCTGTGCCGCACTGCACTAAATTAATCATCTCCTTGGTTTTATTTAGTTGAATGGATTAAGGCGTTGTATGGATGTGTAAAATTTCCAGATGTAAACAGTAACATGCAAGGGGTTCATATGAGCTTTTATTACCTAAATAATTCCCTAATATTGATGGAAGAAATACATTTCAGTTACAACACAGGAAAAATGTCTTGCGTGAAATAATCTGCCAACTGGACTAGTGTTTTCTCATCAATATTAAGGAATTTTTCACTTCAAATAAACTCAAATATCTTGCTTTAAGGTTACTTTTAAGTTATTTTTGTCTTATTTCAAGTGGACCAATATATTTGTATTAAAACTAGACCAGAAAAACTTGTTTTTTGCAGTGTAGCAGTGTGTGTGAGTGCATCTGTGTGGAGTAACTCTCCCCTATGGAAGCTGCGGTACAGAAATCCCTGTGAGCGATTGTAGATGGGAACCGAAAGTCCATTTATATTTACTTTTATGGTCTAGTGGGCTATCGTCTGTGAAACATCTGGCCCAGTCTTCGGGCTGTTGGCTCCCAGTTTAAAGCACCGCAAGTTTGGATTTCAGAGCCACTTATGCCTCATCTTGTTACACCAGTGAGGAGCAGCGGATTTTCTCAACGTTTAGTTTAAACGCTGTTTTCTGTTGTTGTTGGGAAAAGGGCGGCGCATCCCAAGGCCGGCCCGCCCTCCGCTGTGTGTGTGATGGGCTGTAAATTGGGCCGGTGTGCCAGCTGAGCGGGGATATTTCTGGCCACCAGCCAGATTATTGAAGCCTTTCTAAGCACCAGAGAGACGCAGGGAGAGACAAGCACACCCAAATTTAACATCTGAGACAGAGGTGGAACCGCAGCTGATCCCAAACCGTGAGGGCATCTGCACTGCCCTCCTTTTACAGATCTTAGTCTGTTTTCATGTGTTTAAATCTTTTTTTGTTTCATTGCGTATTTACACAGGAGTAAATAAATAACATAAAAGTATGAGAATGAAATTTTATGAGAATGCAGTCAAAATAAGATGACAATAAATTTATAACATTACGAGAATAAGATTGTATGAGATTAATATTACAAGATTAAAGTTATAATAATAAGAGAAAAAGTCAGAATATTTAGACAATAAAGTCAATATGTAGAGAATAAAGTTAGAATATTTAATGAATAAAGTCATAAAAAATGTAGGGATTAAAAGTTAGAATAAACTTATGATATTTAGAGACATAAAGCGAGAATAAGTAGAAATAATAAAAAGATAAAGTTATAATAATATAAAAATAAAATTGAACGAGAATAAGCTTTCACCACATGCTTTGTTTTTTAATCTGAATTAAAGTTATTGTTTGTTTCTTGGGTTCCTTTTGCCCTTAGCTTTACAAAAATAGCTCCACTTTACAGAAGACCGGCAAATGAGGCATTAAAAACACATTTCATCTTGGATATTCATAGTCGGTGCGTTTAATTTATGGTGGCTAGCTTTGAATGAGCCTTTATGTGCTGAGCTCCAGCGGGTATTATTGGATCTCTGGGTATAATCTCAGCAGCTTCGTCAGCTTTGAAGGAAACGCGGCGCCATGAAGGGCAGGTGCAACCGCAGTCATTATGCAAAAGTCTGCTTTGTGTTTGTAGCACCGTCAAAACAAACACACTCAGGTTTGTGGAGTTTGTTTGACAGCTGGGTTGGAGAAGCTCCACTTTAAACTCCCAAAGCTTCCAGTGGATGCTGCCAATTACCAACGCTTAGCTTAACCTGGGCCTCTAAATGTAAAAACAAACAAAAAAAAAACACATCAACTGCAAAAACACAAAATATATATATAAGGAGCCTCAGCTAGTGCTTCAGGTTGAGAGGTTCCGGCTAGAAATAGTCGGTCTCACCTCGACGCACGGCTGTGGTTCTGGAACCAGTCTCCTTGAGAAGGGCTGGACGTACTTCCACTCTGGAGTTGCCCGCAGTGAGAGGCGCCTGGCAGGAGTGGGCAGACTTGTTGCTCCCCATCTCGGCGCCTGTATGTTGGGGTTTACCCCGGTGAATGAGAGGGTAGCCTCCCTCCGCCTACAGGTGGGGGTACGGGTTCTGACTGTCATTTGTGCTTACGGGCCGAACAGTTCAGATTACCCACCCTTTTTGGGGTCCTTAGAAGGGGTACTGGAGAGTGCCCCTCCTGGGGACTCCCTCGTTCTGCTGGGGGACTTCAACGCTCCCGTGGGGAATGACAGAAAGACCTGGAGGGGCGTGGTTGGGAGGAACGCTCTCCCCGATCTGAACTCGAGCGGTGTTCTGTTGTTGGACTTCTGTGCTCGTTACGGATTGTCCATAACGAACACCATGTTCAGGCATAAGGGTGTCCATATGTGCACTTGGCACCAGGACACCGTGGGCCGCAGTTCGATGATCGATTTTGTCATCGTTTCATCGGAACTGTGGCCGTATGTCTTGGACACTCGGGTGAAGAGAGGTGGGGAGTTGTCCACTGACCACTACCTGGTGGTGAGTTGGCTCCAGTAGTGGGGGAAGATGCCGGTCAGACCGGGCAGGCCCAAACGGGTTGTGAGGGTCTGCTGGGAACGTCTGGCGGGATCCACTGTGAGACGGAACGAATGTTTGCCTTAGAAAACAGAGCTAAAGTACTTGGTTAGATTTAGTGTTTTTGTAGCTTTCAGAAGGAGTTTCTGTTTTTACAGCTGACTCGTCCTTGTTAAACGGACCCCCATTAACTGGTCAGTGCTGAACCACCCAGTTTTAGTTTTAGTTTGTCGTTTGTTGGTTTAGTCCAGATTAATGGTGTGAATTTCACACTAAGCTGTGAAAACCACACAGGATGCCAGTAAAACACGGGTAAAACCTGTTCCAGTTTTTAAAGTGATCCAGATGAGAAGCAGAAAGAGTTTAGCTTGTTTTCTGATTGCTAATAGCATGTTTACTAGCCTGTAGTTTGTTTTCCTGCTGCTGTCAGAACTGTGAGAGTTGAAATGGGAGACTGACAGCTATACCTGGGTGGAAACCAGCAGGGCCGGGTATTTAATGGGTTTTCCTGCTTGTGTGTACTTGTTTAAAATCTCAACTGACATTAAGGCTTTCCTGTACAGAGATTTATTCCTCCAGGTTTCACTCTGAAAGTCAGTTTGAGTTTAAATCGACACTCAGCGACATTTCATTTGCTTTTCCTTTTTTATGACGGGTGAGTGTTGTTTTCTAGACTTTTAAGCTTTGATTTGAAACACTTTAGCTCCTTGACATGTACTTTATTCTGTCTGAGAAAACTGGAAAGCAGTTTTTTTTTCTGAAAAAGTACAAAAAAAAGAAATAAAAATTGTGTGACAATTTGTTTCCACAGTTTGGCATTGATTTATACAGAGACAGTTGGCATTTAAATCACCTTCAGCCACAGGAACCTACAACCGTTTTGTTTTTTTTTTAGATCCGACACACTGCTGCATGTTCACACAGTTTTATAGGTCCAAAAGCTGGAGAAAAAGTTTCCAGAGCAATTATCTTATTACACTAAATACAAGACAAAGGATAGTGAATAGTGAATAGTGAGATTTGTTCAGTATTAGTGACATTCAGTTTGGATGAATGCGACCTGGATGTTAGGTCGCATTTAAATCGGATGCGTATCGGATACCCAAGTGGCCTGGGTCGCATTCGAAAAGAATCCGACCTGTGTTGTTCAGACTGTCATGAAAAGATCGGATACAGGTCGAACCACGTCAAAAATCACGTCAGGCTGCAGTGTGAAACGCAGCCAAAAGCTAACTTAAACGTAACTTTTGTGTTTTGCAGTATGGGTATAAAGATGTACCAGTCTGAATTTTCTACTCAAACTTTCACTTCTCCTTCATAATTATAAAATGGGAAGATATAAGTGTCAAAAAGTTAATTTTATTTAATTTTATTTTTTACCTTCCTGAATTGAGCTGTCAAAAATTACCTAGTTCAATTTGAGATCAAAGTTGCAACATTTGTTAAGTTTTCAGCTGCAGCTCTGCGTCAAACAATCCAAACACTTTGAAAAACCTGTTCCAATCCTCACCTGTGGGGGCGCTGCAGCATGAACCACTGAAGGAAACGACACAACTTGCTTCTTAGCAAAATGTAAGCAAAAATGGAATAGCATCAGATTTAACAGTTGTAGGATTTCTCTTTTGTTTTTGGTAAAAGACAATGAGTCACTTCTCCTGCTAGCGCTAGGCTAACTCATTTGTTTTGGCTGTATTTACCCAGAATAGATTGAAAATACTTGGTAAGATTTTATTTTTGCAGTGTAAAAATCGATCTTATTTCAATCAACAGTTGATTTATTTGTGCATTTCTTGTTATTTTTGTTGCTGTTAGAGGTTTTCATTGGATCTGGAGAATGCAAATGATATAACCACATAAATATTTAATATAATTTCACAAAACTGTTAGTGTCAACAAAAACAATGACCAAAGATTGCTTGAAAACTAACAATTTAGAGTGTGTAAAAAAAGTGTTTCAGTGGAGAGTGCATGGGAAAATCCCACGTTTAGTCACCAAGTCAGAGCTGGGATGATCACATGTTGAACTGATAAGGGAAGGGCAACTTTTGTTACTGTTGCAAAGCAACGAAAAAGACAAAAAGTGAATCATTTGTGTTTTTTTTGTTTTTTTTTATCTCTGGGGAAAGAAAAACAAATGGTGCACCTGCAGCAACGGGTGAAATAACAAAATAACAGGCTGAACGGAGAAAACTTCCCGTGTTTGACCCTGGGCTTTGGTTTTCTCCATGCAGTGAAAAGAGCATTGCCACTGGCTGCAGATGCACTCAGTGTTCCTGTTTTGTAGCAGAAAGTCATCTGCAGCTGATCAGCAGCGCAGACAGCTTCCCTCCAGGAATCTGGGAAAAGTGTGGCCTTTAAAAATAAAGACATTAGTTCAGGCATGTTCTAAAAACTAAACGGGGAACTGTTCATTGAAAATAAAACGATAGAATAACAGGCACATGACAGACAGAGAAACCATACTATCTCTTATTTAGGTAAATAAAACAAAAATAGTTAGTTTGAGATCTATCTGTGGCTTCCATTATTGGCTCATTTCGCAAACTAGGATTTTAAAAACACAAAATCTTAACCAGTAGATAAGATTTTATACCACTGCAAATATCTTAGTTCACTTGAAATAAGACAAAACTAACTTACTGGTAACTTTTCAGGAAGATATAAGGCCTCTTTTTAGTTAATAATCACTTAAAATTGATGATAAAGTTCTAGATCCACTGGCAGATTATTTCACTTTTAAGAAGGAAAAAATGTAATCTACCAGTAGAAATGACACTTTTTCAGCAATTTTAATGAACTATTGATATAAAACAAGCTCTTACATCTTCCTGAAAATTATTTTTCAGTTAGGTTTGTCTTATTGCACTTGTAAAAATAAAACCAAAAATACTTAAGATTAATATTTTTTACAGTGTGCAGTTTACAGACCAACATCTAACTTCAGTGCAGTTCTGTATTAATTAGCATTAGCAACAATGTTTTGCTCCACATGTCTCCATATTCTTGGAAACATTTTTGTTTCCATTAGTGGTTGTCAGATTGTAGTGTAGATCTCAAAGGTTAATACAATTGAGATGGGAAAATGATAAGCAACCATTAAAATGTCAAAAATCAGTGATAAATCAGTTATTGTTACGTTATATTGAGAAACAGGAAGCTATGTAGCTGTAGCTTAGCTTAAAAAGAAAAACATTTTATGCAAAACACCAATTGTTGTCAAATTTTAAGTCACAAATGGTAACTATAAGCCATCAAAATCCTGCTCTTGCAAAAAAGTACTCCTTACCTCTCTTCCTCTTCCTCTTTCTCTCTCTCACACACACACACCCATAAACACACACTCACACACAATAGCAGCCCTGTGATGGCTGGAAGTGTTTGTTCAGTTGTTGGCCGGCCGGCACAGTGCGGCTGTCAGGAACCGGAGCAGGCGGCGACCGACGGTGGCGACCGACGGCCTCAGACACGCGTCTGGCGCTGGAAACGTCTGACTTGTTTAGAGGTATTTTCAGATAAGGAGGTTTTATTCTGGATTTTCTAGATTTAGCAGTCACAGTTTGCAGCATTTTCAGCACAGAGTGTGTTTTCTCATAGGCTGAAGAATAATTGTGATAGATTTTTTTTCTATAACATAATGACAGGATCCTGATTAAGGATTTTTATTGTGGTTTTGGGAAGGTTTTTTTTCATAAGTGTGTAGTCTCAAAGAGTATTAGTGAGACTAGTGTTTTAGTCAGGAGGAGTGACGATTCAGAGAAACTTTGGCATTTTAATATGGTTTCATTATGGCTGTTTTTAACTTCTCATGTTGTAACTACTGAAAATCAGGAACAAACAGCTGTGGAAAAAATATTAATTTCAGAATTCTGAGTATTTTTTCAGAATTGTGTTTTTCTCCAAATTTTGACTTAATCTGAGAATTTGGACAATTTTCTCAGAAATTTGACTGTCATATGAGAATTGTGATGTTTTCCTCAGAATTTTTACTTTGATCAGAATTCTGATGTATTTATCTGGATTTTGACAAATCTGAGCCACATAAATACGAGTTTTACTGCAGATTTGGGCCTCTGCACGAAGTTTCTGTGTTTGCTGCGCGTTCGTCTTCCTGGAGGTTTTAAATAGCACAAGGTTTCAGTGTTTTACCCCCCAGAGAGGCGTGGCTGGGTTCATCTCAGCAGGACAGGCCTGGCATTTACGACGAGACTCTCTGAAGGTGACTGCTATTCAGACTGCAGCTATACCAGAGAAAGTGGCAGTGAGAGTAGTTCAGTCAGCAAAGTGAGGTTTCAGATTCAGGGTATTAAAGAAAGACTTGGGTAGAGCGGTGTTTCAAAGACGGTTATTTTTGGGCAGTTGTGGTATTCAAAGAAGGCCATAGTTCCCATTCTTGCCCTACTTGTACGCTACGCCGTGTCATCTAGAAGGACAGCAAATGTCTGCTACACTGACAGCTGTCTCTCAGATCAGAGATCACAGATATGTTAGCAGGGGAGTTTTGACTCTTTCAGTTGACCTGTTCATACGCCAAAAATAGCACTTTGGAGGTTTAATTTAACAGGAGTTAAAATAAAAGATATTTAATGACACTCAAGTAGGACTGGACAATAAATCAATAATATATAATCTCTATCAATAGACAGAAAGGCTTTAGTCGCTCAACCTGCCATGGCCAGCTGAGCTAGTTTGGTGGAAACAACTAACTTACTCGCTCTTTGGTTACCTAGCAACCACATTCTGGATAAGAAGCAGTTTCTAGTCAACTTTGGTTACCTAGCAACAGCCTTTGAGTAACTTGCTCAGTAACAGTTTAACAGCTAATTGCCTCATAGCTGCTTAAAAATGAAAAACGATGTGGAGTGAAAACTGTGGATGAATCAGGAAATGTAAGTCCACCAGTTTGGCAGTATTTCAGATACTTAAACAAAACAAAAACTTAAATAATTATCGATATTGATATATGAAACACTTCCATTTTGTCGAACCCTAGAGAGTCAGGTGTTTCACAAAGAACATTGCAACAAAGCTTCTTTTTTATTTTACATTCTAATAAACACTGGAACTGGAAGACATTTTAAATATCCAAAATAAATAAACAAAACAAAAGAAACAACAAATAAAATGAATTATGGAGTATCTGGAAGCAAAATAGTTTTTAAAAAATGGTCTAGTTGAGACAATAGCAGATGAATGAAGACTTTTGTCATCTAGTTTTTGGTAGAAAGAGAGAGAAAAGTTGTAAATCATGCAATTGGAATAAAAAAAAAAAAAAAGTTTTAATTGATTTATTTCTTATAGCGACTAAGCCATCCAACATGACCGTCCAACATGTGGATGATCTCTTTCATCCAAATGTTTTGCTTCACAGTTGTAGTGAACAAGAAGGACCAACGTAGAAATAGAAGTAAGCTGTACTTTGGTTTATGTACCGTCATTGAATTTATTTATTTAAAAGTTCACATGATAGAAAATGTAAATATAGGTCCCTTTTTGTTTCAGCTTCTCCCATCAAAGCAGGAGGCATCCCAGCCGGAGAATCTGTAGGTCAGGCTATATTTAGCTGCTGCATATTAACTGTAATCATGTCATTAATCGCTGGATAAATGGCACCCGACTGCTTTTTGCCCACACCCAATGGAGTTGATGTGTAGTTTATATGTGTTTTACTGTTTGGATGGCTCTGAGGATTGATTTTTCCATGTGTAAGTGTTCCAGGTTTTCCCAGCTCTCAGATATTCTTTACCTTTTTAAGGTTTCTGTTAGTTTGTGAAGCCGGTTCTGTAATGTTCTGCACATCTGAGAGTCTCATATCTGACCGACTTGTGTAATGTAACATGAGAAAGGAGTGTTTTGCGCCATATCGATATCTTTCATGCGTCACGCTTTGTGTTTACTCATCGCCTACAACCTTTGGTCATTCCCATTTAATGACTTGTTTTATGTGGTTTACTTTATAATCACGTGACCCGGTCATCAGATTCTGGGCATAATGGGTCAGACGATCCCGAAACAAAGCCAGTCTGCCTATCAAATCCTCCTGTTGTCCAGTGGCAGCTCAGCAGGTTGCCAGGGCTGTCGTCATAGCAACTGAGCTGCAATAAAGGGGTTGTTTTAGTTTAGAACTGCTGACACATGTATGTTTGATTTGTTTCATCAATGTCATGAAAATAAGTTTTTATTCACCACAAAACACAGAATTTAAAAACGTTATCGCACCAAAAAGGTCTCCATTACCAAACACACGTTTTAACAAATTTATTTTAAATAACCATATATTGTGGATTTGAGACCTACAGTGATTTCATGTGTGTTGTAATTTAGAACATAGTGTATTTTGTTTTGCAAACTGGAATTATGAAAATAACTTTGCTGACTGTAAGCAAGCCGATTTAAAAATAAAATAAAATAAAATGTTTCAGCGCTAGGATTAGGTGGGTTCTTTTTGGTGGTATTGAAATTAGTGTATTTTGCAAAACTGTCACATGATCACGAGTTATCATGCGACATGATAACTCGTGACAGTAGTACAGTTACTACTGCACAGTTACTACTGTCAGAAACGACGAAGACAACAGAAAGTGGTTGGAGGATAATGGCTTCGCAGATTTTTCAACGACTTCTCATGTAAACAAACTTATTCATGTGTCATTTCAGTTGCATTTATTTTTCATTGAAATACTGCAAAAAGTGACTAATAATAATAATAATAATAATAATAACTAGGAATGCCAATTTTGAGCAACAGGACAACCTAATAATTCCAGTGCAAACTCCTGTAATGACTCAGCCAACACCTTTATGTCTGGATGTCTCTACATGTTCCACAAATTTACATGCTCATATGAAACATATTCATTTTTTTTTTTTCAAACATTAATTTTTCGCTCTTAATATAAGGAATCTTTTAATATCAGATCTTTGGTCTTTAATACTTCTTTATGGTTTCCCATAAATAACTTCACGGACTTGATGTATGACTCGTTGAAATGTTTTTGCCTTTCTTCTTTGCTTTAATGTTGGCTGTTCAGCCATCTTGACTTGGCTTCATGTCAATTTGGTTAATACTCTAAATATGCAAAGGCCAGAGCAGTAATTCCTCTACTACATGTAGATTAGAATGTAAATATGGAGTCTGTGTTAACTTACTCTTGTGTCTTTTCCTCTCCAGATTGAGAACATTGATGCTTGTTTGAGTTTCCTGGCAGCTAAAGGAGTCAACATCCAGGGTCTGTCTGCAGAAGGTGAGCTGGACTGATGCATGACCCTGAATGTTTTGGTTTTTACTAATTCGACACTTCACATGTTCTGCTTTCTCTAAAATTGAGTCTGGGATGCTCCAAGGTACAATCCAGGGATCCCTTTCATTCAAGATGCTCCCACTACCTCAGGTTGTGAGATTAGTTAACATATCTATGCAGATGATACTCATCTCTACATTACAATGTCACCAGGTGAAATCATGCTGAAAAAAAATGCTCTGAACAATATTTTATCAATTTATTTTTTTTCAGCTGAACAAAAACAAAACTGAAGTTATTATCTTTGGACCTAAAGAGAAACAATCTAGTCAGTTATTACAGCCAGAAACCAGCAATCAGGCCTGAAATCTGGGTGTAGTGATGGACTCACAAATGAACCTTCAGAGACACATAAAGGCAGTTACAAAGTAGGATTTCTATCACCTGAAGAACATTTCCAGAGTTCAGGTCCAGGCAAGATCTAGAGAAACTCATGTTGAGCTTTTCTGGTCAACATTGGAACATTGACCAGTATATTTAACGTGACAAAATGTAATGTCTGTTATTGGTTTTCACAACTGTTGACTGTTGACTGATGTTTTTTTTTATGTTTTCACAGTGCAAAGCACTTTAAACTGCTGAAATGTGCTACATAAATAAGCTGGATTCTCTGTCTGACCCTCAGAGATTCGTAATGGGAATCTGAAGGCGATCCTCGGCCTCTTCTTCAGCTTGTCCCGCTACAAACAGCAGCAGCAGCAGGCCCAGCGGCAGAACTCCCAGCCCAGCCTCCCGCCGGCGGCCCAAACCCAGAACACACACCCCTCCCTGAGCCAGCAGAGCAGCGCTCCGGCACAGCTCAGCCACTCTCCGCATGGGACGCCAGCCCTCACAGCACAGAAAGCAGCACAGGCCGAGATGCAGTCCAGGTGCGGCTGGTTCGCCAAATCAGTGCAGATTGAAGATGCAGTGTGTAACTTAAAAAAAAAAAAAAAAAAATGTTTTTTACATATTTGTTAAAACTGTCACCTTGTTGTGACTGAAAAGATGATCTCGATTGCCTTCTGAAGAAATGCACCAAAAACAGCCAATCAGAGCTAGGAGGCGTGGCTTAATGCTGTCAATCAATCCCAGGAACACGCTAATGGTGGAAAAACAGATTACGGCTGCAGAAAATCTGCCATCATTGTTGGCTACGCTTAGGTCTGTCATGATTACAAATTTTGCTAAACAATAAATTGTCCCAGAAGTTATTGCAATAATCCATAATATTGCTGTTTCGAGCTTATTTTCAATTCATATAATGGTAATGGAATAATAATAATAATGATGCAAAAACACATTCTCAAAGCTCAATAAACTTTATATTCTAATAACATTTAACATTAGACCATTTAAATATCCACAACAAATAAACAAAACAATAAAAACAAGTAAAACAAATTATGAAGTCTCTGTAAACAAAAATGTCCTTCAAAATAATAGCTAGTTGAGACCAAAAAACACCAGACTGAAGATTTTTATGATCTAGTTTTGATCAATGAGAGAAAACCAATAAATCATGCAAATGGTAATTATTGATATAGTTTTAATTTATCGTGCAATTAATTGATTTATTGCTTATTGCAAAAGGCCTATTTATGCTAACCAGCATTAGCATAGCCTGCCATGAATGCTGAACTTCATGACATTCTATCATCTTATTGGTTGTTTCTAGGTGGCTCTGGGAGAAGACAAATTATCTGTAAATTGTCACAACAAATTGACAGTTTCAACAAATAAAGAAAAAAATATATATTTTAATAAAAATTACATCCTGCAACTTTAACCAGGAGATATGAGTGGATGAAATTTTCTGCTTCACTTTCTTCAATCCATCATTTTGACATTTCTATCTTCTTGCTCACATTTCACATCATTTAAATTTCTAAACATGACTTCTCTCCCATCCTCCTCCACGTCTCCCGTCTCTTTTCTTCTTCTCCTTCTCCTCCTCCAGGGATGCTTGTCAGAGTAAACTTCTCAAGTTTTCCATTGGTCAGAAAAAGAGCTCTAGGTCAGCTTCACTTGCTCTCCTGATTTCCTCCCCTTTCCTTCACCTCACCAACACTTTCACCTGGAATTACACTGCAAAAACACAAAGTCTTACCCAGTTTTTGTCTAGTTGTTTGTGTGAATATCTTAGCACACTTGAAATAAGACTAAAGTAACTTTTTAGTAAGATATATGAACTTGTTTTAAGTCAGTAATTCCTTAAAATTCATGGAAAAGTATCGTCTCCATTGGCAGATTATTTCACTTATTACATTTTTCAGCAATATTAAGCAATTATTGACATAAAAAGCTCTTATTTCTTGCTGAAAAGTTACTTTAAAGTTAGTTTTGCCTTATTTCAAGTGGACTACGATGTTTGCACTAAAGATATTTGGTAAGATTTAATATTTTTACAGTATAGAAAGCTAGAAATCGCCTCTAATCAGAGATAACTTATTTTTTCAACCATTATGAGGTTCCTATTGCTTCTTTGTCTGTGATTAAGGGCAATTTCTACTACAAGCACCATCAATAATGCATGAGTGATGGTGCTCCACAGATAGACACTAAAGCTCCTGGCTCCACTTTCAGAGGGTTCTTGTCTGTTTCTGGCATCACGCCTCATTTGGCCGGTCTGCTAAATGGGCTGTAAAAGACCTTTAGATAACCCTTAAGTAAGTAAGTGTGTGTGGGTTGGTTTTCTTGACAAGAACGTCCCCGTCTCCCCTATATAATGTGACATTAATAATTAACACAGAACCTGCAGCAGGGATTGTGCGTTTGAAGTGATGCGTGACAGAAACTTGCCTTTGTTCTGTTTCGTTTGGTTCTGTTGACGTTTTGTCAGATTCTCAGCATGAATTTTACTCTAATGTGATAACTTTCCCTTTGAAACTGAATGTAAGATCTGCTTTTGCATGCAGCCCGTCCCAAAATGTGATTTGCTGCACCTGCTTCCTGTAGACGTTACAGCCCCTAAAATGTGGTTCAATGTCTCCATCTTCTGGTGAACTTGCCTAACTACATCATGAAGACATTGCTGTAGATTCATAACACCCGGTTATAACAATGTATTTATATGTATTTTAGTATTCAAAATGTGTGTTAAAGGTAATAAATATTCAGCTATATTATTTTTATTAGCATTTATTCTGAATATGTTTGTTAAAATTTGTTTAGACATAGAATGTTGCTTTTATTAGATGCAATATTATCTAACGTTAGCAAAGTGCATTGACAATGAGCCATGTTTCTAGGAGCGTAGCCACTGTGTTTTTGTCATAAAAGCAGAAACATTTAGCACTTCTCCTATTTGAATATTTTTATTGTGGCTTTTTTTGTTAAATTAGATGGTTTTTTAAGGATAATGAGTGTTTGCAACTCAAATCCAGATGTTTTTACTTAAAATATAAAATATTTGCATTAGTGTGTTGAAATGTTGAAACAAAATAATTTGTTTTTCTCTTGTTGCTTGACTGCTAGGAGATTTTTGTTAGAATTAGAAATGTGCAACAGTTCTTGCTGACCTTCCTAAACCGGTTCTTACCTGTTCTGTGTGGAAAAGTCCTTTTTTGTGTTAAATCAAATGTTCACACATTTAAACGTCCCTTGTGAAAGCTCAGCTGTCTGGCCTATTTACTCCCCTCTTCTATTGTTTTTTTGTTTTTCTCCCTCATCAGACTTCCTGGCCCGACAACAAGGGTGTCCACTGCTGGCGGTGACGTCCCTCCCAGAGGCTCGGTCAGCGCTGCTGGAAACCGGCGCAGTCAGGGCTGCAGTGACAAGACCAAAGCAAGTTTACATCCGAACAAAGGTGAGAAACTTCATAAATGGAGAAAGTTCTACCGAGAGTTTCATCTTATATTTTAACAAAAACCACAAGAACATTGGTTAACTTGTTGTGATCGTAATATTTTTTTAATTTATTCTTAATTCCAGTAATGCTAAAAAACCAAAAAAAAAACTGGCTCTATTGTTGGGATTGCTAGTTTTACTGTTTCATCGACTGTTCAATGAAAGCATCAATAACTTTAAAAATATGCTTAAATGAAGTTACAATTTGCAGTTTATCTATTTTAATCACTCTTTCTTATGTGACTGGTTTTGAAAATTTCAACCTTATTTTCAAATAGAGGCACGCCTAATGCTTTGTGGATACTGAAACTATTTGTGTGTATCTGTCGAAGAAAAAGAAATCCTGTGGCAAAAGTAATGCCAAATATTTTTATTTAGCAAAAAACATGAAAGACATGTTTTTTCAATAACTCAGGAGGCCTAGCGGAGATTAGCACTGACATGAGACATCTTTGAAACTGTCCAAAATGGGCTCAAGTAGCAGGTAAAACCAGAAATAACAAGAGCCCCAAATACAGAACCCTGAGGTACACCAAAATGAAAATGGTTTAAATTTATAACTCTTATGTCTGTGGTGAAACTTATGTGAGTGAGACCAATAGGAGGCTTGGTCATATGTAAAAATGTCTTATCATGCACTGCACTCAAAAAATAAAATTATGTGGCAGAAGTAATGACAAATATTTTTATTTAGATTTAAACATGTTTTTTTTTTTTTTTGTTTTTTTTTTTGATAACTTTTGAGGCCTAAAAGAGATTAGCATTGACATGAGTTAAATGTGCTCAAAAGACATGTAAGTCTAGCAATAACAAAGGCTCCAAATACAGAACCCTGAGGTACACCAGCCTATGGTGAAGTGAATGAATGAGCCTAGTAGGAGGCTCGGTCAATCGTCATAACTTCTTGTTATGCACCCTAAAAGAAATGCATGTATTGCCAGATATTGTTATTAAGCAACAAGCACATAGGAAATGTTTTTTCCATAACTCATGAGGCCTAGAAGAGATTAGCGTTGACATGAGTCATCTTTAAAACTGCCCAAAATGTGCTCAAGTGGCATGTAAAACCAGAAATAACAAGGGCCCCAAAAGCAGAACCCTGAGGTACACCAAAATGAAAACGGTTGAAGGAAGCCCTATAATTTGAAGCAGCCCCACAGAAGGAATGATTGGAACGATATGAAGAAAATCACTGTGAGGCAAAGCGCGATACGGCGGCCCAGTACCTCGACCTGATGTGGCGGTCAGCGTATCAAAGGCCGGGGTTCGGTCCAACACAAGGACAGGACATTCTGTGTCGCTTCGCACCACATCATTCTGAGAATAGCTGATGACGTTTACTGAACCCTGATTGAAATTTATGCTGTTTTTACTCAGAGGTGCGGTGAAAGCGAAGAACGACTCCACAAAAATACTTATGGTTCAGCCTTGATCAGTGTTCTGCAGCCGTCTGAAAGTGTTTATTTTACAAGAAGCAGCACTCGGTTTTGGTCGGATTGTTAAGCCAGGAAAGAAAAGCAAGAGAATCCTCTTAAAACTAGAGTGCAAACATGTTAATGTTCTTCCACAACCCCTGCAGCTCCTCTAAATCCTTCCAGCACAGGACACGATGACTTAAGCAAAACTATAAATTTGATATCAGAGCGTAAGTTTTCTCTCTCCTGTGTGTTTGCATTGCAGGGGTAAGTTTTTTACAATCTGTTTCAGGTATTTGGCAGCAGATTTAGCATAAATGGTGCTTGAAGCGCCCGTTCAGTGGACCCGACCTTTATATAGACTTTGTTAGTGTCCGACATCTAAACTCATTACTCAGAATTACACAGGGAGTTTTGACCGCCCAGATAGAGAGAGGGAGAGAGAGAGAGATTTCATTGTGTTAAAAAGTGCCAGGCTAACACTGCAAAAACACAAAATCTTACCATCTTTTGTGTAGTTTCTAGTGCAAATATATCAATATATTTCAAATAAGACAACCCTAACTTTTCAGTAAGATGTAGGAGCTTGTTTTAAGTTTAATATTGATGAAAAGTAATAGTTCAACTGGCAGATTATTTAACTTTTAATAATAAATTTTTTCCATGTTACAAGTGAAATAATCCGACTGTATATCTCGTACTTCTTCCATTAACATTAAGGAGTCATTTACGTAAATCAAGCTCCTATATCTTCCTAAAAAGTAAATTTGTAAGTTAGTTTTGTCTTGTTTCTAGAAAAGTCACAATGTACCATCTACTTAACAACCCCGAACAAGAATCAAGCATGGAGAACCAACATTTAGCTTCATATTGAACAAATCTAGAACTCCACCCAGAACAACTGGAACCAGCATTTAGTTTTATACCTCACTAATCTTACCAAACACAGAGAACCAACATGTAGTTTTATCAAAACAAGAATACAAAGAAACCCCTATTAGTTTCTATATTATTAGTTTCTATAGTGTTTTTATTATTATTAAAATGGGGAACCAAAATGTAGTTTTATACTTTTGCCTTCTTTTGGTTTGTTGTTTGTTTTTTTCCTTCTAATTCAGTAAAGCACTTTGAAATGGCATGCTGCTATACAAGTATGTGAACTTGATTGACAGCGTTAAGACCCGCCCCCTTGCTATGATTGGTTGTGTTTGGTCGGGAGCGCTTCATTTCATCAGCAGCTCAGGGATTGATCTTTTCACAGATTATCTGCCTCATATTACGACATGGTGCCAGTTTAAGTAATATATAGAAAACATCTTTTTAAAAATTACATATTGCAGCTTTAATGGATTATTTATTTGCTGTTAAATAAGCCTGTCTTAGTTTAGATCCAGAAAGAAAGAGTCCCTTTGTTCACATTGAATAAAGTGAGGCTGTTTTGCTGAAAGGTTCCACTTTATGCTGAATAAAGGTGCATAAAAGCAACAGTAAATGGTCTCAGCTGCATGAAGACGGGCTGCGATGTTAGCAGTCAGCTGACGGAAGAAGCATGAATGAAGCAGATGATCTCAATTACCTGCAAACTGTCTGCTGCTCAGACTCTCAGGAAGAGAAGAGTGGAAATAAATGAAAAAATGTCCAACATGCTCCAATAAAGGAAGAGTTTTTATAAGCATTCTAAGGGAGCGCATACACTGTAAAACCTAATTAGTTCTTCTTACTTAAAATGGCAGTATTATGTATTAGTGATGTTTTATAGCACAATCAAGTAACTTTAACTTCAGTTGTTGTAAAATGCTCTATATATCAAATATTACTTAAAATAAATTTGACTTTGTAATTTACCACCTTGAAATTGGAAAATGCATCTGTCTCTTTAAGAAGCTCCTTCTCTTTCTGAAGCTCTGCCTTCATGACTCCTCTATTTCCTGTTAACAGTGTTTTTTGTTTGTTTTTTTTAACCAGCATTTCACCGAGAAGTGGCTTATAACATAAAATGCACAACTCCACCAGATGTTTGCTAATTGCTGCTGGCTAGTCTGAAGGAGCTGACTGAGGGAGGGCCGCACTGAGGCGTTTCTCACATCTGAATGGTTACCAAGATTTCTTAAACATCCATGAAAGAATCAAGGCAACACTCCAGATGTGCTTTTGATTAGGACATAAAATTATAACGTCATAAAAAGCTCAAAAAAGTCGATTTTACATAAAAAATATGTACAAACCCATTGCCTCAAATTTTTCCAGTTTTCATTAAATTAACTGAGTGAGTAACAGCCACTTTTGCGGTTTTAGTGAGTATAACTCGAGTTAATAAATCTGAGTATGTTGAAATTACTTAGAAAAAGAAAAGTACTTGATTTAAAATGTTTCTACACTGCAAAACACAAAATCTTGCCAGATGTTTTAATCAAATTTCTAGTTCAAATATTTCTTGCAATAAGAAAAAATATCTCAGGAGCTTCAGTTATAGGAGCTTTTTTAAAGTAAATAATTCCTTAATATTAATGGAAAAAGCTCTACTTCGTCTAGTAGATAAATTCACTTACACCAACACAGTTTTTACAGGTTACCAGTTAAATAAACTAGAACTTTTTCATCATATATAGTACTAAGGAATAAATACTAAGGAATTGTTGACTGAAACAAGCTCTTATATCTTCATGAAAGTTATATGTAAGTTAGTTTTTTCGTATTTCAAATCTATGAAGATATTTGGACTGGAAACTAAACCAAAATGCTTTGTAAGATGTTATGTTTTTGCATTTTGTAATAATCGGTAACATATTTTGGCATAAAGAATTGCAAAATGCGTTTGCGGATTTTATGACATTATTACATATTGTGTAGCTTCATTTTAAGGTTGCTAAAGATAAACACGACACCCTTTTTATTTGTAAAGGTTGAAAGCTGTGCGTCCCTCTCCTTCCAGTTGGTAATTACATGCTCCTTTATGTTAGCCTAACAAATGAAAGCCTTTGGTCGAAACATGATGAAGTGCGATAAAGTTAGAGATGTGATGGCTGTGCACAGTTAAAAATGACCGCAGCAGTCCTGTTTTCAAACTCCGCCCCTGTCCTGGGTGCAGACCACACTCCTCCTCTCTGAACGCCACTTTGAGCCTCTCCTCTCCTCTGCTGTCCATCTTCTTCCTTCTCTACTTTACTTTCCTGCTTGATGTCTGCAGCACCAGCCAGGTTTGTCAGCTTCCACTTCCATTTCCCCTCCAGAAATGGTTACTTTAACAGATTTATAAAGCTTAGATTAGTTTCGTCTTCCTCCCTTTTGAGGTAGCAACCAATCTCTAATTGTGGCTTTTTATAGATTTTCTCCTAACTTGTAATTTTGCATGCATGTTTAAAACGTTGCTACTGCAGGTTCAGATGTTCGGGCTGGAGCTGTTCTGTGTCAGCGGCTGTGACACCAGAATGAAGTCATGCTACCAGGCGTCCTGCTCTCTGTTTAATAGGAGCTGACAGAATCTGGGTGTCCGCTAATTTACACTGAGCAGAGAGAGCGCACTGCAAAAACACAAAATCCTACCAACTGTTTCTGGTCTAGTTTCTAGTGCAAACATCTTAATTACTTATAAGTCACTTTTTAGCATGATATAGGAGCTTGTTTTCAGTACATATTTCCTTAAATTGATTTATTTCTAACAAAACATTTTTCTTATGTTGTAAGTGAAATAATAAGGCCTGTTATAATAATAATGTTTTCATCGACATTAAGGAATTATTTACTTTAAAAAAAAAGCTCCTTTTTCATGCTGAGAAGTAATAACTAACTCAGATCAAAACATTAAAATGATCTTCCAATGGAACTAGGACTTTTTAAACAATATTATTATTTTGTTGAGACAAAATAATAGACTAAGCTCCTATGTCTTGGTAAAAAGTTACTTGCAAGTTAGTTTTGTCTTATTTCAAGGGTATGAAAATATTCACAATAGAAACTAGACCAAAAATACTTTGTTTTTGCAGTGTTGGGAAATCCATATTATATGTTTAATATGTAATATGGATTACATATTAAATAAATTGCTTTTTATTTGCCAGGCGTTCTTAAAGCTGTTGCAATGCCATGTAGTTTTTCCAATAACTGAGGGCTATTTTCACATTAACATGAAGTATTTATAATGCTGGGGATACTTTTTAGCCTTCTCCTGACTGATACCTTTTGTACAAATACATCCTTTGCAACATGTTGGGCAACTCTGGCTTAAACCAAACAATACAAACGAGTGATGGCAACTAAACTGTTTTAGGATGTCAGAACTATATTTCAGGTCATCTTGAATAAAGTTTTAGCTGAAAGTTGTGCATATTTATACAATCTAAAAAATGTATATTTGTTCCCTGAATACATCTACTTGTTTCAGAAAATGTCTGCCAATGAAACCAGGACTTTTAATCAATATTAAGAAATTATTTACTTAAAACAAAACTGAAAAGTGACTTGCAATTTCGTTTTTTCTTATTCCAGGTGCACTAAGATATTTGGACTAGAAACTAGACAGAAGTACTTGTTAAAATTTTGTGTTTTTGCAGTGCAGGTGCACCTGTGTGTTTCTGTGTGGAGTTTGGACGTCTGCTCCCTTTAATGAGGGACCAGCTTTCTGATGCGCTGTGGCATCACTGTTTGAGTGTATTCATATGGAGAAACTTTAAAAAGTAAAAAGGAAAAAAATCACAAAGCCTTCTTGTCCCTTTTGCTTTTTGGAGCACAATGCGTGAGGAGTGAGAGGGAGCCGTCTGAAATCAGATACTGAAGCAAACACCTGCAGGGCGAAAGTGGAGCATCAGTGAATGAGTCTGTAAATAAAAACAATGCCTAACCGTTGCCATGTTTTATTCTGGATAAACTATACTCAGTGACAACTTTTTATTATGATATTTTTTATGTCATAAGAAGTGCTATTCCATCAGAGGGTAACATGTCAAGTCAACGGGAAATGGATGCTAAGTAAGGGTGGCATGTATGGCCTTAGAGTTTTATTAAAACATTTTGTGGTTTTACTGTGACAACAATAAAAGTGACGATAGAAACTGCACTGCAAAAACACAATTCTACCAAGTATTTTTGGCTGTTTTCTAGTGCAAATATATTAGCAGGGCAAGTTACTCATCAAGTTGTTGCTAGGTAACCAAAGAGTTAATGAGTTAGTTGATGCCACCTACCTAGCTCAGCTAGCTAACAGCTAATGTATTTCCTCTGCCTACATCCCCCAGAATGGTGTGAATCAGAGTTCAGTGAATACTCTATATATTAAAATATAATTATCTGTTGATATTGATCACGTGTCTCTTGCGATATATATTGTTATTGATTTATTGTCCAGACCTACTTCCTGAATGTCCAAGCGATTTGTTCCCAAGTCGGGCAGTAATATCTTGTGACTGGTACAGTCATGACTTTGGCAGACTTTTGATCCGAATCACATCAGGCTCATCAGCGGATGCCTCTTTTCTTTTTACTGCTTGTTTTCCTCAGCTCTCCAGACTGCATTCGCCTCAGTTTCTGGCCCTGCAGATGTACACAGCTCCAATCGTTTCTGCCCAACCTGGCAGGCGTGCTCAAACATGTATGCACAGACGGTTCGAGTGCTGACACTGTGTGAAATTGCAACCCCTTTTCGTCTGGTGGAGACGGGCTTGAACACATGCATATTCACAGACGCATGAGTGTGACGAGCCGTGAAAAGAAGTTTAAAATCGATTCTGTGTGAATCCTGGAGAGGCTTTTATATTATCCTCATGCTGAGAGGAGAGGGCCCAGTTTTAGAGGATGTTCAGACGTATAGGGGGTCGAGGAAGGGTGGTCTGCTTTTCATTTTAATCTCTAATGACCGCAGCAATTAAGCAGTTAAGTTAAACACTTAAATTCTTCCAACATGTTTCCTAAATCAGCAAAATGAACAAATGTGACCAGCGCAATTTTGGGATTCGGCCTCAGGCTGCACGGGGTCGCTTAGTTAGTGACCCTTTGGCTAAACCACATAAGGAATAATTTGTTTATTTTGGAAGGAAACTGCTTCCTTACTGGCTTTTTTTTTTTTTTTGCAGAAAATGGAAGACAAAAACATATTGAAGTAGAAAATCAAATTTTATGGTCATTGGTATGAGCCATTTGTTTTTCTAGCTTATATTATAAAGTGATTTTTCTGACACCATTCAAATAAAATATATATATATAAAAATTGCAGTACCACTTAAAAAAGTCAGTGACTAATTTAAAATTAAAAGTAGTTAAACTTGAAAAAGACTAAGTGGATAACCTTTGACCTTAATGTTCTGATTTTAAAACATTCTGGGTATTTAGTAGTAGTGATTCTGGGTCTGAAACAGTTTTACAGAACCAGACAACCCCCATTCTTTCATTCAGTATTCTTCACTTAACCGTCTCAAAACAGGGGAAAGTTTCACATAGATCGTTGCTGAAGTGTAAGTCACTTTAAAATGTGCAATTTTTAAAGATCTTTTGTAAAAACGGACAGCAAGAGCAAAAAGTAAGTATTTGCTCCACTTATTTTTAAAGTTAAAGGAGGTGTATTGTGCAAATTATTTTAGCAAGTTTTTGTGCTGTCGTTTTGGTTTCTGTGGCTCCTAGGAACAGTTCAAAGGCTTAAAAAAAACACACTCGCATAGACAGGCTTTGGCAATAAATTAATGCTTTGTAGTGTCTGAAATGAAGCCGTTTCAAAAACCTCCTCACAAATCAGCAGGCTCTGCCCGTTACCTAGCAACCCCAGAAGCCCAGCTGGTTACCTAGCAACCCCAGCAGAGTTCCAGCACATTTGGTTGTCCGGTTTTACAGCAGTAAAATGGTTGCTGGAAAAGACGAGTGTTTTTGTTGTTGTCTCAGGAGATTCTATTTCTGCTTTTCAAAGATATACGGTTCTATAACTGCGCCATTCTCAGATGGGAGTGTAAACGTTGCATTTGGACTGCATGCCTAGCAGCAGCTTATTTGGATTTAAAGCGACAAGATGCCCTAAAACAGGTCAAAAGTGAAGTGAACATGTCTTGTATTGCCCATAGACCTGTTCAACGAAGCATAACAGATCTGATCAGAATCCCAAGTTAATCAATTTTCTGTCACTTTTCACTCATAACTCTGGAAAACTAGATGGAAAACTCTATCTTTTCCCGACTTGGCTTAACTGGAACATTTCAGTCCTCGTCCCTTACGGTCCGGTCTTGTCGGCGACCCACTGGCTCCAAGTCAAAAGCCTCCCAATGCCCAACTCATCTCTGTTCCTTTCTGACCCAAAATCCAAACTGACCCAGTTCTGTGGGAGCCCGGACCTTCCTGCTGGCCCACATCAAAGCCTCATTCACCCCAAACATGAACTGCATGGCCCCTTTGTTCCCCCCACCCTGCTCGATGTGGTTCCCATCTTATTCAGCTGGCACCAATAGGAAACCAGCTATTAGAAACCTGACCCACTTTGTTAATAGCTAACTACTAGCGCATCTAATTGGGCCCTAATTACTTCCTAATGGCTGCTTTGTTTCATGCTGCTCACGTTAAACGCTGAAGAGGAGGAGAAAGTGAAGGCTGCTTTGTGAGTGCAGATTTCCAATTAGGACATGAAAGAACTGGCAACATGAATAAAAGGGGAGATCCTCATGAAAATGCCATACAGTATAAAAGTGTGGTTGTTTATCACAGTGAATAAATGCTGGTGTGAATAACACATTAATTCTTTGGACTGATACTTTGAATATTCAGAATAGTCAAAGTCTGTAGTTTCACTATGCCTGTTATTTCAATACCTGCCCAGTCATTTCTGATAGTAAATGACATTTCTCACTTGGCCTGTGCAGCAGTATCCTATAAATTGTTATTGAAACGAGCAGATATGATGAGGAAAGCTCTTAAAAAACAAGAATGTGGCTCTGCACTGCAAAAACACAAAATCTTTTTAGTCTAGTCTCTATTGCAGACATTTCTTATACAATATGACAAAATAATTCAGAAGTAGCTTTTCAGCAATATATAGGAGTTTGTTTTAAATCATTAATTCCTTAATGTTGATTAAAGATATGTGCAGTAGAAACTGCACCAAAATATCTGGTAAGATTTTGTATTTTTGTAGGGTGGTGGTGGTTTTGCCTGAAATTAAAAATTGCAGTCATGGTTTCCTTTTTTCCATAACCAAAGCTGTGACTTTTTAATATCTTGGCTTATATACAATATAAACAGTCTATCCAAACCAGCTCTAGTTTCCAGTTGTAATAAGATAACAGAACAAGTAGATCATGTAAACTAGGGAAAACGGCTGCATGAGAGACTTGGGCTGAGGATCTTGTCTGTGTTGTCTCATGCAAACTGTGGTGCGGGTCTTTGTCCGCCCCGCTCAGGCCCTCGCTCAGGCCCTCGCTCGCTCTCTCTCTCTGGCAGTTGGTGTTTGAATATTCAAATGTTGCCGGTTGGAGCTGCAATCTGCATGTTGCCAACCTCAGAAACCCTCAGGATAGTTTTACTTTCAGACAGGCTGCAACTTTTAGCAGGAAGATCTGTGTTTGCTCCCGGTAAGTTTGCTTCTTGGGTCACATGGTGGAGATTTACGCAGACAGGAACTACAGTGAGGTGTTGCGAGATTATTTCTGTTTTTAGACGAGGTTGAGTTCATGTATCTTGCTGTTTTTTTCTTTTTGTGCAGAGCAGAAGGACTCTGACCAAAAGCAGGCCTTATAAGTGCAGCAGCTCTGCTTCTTGATGTGGCTTACTTGGCGAGGCTTGAAAGCACTCCATTCTGCTCCTCACTGCTCTTCTAAACAGTTTATGATGGACTCCCTTATTGTTATTGCTAAGGGTTTTTTACAACAAACTCATGGCAGGTTTATCCCTTAGCACACGGGTGTCTAAACTTTTTGTACCAAGGGTCAAAGTCCCCAAGTTGAAGGTTCTCAGAAGCCAAAATTTTTTCCAATTAAAAGCGGATAAATAATGTTGATTACTTTCTCTTTTATGTGCACAATAATAAATTAAGCAACCAATACTTTAATGAAACAGGCAATAACGACATTTGTCTTAATAATTTTTTTAAGTATTTGTTAAAACTATCACTATATTGTGATAGTATAATATTAGACAGGTAAGCATTCACAACATGCTATGCTAGCTGCATAGTGATTCACAGCGCTAAGTCCCGCCTCCTGGCTCTGATTGGTTGTTTCCAGTCAGCACTGGAAGAAGAAGGCAGAAGAGCTTGATTTTTTAATTTTTTTTCCTACAAATTATATGTCTTGTGCCAAACTGTCGCAACACGGTGACGGTTTTAACAAATATGTAAAAAAATATATTGCTGTAGCTTTAAAGATCTGCTGCTGTTGTATTAACCTTCCAGACCTCTCAGGTCTTCTGGTTCTGGTTCTGGTTCTGATTCGGCTCTGCATCCCCAGAACAAGGAGAAGCAGCGTTCAGCTTCTATGCACCACAAATCTGGAACAAACTTCTGGAAAACTGCAAAACTGCTGAAACACCGAGTCCCTTTAGACTGAGAATAAAAATCTACTTTAGCGTGGCCTTTGATTAGATGAGTGTTTGCTTGATGATTTTGATATTTGACAAAATGTAATGTCTAATCATTGTTCCATATTTGATGACTGTATGATGTAAAGCACTTTGAACTGCCTTGTTGCTGAAAATGTGCTATACAAATTAACTTGACTTCAAAGTTCTTCTTCATTGTTTGGTAAAAGGTCTGTTCTTTGGTGCAGATTCCTTGGAGGGCATGACCTCGCAGCTCTCTGTGATGACTGAGCATGCTCCGTCGTCTGCAGTGACCGTCAGCTCCTCCATCAGCGGCGTATCTGCTACCTCCTACCTGGTTCCTCCATCTTCCTCCTCGGCCTCCCCGTCTACCGCCATTCCCCAACCCAACAGCAGCAGCAAACCCTGGAGGAGCAAGTCAGCGAGCGCCAAGCACACCAACGCCCAACCGCCATCGTCCACTAGCAACCCGGCATCTGCAATGCAGTCCAACAAACCAGAGAAGGACGCATCAACCAAGGTTGAAGCTCCTCCCAAAGCCGCCACCCAGAAGTCGATGCTTGAGAAACTTAAGCTGTTCAACAGCAAATCAGGATCTAAAGCGGCAATGCCCCAACCAGA
Organism: Poeciliopsis paucimaculata; assembly: GCA_903067055.1. NCBI lineage: Eukaryota > Metazoa > Chordata > Actinopteri > Cyprinodontiformes > Poeciliidae > Poeciliopsis > Poeciliopsis paucimaculata. The sequence goes on along the minus strand of CAEGAD010050898.1, from coordinate 132,839 downwards.
CAGCGCCGCCCCAGTCCGGACACCTGTGGAGAGATCGGAAACCGGCTCCAACACTGACCCCTTAGACGAAGAAGACGGCAACCTTCGACCAGGGATGAACGGGACGGCAGCTTCGACAACCGCCAGCAGCCCCAAGATTGCTCTGAAGGGCATTGCCCAACGCACTTTCAGCAGAGCTTTGACTGCCAAGAAGGGTTCAGTGAAAGGCCTGGACAAGGAGAAAGGGAAGGAGAAAGAGAAAGGGAAGGAGGCGGGCAAACGCGGACCTGATAGAACGGAGCTAAGGGGGGAGGAGCTTAAGGAGGAAGTAACGCCGGTTCCTCTGGATGTGGAGGCGTCCAACAAAAAAACATCCAAAATTGCTAGTTTCATTCCCAAGGGTGGAAAAGTAGCCAAAAAGGAGAGTTCCACCCCAGCACAAAGCGGAATACCAAAGCCAGGAGGCAAAGCCCCGGGAGCTGGGGGCAAAGCTTCTTCAGCAAAGGAGGCGGCGGAGAGGCCTCGGAGCATGCGGCTGGGCGGAGGCGGGCTCGCCATGCACCGCGGGCCTCTGGAGAGAGACAGGGACAGCAGGCACTCCAGCTCTACCTCCAGCTTGGCCTCCACTGAAGGGAAGCCCGGCGCCGCCCCGGTGGCGGGTTTAGGCACTACGCAGAGCACGGCCAGCAACACTGTCAGCGTGCAGCTACCTCAGACGCAGCAACTGCACAGCCACCCCAACACGGCTACTGTCGCACCTTTCATGTACAGGTAGGAGGCCGGATTATCCTGGGAGCTTAAATATCTGTAAACTGCACAAAGGTTTGGTTTTGGAGGAGTTTATGAATCGTTGTAGGATTTCTGACTTTAATCTCAGAATTCAGACTTTTAATGTCAAAATTAAAAATGTTTTCTCATAATTATTACTTTTAATCTGTTCTTTAATCTCATAATTCAGATTTTTAATCTTACAATTCTGACTTTTTTTTTTTTTTTTTTTTTTTCGAATTTCTGACTGGATTCTCAAAATTCTGTCTTATTTCTCAGACTTTTTGGAATCTCTTTGAAATACAATGAAATCCAGTAAAACATATCGATTCTTTTGGTTGTAACACGACAAAATTACAGTATGAACACAATTAGAAAACACCGTGTAACACAGAAAGCTCATTTTCTTTTGTTTGCTTGTCAAATATATATTAACTCTTTGTATCATGTCAACTTTGCCTCCCTTAAACCATAATCTTTACAAAGATGCAGAAACTTTTATTGAAAATAAACCAAGCAAAAGCGTTATTTCATTGCTAAAACATTTTTTTTGTGGATAGTGAGTAGTTAAAATTCAGATGTTATTTCTCCTCAGTGAGTCTGACAGCTCAGCTGAGTGTTCGTTAGTCAACAAGGACAAAGTCTGGAGTCGGGCAAAGAGCAAAGGCAGCATATGAGCGAGACGTTCAAACGTCACAGTGTCCAGCCGCAGCGTTGTATTGATTTGTCCTTCAAAGACAAAACGTTACTGAAGTCTGAGGCTTTAGCAGGCATTCGCTTCTCACCGCAGTCACAAGACTTGAAACGCAGCAGATTTAAAGTCTAATCAGGTTTATCCCTCCTTTGTGACAATTTTCTGAATATTAGGTTCCCCCTAAGAATGCCATAATTCACAATCAAAATGATTTCCTCACTTTAATCACTCGCACAATTTGTTTTCCGGCAGAACACAAACAGATGGCGAGGGAACGGTGAACTCGGAGAGCAGCTCAGTGGGAAGAGGCGGAGACGTTTCCTGCACAAAGACCAGCCAGACCTCCATCGAAGACCTTTCAGGTAGGCAGTGTCTGCTTCTGTCCAGAGTTTACATTTTAAATCTCAGTTTTATTACATTTTTAAAACAGTGTTTGGTTCAGGTGAAGACCCAGAGACCAGACGGCTGCGCACCGTCAAAAACATTGCAGACCTACGGCAAAATTTAGAAGAGACCATGTCTAGTCTGCGGGGAACTCAGGTCACGCACAGGTAAAATAATAATAAAAAACACTGATGATTATGATTAAATATTAAACCACAACTGACTGCACTTACTTTCTCATCTTAACAAAATGTTATTTTCATAACCTTTTTAAAAACAAATTATGTTGATAATACTCCGGATGCACCGATCCACTGTTTTCACTTCCCATACCGATACCAATATCTGATAGGTTTTTTATCACTATTTTTAGTCTTCCGCCTATTTTCTGTTGCGGTTCTGTTAATAAAATTCCCATTTTTCTATTTTAATTTATCTGTGTACTCAAATGATCCAGGTGAGTTCTTTCTGCTTGATTATTTGTTTAAATTACATTTTTTTCCTCAGTACTCTGGAAACCACCTTTGACGGCGGCGTTACGACAGACATCAGCAGTGGCGGCGGCGGATCGTCCGGCAGCAACAGTAGCGGCGGTGGGAGCGGTCGAAGCATCCTCAGCCTTACCTCCGCCCGCTCGTCGCTGTCACCATGGCGACTGGGGCAGTCCAGCCCTCGTCTGCAGGCGGGCGATGCCCCTTCTGTTGGGAACGGCTACGGTGGGCGAGGGGGGCGCTACCTGTACCCTGGGCACCTGCGGAGGCAGCTGGCCGGCAGGGGCGGCGCTCTGTGCAGCGTGGAGCTGGGGGACAGAGCTGGAGACGAAATGGAGCTGGACGGCCCAGCCATGGAGGTCACCGGCTACATGAGCGACGGAGATGTGCTGAGCAAGAACGTCGTGCGCACTGATGATGTCACCAGTGGGTAAGTGGGTGGAGGCAGCAGATTTTACTTTTACTGTTTTTCTGCTTCAATTTGCGTTTCTACTACTTCCAAAATCAGCCCAAGCCTTCAAATAACAAACAGAATGCACTGTTACAAATCAGCAGGCTCTAATCTTTTTGGATCCATTCAGAGTGACTGCTGAATCTGAAAGGAACTGAAAAAAGGCAGAACAGATCAGACTGAAACCTCATTATCTCAGAATAATTTTATGTGAAAAAATGTAATGAAAATGTTTTGAGTAGACCATAAAACTATCCTAACCTGTTCAGGGAATTGTAACAGATCACTTTTAATGGTTATAATGGCCAATTTAACATATATTTTATATACAAGTTCAAATGTTGGTCTTTTAATGGGTCATATATAGTTTTATAACAAACCAGAAGAGGGCAGTAGTGTTCCTCAATGACTGAACTAGCTATACAGAAAACATTTTGTGAAGTAATTTGCCAGTGGAAGTACTTCTTTTAAAAATACATATTAAGGACAAATTGACTGAAAACATGTTTCTATATTTAGTTAAAAAGTTACTTGTTTTAAGTGTCATAAGATATTTTGCACTAAAAATAGACCAAAAATACTTTGCAAGATCGTGTGTGCAGCTTTTCTAACAACATTTATCTACAATGATTCAAAGCCAACATGCAGGATGTACCATCAGAGGCATTAATCCTGATCATCAGATCCACTGTTTATGTTTCTTTCACAAAGCCACTGTCTATGTTATAACATGCTCTTTGCATATTTTGGCTGTTACACTTATCCAAAGCTCTGCTGTCATCGTTGTTATCAGATGAAGTTGTAAAAGGCGCCAAGTTGGCTTCAGACTGAAAGATTCAGATAAAGTTTGGAAAACATCTGCACGGGTTTGAACTGATTTCCAAGAGGAGCCTAAAGCAGAGGCACCGTTCTTAAATCCAGAATCCAAGCTTGGTGTTGGGAAGCTAATGCTTCAATTTTATGTCTGGTTCACATCTCCTGGTGAAATATTTTCTGTTACATATTGCTGTCTCAATATTTACAGTAAACTTGTTAATTTTATCTAGTTGTAAACCGACTAGATAAAATCTTTTGAGCCAAATCATTATTATTTGTTGCCTCTCCTGTTTTTTATTAAAGTTTGTTGATTAGTTTTGAGATGTCAGAGCGAACATTTCAATACTTTGATCAGCTTTAGTTCACAACACAGTTCTTGCTCAAAACAAAATATTTTTCATCACCAAATAATTCCTGGGTTGTTGGTCAAAGTTGTTCTTGGAGGATGTTTTCATACTCTGTTCTTTACTGCTAAATGTTACCAAGTATTTTTGGCCTATTTTGTAGAGCCAATATTTAATACACTTGAAATTAAACAAAACTAACTTACAAGTAACTTTTCAGCAAAATAAAGGAGCTTGTTTTAATAATTCCTTAATATTGATTAAAAAGTGCAACTTCCACAGGCAGCTTGTTTTACTTCAATCAAGGGAAAAATGTCTTACTGCAAGTAAAAAAAATGTATTACTTTTTATCAATATTAAGAAATGATTTACTTGAACCAATCATTTTTTCTTATTTTCGGTGTATCAAGATATTTTGACTACAAACCGGACCTAAATTGGAAAAATTTAGGGTTTTTAAAGTGAAAACACAAAAAACTGAAGCAGAAATACAAGATTACTGTCCGCACTGCAAAAACACAAAATCTTACCAAGCAATTTTGGTTTTACCAAAACATTTTTTCCATGTTATAAGTGAAAGAAAATGCCAGTGGAACGCGTACTTTTTAATCAGATTTAAGGAATTATTGACTCCTATATCTTGGAAAGTTACTTGTAAGTTAGATTTGCCTTTTTTTCAAGTGTACTAAATATAAACTAAACCATATAAACTTCAGATTTTGTGTTTTTGCAATGCCATGATTAAATGATCTTTAAATGGTTGTAATAATTCCCGTTTTCTACTTTTTAGTCCCTTTGAAATCCTGTTTCTTGTTTTTCTTCTGTTTTGAAACCATTTCTCATTTTTCATACACTTGACACCATAAAGCAAAGAAAATCCACAAATCTTCTGTTGTTAGGATCCTGATCTTGTTGATGTCTGGACTGTTTGACAAATGACTTTCTGTTGATGTTTCCTCTACGTTAGTTAATGTTCTGTAGGTGAGAGCGATCGTATTTATGAAGCTTTAGGAAGAAGTGATGGATGACGGGGAAATCAGTTTTTATTTAAACAGAGGCTATATGAGGCTCTTTGTTGTTGTTGTGTGTGCAGGGGTGTGGGCGTGCGCGTGTGTGTGTGTGGGTGGGTGGAGTCACCCTGTGGGTTAACCATTTAAAACAGACTGATGATGACCTCCCACTTTCCTCTTTGTCCGCGGGACATTTTGCGGTTCCCTCGATTGCGTCGGCATCCAGTACAGACGTAACTGGTTCTTCCACACCGGAGCTGGAACGTTTACCCACAGAGGAGAAGCTGGTTTTAACTGCACTGCAAAAACACAAAATATCACCAAGTGTTTCTTCTAGTTTCTTGTGCGAATATCTTGATACAATTGAAATAAGAAAACTAACTTACAAGTATTTAGCAAGATATTGTAGCTTGTTTTGATGAAAATGTTCTAGATTATTTCCCTTATGACTAGTACTTGTACTTTTACATCAATATTAAATGATTATTGACTTAAAACAAGATATTATATCTTACTAGAAAGTTACATACAAGTTAGTTTTGTCTTATTTCAAGTGTACTACAAACTAGACCTAAAATACTTCTGTTTTCTGTTAATTCTGTTTTTCCAGTGTGGGGTACAAAAATGCACAAAAACACTTCAAAATACAATTTTTTACCAAGAACTATGTCTGGCTTTAAGCACAAATATCTTAGAACACTTGAAAATAAGACTGTAATTGACTAAAATGGGAAAAATGTCATGTTGAAAGTGAAAAATCTGAATAATTATTTACTTAAAACAAACTCCTAAAGCTTACTGAAAAGTTATTTAAAGTGTACTAAAACATTTGTACTAGAAACTAGACAAAAAATACTTGGTAAGGTTTTATGTCTTTGCAGTCCTGCCACCATGGCAGAACTTTTTATGGCATTTAAAACGGGGCAGGAAACTCCCAACTGTTGTAAAATCTGCGGGGAGGTTAGCCCACCTTGAAAATCAACCCTGTGGAGAAATGAATTGCTGCTCTTTCCAACACTGGAGAGCCATTCATTAAAAGATTAACTGTGATTATACTGTACAAGGAGGTCACTGGGTTAGTCAGAGGAAATGTGACACAGGTAAAATGAAAAAGAAATAAACTTTTCCCAGAGATTTCACCAATTCAGGAAATGTTTTTAAAGCTGCACTGCAAAAACACAAAGTCTTAGCAGGTATTTTTGGTCTAGTTTGTAGTGAAAATATCTTAGTATGCAAGAACTAAGACAAAACTAACTTACGAGTAAATTTAGAAGCACAAGTTCCACTGGCAAATTATTTTATTTATAAGAAAATGTCTTGTTATAATTGAAATAAGCTTTCAGTGGAATTAGGAATTTTTCATTAATATTATTTGGAATAAGCTCCTGTATCTTCCTGAAAAGTTGTTTATTACTAAAAAATAGTTAGATTTATTTTTTGTTATTTAATTATATTCAGAAATTCGCACAAAAAAACAAAACCAAGAATATTTTGCTCACGCCTCAAAACCACAAAATCTATAAAATCTTACCAAGTATTTTAATCTAGTTTCTTAAGCAAATATGTCAGAAAAATAAATTGCAAGTAGCTTTTCAGTAAGATATAGGAGCTTGTTTAAAGTCAATAATTGTTTTATATCGATTAAAGACAGATTATTCTTAGAACATTTCCCATGTTTTATATTTTGACAGTTGAACAACTATTTTTTTAATCAATATTAAGGAATTATTGACTCAAAACAAGCTCCTATGTCTTTCTGATCTTTTATTAAGCGTACTAAGAGATTTCACTTTACACTGGATCAAAAATATTTGTGTTTTTGCAGTGCAGTGGTTTTCTTCAGTTCATAGCTCCTCGGTATTTTGGTTCTCTGTCCCTCAGAGATGAGCAGAGACACAGCACTTGGCTCTTTAACGCTTCGGGGGGGGGGGGAACTGTCTGATCCTCCTCCTCCTCCCTCCCTTTTCCTCTGCCAGACCCAACCTCCTATCAGGGGAGGAAAATCAGCATGTGGAGCGGAGAGCCGCCTCATACCAACGCTGAGCTCACACACAAGTTGGCCGGCTTCATTTCACCATGATAAAACTCGCTTTCACCTGCTGGTATTGTTGATCTGTGTGTTCGGTGCAGACCTGACGGTTAAACGGACGCTTTTCTTTTGAGATTTTAATCAGCTAGAAGCACCTGGACGTGTTTGATTTTGCTTTTGGCTGACATGTTTGAGGCAGACAGGTAGGTTTGTAACATGATTTTGTTTGTATGAAACTTGAGGAAACTTAATTTTAAAGGTGACATATTATTTTAACTTGAACGGATAGGATATATGTATGGACAATACAAAACAGTTGGTAAAACTACAATTACATTGTTTGCACAAAATTATTCTGAGACATTGAGATTTTAGCAGGTTTTAGGGGATCATGTCACTTTAAATCCAAATAATCTGCTGCTGACCACGCTCCCCAACTCAACATTTACACTCACATGTGAAAATATCTGCAAAAAGTTGTGCAATTATACAACCGTACATTTTGAAAAGCACCAGTAAAGCCTCCTGAACAACCAACCATAATGAAGCAAGTGGTTTCTGAATGGTAAGTCAACAACTAAACACTTGCCTTTTCCAGCAGCCATTATACAGTGCATACAGCTGTAAAACCAACTCACCACAAGCTGGAGCTCAGCTTTCATTGCTAGGTAACGGCGCAGTGCCCGTCAAATGTGAATTAACAATCGGAAGGTTTTGAAACCAAAAAGGACAAACTTATTGCCAGAAAACGTCGCGGTGGTTTTCTTAAGTGCTTGGTCTGTTTTTATAAGCAGCAGAAACCCAAATGGGAGAATAAAATTGTGCAAAATGTGATTTCTGCACGAACCTTAGCAATCCCGCTTGGGTTGCTAGGTAACGGGGCTAGGCTAGACTTCCGGGGTTGCTAGGTAACGGCGGAACCCCCTCTGTTGAATGTGACTCAACATTCTGGAGGCTTTCGAAACTGCTAATTTTTCAGACACCAAAAAAAAAACAAAAACTTATTGCCAAAAAACAGCTGTGTGTGTTTTTTAAGAGCTTGGTCTGTTTTTAGAAACAATAGAAACCCAAATGGACATACAAAAACATGGAGAATGGGATTTATAAAATCCCCAGTAAACAATAAAATGTCATGTTTGGACACCTTTCTACTGAGACTGGTGGATAGGAGCGGGGTTATTAGTGTGACAAAGTAATGTTTGAGCCTGTGTTTGTCTCTGGTTGGTCATCTCCAAGGTGACTTTGCGGTGTGATGATTGATGTGACCCCCTGTGGTCTGGATCCTGTGTCTGGACAAAGTCCTGCTTTAACTGCTTTGTTTGTTTTTGAATTTAAAACAAGGTTGCATACATTATTTTATTCTCTTATTATCAAAACTTTTTGTTTATGATATGTACAAAAGGCAGATTATTTACTTATTTAGGATATCCTATAATGCATCCTTTGTACTCTTTGCAGATTTCTTACTAATAAATAAGTACATTTTATTTATATAGCACCTCTCATAGATAAAAATCACAAAGTGGTTCACGGGTAAAACAAACTAAAACAGAGATGCACAGATAAAACTAAAAATTACTAATTTCTTCGGCAGATTATATCAGTTGTAGCACTAGAAATAATAATAATTAGAAAATTATTGACTTGAAACAAGTCCAAACGAATCACTTTTATAAATATGTTTGCCTGTCTTTTTTCTAATTTGTAATTGACAAATTGTAGTTGGTAAAACTACAATGATGTTTGCATTTCATGAGATAGTTTAAATCAGTTCTCTTTCTATTAGAAGTTCCTGGTTACCCGTATATATTTTCATTTTAATCTGAGTTTATATAAAGAATTTGTTACATTTTCTGCATTCACATCAACCAACTCTGTCGGTTCATATTTAGTTTGAGTTTTTTATTATCTGCTGGGAACGTTTCAGCGTCTTGGAATCACTTTTCAGTCTCCCGACATATAAATCAAGTTTTTTTCTGTTACGAAATGAACTTAATCACCGCTTAGTCTCCTTTTGTAGATAAGTAGTCATTATATTTATATCAGATCTTTAGTTCTTCTATTCATCAGCATTTGACAGGCAGGAACTGGTTTTTGTAATGAATTTATGTTCTGGTAAAATAAAGAACAGACTCATCTTTTGTCTATTGTGCAGCCTCTTCTTTTCAACAGAGCTGCATAGTAACTAATTACATTTAAGATGTGCTTTTTGGGCATTTTTACTTTATACTTTAGTAATTTTGTTATGAAGTATTTCTACTCTTACTCAAGTAAAATTTCAGGATATTCTATCCACTGAATGAAAAACAGGAAGTGTTGTGCCGCACTTTTTCACCTGCGTTTTTCCCAACCCTTTTTTTTTATTTGCAGCTATATGACAGATGGAGGTTTGGGTCTCTACACCCGCCGTCTGAACCGACTGCCTGACAGCATGGCTGCAGTTCGAGAGACACTCCATCGAAACGCGTCGTCAGGACAGGGAGACGCCGACAGGTGGGTTGACTTTACTTTTCTCCTTTCGTTCTGAAAAAACACAAAATATCATCACGTTTTTTAGTCTAGTTTCTACTGCAAATATATCAGGACACTAGAAATGAGACAAAACTAACTTACCAGTGACTTTTCAGCAGATCTAGGATTTTAGTATTGCTTTAAATTTAATAGTTCAAATGGACATTTTTTCCATGATGCAGTGTCAGTGTAACTAGGACTTTTTAATCAAAATTAAAGGAATTATTTACTTTAAACAAGCTCCAATACTTTGGTAAAAATGTTTTTTCTAAGTTAGTTATTTCAAGTTTACTGAGATTTTTGCATTAGAAACTGGAAGAAAAAAATACTTGGTAAAATTTTGTGATTTTGCAGTGTATATTTGAATGTCCTCTACTTTTTGGTTTTATTCTTTTACCTTAAATTTTGTTGTTAAATCTGGTTGAGTCCAATTTAAAAAAAAAAGAGTTTTAAAACAAAGTCACACTGTTTGCTGATGATATTTTATTCATGGGAAAAGTCTTCGTTCATGTTCTTTTCTCAGTTTATTATTATTAATCCATCTCATAGGATCCATTTGACATTAATTATTCCAAATGTGGATTTGTGGATTGTAAAAATAGTGACGTCTCCTGCGTATTGGAGTAGCAGTGTTTATATTAGCGGTGCACCGATCGCATTTTCTGGACGATTTGCTTTCACAATCGTCTGATTCTGGCCAGTGCCCTTTTTTTTTTTGTCTGAAAAGTTGCCAAGTGTAGCAACAATAGCTACGATTCCATGGACCTTATAGTTGCACAATTTCGAAAATAAATTGGAAATAGGCTAAATCAGTTTCAGATAATCTGAAAGGTTTTGCCACTAAAAAAAGGTGATTTATTTTTCAGCTGTATTGAAATTGGTTTATTTTGCAAAACTGCAATGAAAAAACTTATTTCACATCACTTGAGCTGATTAACAACTGCATCTCTTATTCAATGGAAACATTGCAATTGCGGAGTTGCGTTTTTCTGATTTCCCAAAATTAAGGAAATCTGGGTCGATTTATTGGTTCCCCTGTAGTTTATTGACAGCTGTTTCTCTCTTATCCACTTTAAAAACTGTAAATATTTGTTCTGAAAGTGTAGATAGAAGTGATATTTGTATATGTTATGAAACTTGTGTGTTGACATATGGAGAAAGAAAAATGTCACACAATATGTGAGGCAGCACTTGGTCAATATGACCCAGTTTCAGAACCGTTTCAGAACCTGAGGCAGAAAAACGTCTCAATAAGACCATTTAGCATAAAAATAGCTTTCCGGATCTGAATTTTATGTCTCACTTTAAGGATGAATTGATCGTTTGAGATGTTAGTCGTTTGTGTTGGATGTCACACAGAGAGAAGACTGACAGTTTTGCTCGATCTGTGACAGTTTTGTTTGTGATTTTGCTGCCGTCTTTGTCCTGTCAGACAGTTGGGGAAGGATTTGGCCGGTTGTCAGACAGAAGCGAATAAAGGCTGAGCTGCGCCCCACCATGTAGCTGAAGAAAGATGAGGGGGTTGAAAGAAAGACGGGCGATGGGGGAGGGAATAAAATGATGCGAAGATGGACGGCAGAATGGATGGAGACGACTCTAAATGAATGAGGGGTAAATTAAGCGAGACAAAGGCCTGCTGTGGATGAAAACAGATGTAGCGTTATTGGTTTGGGCATTTTTTTATCCAGCTATCACCAGCTCCTAAAAGGAAGGGGGAAAAATGATTAATTTCTGTTTATGATTAGATTAGTTTAAAATTTATTGCAAAAATGTACGTACATCTGTAATCTGAATCTTACAACAGCGTATTTGGGCCACTGTAGAAAGAAAAAAAGGAGTAAATTCCAGCCAAAAGTTTTGTATTTATGTCTGAAATTTTCTTGGAAAAAAAAGGGAAATTCTTATAACTCAGAAAGTTATAAATTAGCAAGAAAAAACTCAGAAATGTTGAGATTACTCTCAGAAATTTTCTCAAAAAACAAGGGAATTCTCACAGCTAGAAAAGTTGGATGTTTGTTAGAAAAACTCTCAGATACTTTGTAGAAAAACCTTGGAACTTTCTCTGCTCCAAAATCATCCAATTGTGAGAAAAACCTCAGATATTTTGAAATTACTCTGAGAAATTTTCAAGACATATGTACTTTTTTTTTTCCACAATGGCCCACTAAAAAGTAGCCCAAAACTACGTGGTAGGTTTTGTTTTTTTGCAGCGCTCCTGCTCTCTCTCACTGTAAGCCAAACTGTCCTCCCTTTGTCTTTCATCTCCCATTTCCTCCCCTCTTTTCATGCGTCTCTCCTCTCATCTCTGGGTTCTTCTTTCTTGCTTGTTTTGATTAAAGAGTGTGATAAGTAGAGCATCAAAAGCAGCTAAAAGTTGGGGAACTTCTCATATTTTATTTCATGTTTCTCTGCGAGGTTTCTAATCGACCGTCACTGCAAATGTTGCTTCTCTCCTGACGCTTCACATTTTTCCATCATGATCATGTTGCGGCTTAATTCTATATTCAGAGAAAAGAGTGGGAAAAGGAATGTCTGATTAATCTCACCGCTTTAAAATTAATGGGATTAATCAGGAGGTTTGGTTCGGATTAGGATTAAGGGCACTGGAAAACATCAGATCAAACCCTTTTCTCAGAATTCTGACTTTTTTTCTAAAAAATCTTGCTTTACTCTCAGACTGATGACTTTAATCTCAGAATTTTGACTTCAATTTCAGAATTCCGATTTTACTCTCAGAATTCTGAATTTTTTTTTTCTCAAAATTTGCTTTTACTCTCAAAATTGTGATTTTTTTTTTCCCCTCAGAATTTTACTTTTTTCTTTGGAGAGTAACTTTTCTTCTCAGATTTAGAACTTTTATTTTCTGGTTTTACTCTCAAAATTCTGTCTTTATAATCACATCTGTGACTTTAATGTCAGAATTGTAACTTTTTTCCTCGAAAGTCTTTTCTTCACAGAATTCCAACAGTTTTTCTCAGAATTCAGAATTCTGGTTTTACTCTCAGAATTGGAACTGTTTTTCTTGGAAGTCTGACGTTTTCTTCAGAATTCTGACTTTTTCCCTCAAAATTATGATTTTACTCTCAAAATTCTGACTTTTTCCCTCAAGATTCAAACTTTAGAGTCAGAATTCTGACTTTAATCTCATAAGTTTAAGGTCAGATTTCTAAGAGAAAAGGTCAGAGTTTTAAAAAAAAGTTTTTACAGTGGCCATAATCCGCTTTTGTAATTTGGGCAACCATTGTATAAAATGCATTGGCACACTGGAAAAAATGTCTTGGAGCTGCAGGGTTAAGAAGGGTCACTGGTTTCATCTTGTAAAAGATGAGGCTAATTTAATTTATGAAAAGCGAGTTAATGATGCAGGTAGATGCAGCAGTGTTCATGTTCAGGACTTTCATTTACGAGCTTCACACAAAAGTCCAAGCATCTGTGCAATCTGTTGTGGATTTCTGTGACCTGTCTGTTTCCTTCTGTATTCTCTGGATTGCGATGCAGCCAAGTGTTCACAAAAAGCTGGCGGTTGAAGGGCGGGAGGTGTCGGGCGCTCACGTGGCGCTGGGGCAAATAGCGCCGTGACCCCTGAACTCTGAGGTCACGGGCTTCAAAGGGCTGAGGTTCACATTTAAGAAAACCTTTAAAGCCTTCATGCCAAACGTTTTCCGATCAAACCAGACCTAGACTAATGAGCAGACGGGGGAGAAACATGACGTGTTGCTCAGCAGCTGTGCAAAATGACTAACATATCAAATGTACCTGAAGTGTTAAGTGGAAGCAAAGCTGAGTCATGAAACAGCAGACTGTTACTGTACAAGCAGAGACAACAGAGAATAGAAACTGTGTGCTTATGTGTAAGAGAGCTTTCTTATCTTGTCATTAATCTCTGTGGCTGAGAAAAGAGGAAGCAATCTATTATGGTCTGTCCTCCGGTTTGAATCCTCTTTGTTACAGAAGACAAAGAAGAAGAGGTCTTTGTTGTCTGAAACTGCTGTGGGAGCACAAAGCACCCACCCCCATCTTTTTCTCTTTTGTTTCTTTTTTTTTTTTACTAATAGCTGCGTTTACATTTTGCAAATTGGAATTATGAAAGTAAATTTGCTTAATGGAAACACAGCAATAACATTTTTTTTAAAAAAAATCACGCTTCTCAATAGAAAATGTTTTTTTTCGCATCACACGAGTCGTGATCAACAACAGGATATTGCTGCTTGCGGAAACGACAAAGAAGACGACAGGAAGTGGTAGGACGATGATGGTGTGTTGTGTTTTTAATGATTTATTGTGTGAACAAACTTATTTACGTGCAATTTTAATTGAGTTTCTTACTTAATGGAAACACAACAATTATACAATTGTGGAGTTTTTTTTACATTAGTGGAACATTAGCAGAGTTTTGTACACATTTACAATGGAAACATTGGAATTACAATATGTTTGTTTAATAGAAACTCTCCAATTTAGAAAAAAACTGGTGGTTTTTTGGCTGTATTGAAGAACTGCAATCGAAACACTTTTTTTGCGTCGCACACGCGTGATCAAGAACCGGATGTTACTACTGGCAGAAACAACAAACAAAAATGACAGGAAGAGGTTGGAGGATAACGGCGTGGCATAATTATTAATAATTTACTATGTGAACAAACTTATTCACGTGTGATTTTTATCGCTTTCCTTACTTAATGGAAACATCACAATTGTGAAGTTGTGTTTTTTTTCCTACATTCTAGTGGAAGTTTTCACAAAGTCTGCTGCAACAGACAAATGATGCAACAGACATCATCTGTCTGTTGCAGACGAGGAAATAAATGTTCATTTGTTTAAAAAGTCAAAAGAAAGTAAACAAGAGAAGTGTCGGGTTAAGAGCTTTCGTGTGAGAAGCTTTATTTGTGAAAGGCTGCAGCTTCCAGGGAGGAGCAGTTCAGAGGAAGGAGAGAGAAAAAGATGTATGTAGATTTTTGGTTTTTTTTTAGTTTAAATAATTCATTTTTATCTGCACTAAAGTATTTTATATCCATTGAAAAAAATTCCCCTATACGGAAGATTCGCCACATTGATTATGACAAATGAATTTGCGATCCATAAAAAGCCAAAGTGATTTTCTTCATTTAGGAACAGCCGGCTGTAGGATTAGTTTTGTGTGCAGTGTTTTTGTTTTTTAGGCATCATGTGATGCGTTGTAAAGTAAACTCAGCCTAATCCACCAACAGACTCCTTCATCAGCGCTCGTTAAAGCCTGATCCCTTCTGCCGCCGTCGTTACCTTTTCATTGTAAACTTCATGCTTCTGTGGAGATCTTTGCATTTCTTCGCCTTTTCAGACTCACTAAGCAAATAAAACGAACGTTTCCCACTAAATCTCTCAACAACTAATCTCTTAAGTCCTTTACACTGCATAGAAAGACTCCTGATTTATTATTCCACTAATAATTGCTCTAAAGGAGAGGAAACTGCAGGCTTTGTTTGAGTTGTACCTCGGAGCAATGTGACACACTGTATTACACCACCCAGTTTGTGCAACACTGGTATAACTTTCCAGGGTCATAAAATTAATTTGCTTTGCAGTGAATCATTTTGTAATGTTTTGGCAGCTGATAAACTCCAGCTGATTTGTCTGTCACTTCTCTGCTTCACCTGCTCCTGCTGAAATCCTCTCTAGTTATGAGTGTTCATTTGTGATTCATCCGCTAATTGTTTTGTCTGCACCAAAACATGTTGATGATGGATTATTGTGCAAAGTAGAGCATGACTGCAGAAAGACACTGCAAAAACTAAATCTTACCAAGTAATAACCAAGTAGTTATTAGAGAAAATAAGACAAAGATAGCAAATAACCTTTCAGTAAATATATGAGCTTGTTTTAAAGTCAATTATTCTCAAGATTGATGAAAAGGTATTAGTTTCCCTGCCAAATTATTTCACTTATAATATGGAAAAAATGTCTCCTTACAAGTGAAATAATCTGCTTGTGGATTATTTAGTACTTTTCCATCAATATTAAGGAAATATTTACTTTATCATATCCTGATACTTTTAAACCAGTTTTTTATTACTCCATGTGAAGTGGGATATTTTCACTTGAAACTAAACAAAAATACTTGGTGAGATTTTGTGTATTTTGTATTTTTGGCCTTTTTCTAGTGCTAATATGATCGTACACTTAAAATAAGGCAAAACTAACTGAGAAGTGACGTTTTAACAAGATATCAGAGTTTGTTTTATATCAATAAATCCTTAATATCAAGTAAAATTAGGACCAGTAATTATTTTACCTCTAATAACACATTTTTCCTGTGTTAAAAGTGAAATAATCTGCTAGTGGAACTTGAACTTTTTCATCAGTTCTAATAAATTATTTTATTTATTAGCTGCTGTATCTTAATGAAAAGTTACTTGTAAGTTAATTTTGTTTAATTTCAAGTACTGTTTTCACTATAAGAACAGACCAAAAACACTTGGTAGGACTTGGTGTTTTTACAGTGCACAGGTTGTTTAAAACAGACACACAGATGCTTGAACTCCCAATCGTTTCTCTGTCATGTCTGGGCTTGAGCATTTTTCCTGTTGGCCTCGGGGAAAAAGACAAAATGTTTATAACCTTATCAACTCTTTACTTCTCCAACACCTGCAGCTGCAGGTGTTTTACTCTCCAGCAGGCCGTTTCTCCACCTGGCCCAGCTAGCGTAACATTGTGGTTTCACTGTAATAATAATTATTATTGTTAAATATATTGTTTTTCTCCCACCAGAATCTTTCTGCTTTTAATGCTGCAGATCTTTGTTGTTAGAGTCTCTTCATATTTTATATTTTACTCTCAAAATGATGGCTTTTTTTTTCTCAGAATTTTTAATTTTCTCAGAATTTTCGCTTTTCTCTCAGACTTCTGATAATTCTGACTTTTTTCTCAGAATTTTGAAGTTTTTCTCTGAATTATGACTTTAAATGCAAAATCTGAGAAAAATTCTGAATTGATATTTAATCTCAGACTTCGTACTTGGTTCTCAGAATTTGACATTCTTCCTCGCAATTTTTCCTTTAAAATCAGAATTATCACTTAAATTTCACAATTATGACTAACTGGAGAATTGTCAGTATTCCTACTTTAATTTTCTGAGATCTAAAGTCATAAATCTGCCAAAAAAAGCCATAGTCAGTTGAGTTTAGTTTTGTTTTTCAGTGGCTCTAATCCTCTTTCGTACCACTTGCAAACCTGCAAAACAAAATCTACCAAAGCTCTCCTTGTCTTATGTCCAATCCACCTCAGCTGATTTCTTATAAAGCAATAATTGTTCTCCAGATCCACCTTAAGTTTCTCACCTTATGCCCAAGGAAAGTTCAGCTACCTTGCTGTGGAAACATATTTCTCTCATTTATATCCTGACTCACAAACTTCAGATATAAAGTACTGTACATATAACCATTTTTTTCTTTGAAAACATGAGCAGTTTCACTTTGTTCCAGTGTGTGATGTTTGGATTGAAACCCTGCTGGCTAGAAACTATGGAGCCTGCTGTGTGGCTGTTTTGAAGCGCCCACACAGATATCCCATCTGGTATAATCTGCTTTTCCTACAGAGGAGGGTTAGGACCATTGAAAATATATAAAAATAAAATTCTGACTATTTTCTCAGAGTTCTGAGATTAAAGAAGAGAGAAACAGAAAAATTCAGACATTTTTTTCTTCCAGAATTTTGACTTTAATCAGAATTCTGGAAAAAAAAATAGTAAGAATTCTGAGAAAATAGTCTGATTTCTGAATTTTGATGGTTTTTTTAATTCTGATTTTTCTGAGATTAATGTCAAAATTTTAAGAAAAAAGTCAAAATTGAGGAAAAAACTGAATTTCTTTTTGTTTTCCAGTGACTCCAATCTTCTATATCTTTCAAATTTGCTGTAAAAATGCATCATTTAACATTTTAACTCCTTTAATGCTGCAAGTTCTCATCTTCTAACTGGGGCTTATATCATAAACAGGATAAATACAAAGGATTGTTTACAAGCAGGTAGATGCAGACTGAGACAAAGCCCTTACAGATATGGTAGCCGTGGTAACACAGGTTGCCACGGCTACCATACCAGCAGATCACCACCCGGGGTTTCTATTAGCTGTAAACAAAACAGACTCACTGTAGAGATGCAAAATCACACACTGAGTGTTTCTACTGAAGGATCAGTTGTAAATCAGACACTTTTTCTATTTTTATATTCAAATTTACTCCCTGAAGGCGGTCTGTGCTGTAAAGCCACCGAGCTTCTGGTTTCTGAAGGAAAACAAAGCGGTTCTCAGCCCCATGGTTCTGACCGAGACCACTGGGACGAAACCGTAGATGGACTAAGTGGAGCAGAAGGAGAATTCGTCTATTGTGAGAGGAAACGTGTTAGTGCCACCTTGAAGTTTAATTCGGATCCATGTTTTAGTCTGCTTAGTGTCTTGAGACGGACTGCAGACCGTCTTGTTTTGTCTCTAAATAACATTTCTCACATGGGAAATGTGGAGGAAAAAAAAACAGCAAGTGGTTCTCTAGCAGCTGAAAGTCCCAAATATGTTTCTGTTCTTCTAAAGAGGATTATTGTTTGTTATCTGGAGCCCCTTAAAGGGCGCAAATCGTGCAAAGATAACTTTTTTCTACATTTTTGTTCTTCCGTTTGGCTGTCTGCCACTTCTAATAAACAACCAGAGTCCTTAAAACAAAACAAACAAACAAACAAAAAACAACCAGGTGGTTTTTGGTAAGAGGTTAATGTCTTTCGGTTTCTGGAAAATGAGCTGTTTCAAAAAATCCTCCAGAATGTAAATTCATAAATCACCAAGCTGTGTGCTATTACTTAGCAACCCCAGCAGAGCGCTAACCAGTTACCTAGCAACCCCAGCAGACCGCTAACCAATTACATACCAACCCCAGCAGAGTGCAACCAGTTACCTAGCAACCCCAGCAGAGCGCTAAACATTTAGCTAGCAACCCCAGCAGAGCTGAGTTATTTGCAATAGAAACTAGACAAAAATACTTGGTAAGATTTTTTTTTTCATTTGCTTTTAGGCCACTTGGTTTTACTGCTGTAAACGCTGTACAATGGTAGACAAGTGTTTTGTTGCTGATTTGCCATCCAGAAACCACTTGCTGCATTCTTCTTGGCTGTGCAGGAGGCTCTACTTTTGCTTTTCAAAGATGTATGGTTGCATAATTGTGCATCTGTTTGCAGCCATTCCCACATGTAAACATTAGGATCTAAGAACATTTTTGTGCAATAAACTTGTCTTGACTTATGCTAACCTGTTCAAATTCCTTTATAGTTTTTCCACCTAAAAACCAAAATGAGTTTTTTTTCCCAGAACAAAAAAGATATGTTGACCCTTCTTCCCACGTTGAGGTGAAAATGGGTTTCATAACATCTGCTCTGCCGATAGAAATTCCTCGTTTGTCTGTAGTGAGTGCATTACAGAGGGGTCGTGTGTGTGTGTGAAGTGATGCACACGTGGTCAGAGTTTTGTGTGTATTCTCTGTAGATCGGGGTCAGTCGGTCAAATCTATAGGAGTGTTTACACGTTAAACACACAAACACAAAGAGAAAGCGAGCGTTTAAAGGCTGCGATAAATCATCTGAGCAGCGATTTTTTTTCTCTCTCTCTGAGACAGGAGACGGTAGGCCCAATAAGCGGAAAGACAAACCCGGTTCATTGTGCTGTCCGCTCCGGTTCTGTCTCTCCCTGTCAAAGCGGGGACAGCTGTGTCATTTTCATACCGCAGGACTCCTGGGATCCGGCCCGGAATGTCCCAGAATCCCGTTTTTCTCCTTTTCCTTCATCTTTTCAGCTTGACCGTACAGTTCAGAACATGATTTTTTCTTTTTCTCCCTGCAAAGTTAGAAACCAAAAACTTGATCTACTTTTGATTTAAGTAGAAAAGCCAAAAGACAGAATGGTTAAAGTTTCTTTATTTAAAAAAACAAAAACAATCCGGGACTTTCTTATGCATGTTTAGGTCTCCTTGGTTCCTCTTAAGTTTTCTTGCTGTACAAATGTAAAAAAAAAAACATTAAAATAAAGGCATAAAGTCAGATATTCCTGATACAACTGAACTTTCGAGACTACCTAAAGTTTTATTTCATGTGTTCCTGTGTTCACTCAGTTTCAGTTTGCTTTACTTTTAATGCACTGAATTCACAAGGAATGCTGTCTCAAGGCACATTTCAGTTTGTTTTATTTAACAGCAAAGATAATTCTCCTGATTTAACACTCCAGATGTCACTCCACTAAAAATAAAATTTCATCTTGCTTGTTTTGTGTTAATCCACAAACTGGCTTTTCTGTCTGTATGTTTACTTAAAGCTGACCTGACAGCTTCAGTGAGATGTTATCTGCTTCCTACAAAGAGATTAAGTTTTTCTTCATCTCATGATAACAAACTGGGACCAGTGTAAATAGGCGAAGAAAAGAGTAAATTTCTGTAAAATATACCCAGATGTTTCTAGATTAACCTCAGACATTTTCTAGATAACTGAGTTTCAAAAGTTGCGACAAAATTTTTTTACATTTTTTTTAGCTCCAAAATTTGAAAATCTGTAAGAAAAACAAATTCCTAATTTTTGAGATTAGTCTCAGAAATATTCTAGAAACAGAAAATGTGGACATTTTTGAGTTCCAATAGTGAAGAACTGTGAGGAAAAATAACAATCTATGAAAATTTTCTAGAAAAAACTTGGAAATCTTCTGAGCTCATAAAGTCAAACATGTTCGACTTTTGGAAAATTTCTGAGTATTTTACAAAAATTTCTAAGTTTAATTTCAAAAGTTCTGGATTTTCTAGAGTTCACAAATTTTCTTTTTTTTTCTGTAAAATTTCTGAGATTAATCTCAGATTTTCTGGGTTTTTTTGATTGAAATAAAATTCCTTTTTTCTCTATAATGTCCCCAACACGCCATCATACCCTCTGCTGCCTGTCGGCCCCGACAGTCAGAGATTTGGGGGTTATGTGATACAGCTGTGGGGCGAAGAGGCCAGTAGTTTCCTCTCAAATGCAGGAAATCCCCTTACTTCTGCCTGGCTGCTCTGTTGTGGCTGCATGTCTGCGTGTACATTTCTGCGGCACACACTCTGTGTGCTCGTGCCAGAGTTGTTTTTTTTCCTGAGGTTGGGGGTTGGGGGAGCCGCTGGTGAACTGAAATGACCAGCGGACCAGCCGTCCAACCAACCTCGGTCCCGGGAGCCTCGCATAGGAAAAGTTAAAACAAACAAATCCACTGCCTGTTTCTCAGGACGCTCACAGAAACCATTATTGGCTCTCCCATGTGGGAGCTTCATTTTTTTCATTGCCACCAACCCCCATCTTCTTAACTCTGCGTTTCTCTTTAAGGAAGTTTGGCCCCTGAACTTTGACCCTTTTGGCAGAGGAGAAACCCTAATCTAATGGGACCGGGCGAGAGGCTAGGTTCCAGTGTGGAATGTCTTGATTTGGGTCTCGTTTCGTCCTCCATTACTGTCCTTTTCTGACTGGTTTATGGGCCGTTTAGCCTGGTTGAGAACTGAAGGATGGGTTTGCACCTTTTGGTTTCACCAAGTAAAATTGTGAACCCTATTGAGGTTTTGTAATGAATCAGATTTTTAGTTCAGTTTCAATAACACAACCAAAACAAACGCAAGAATCTAGCGCTAACGCACGAAATGGCTTGTGTTTTATTTTTCTTTTTTCGTTTTTTTACCAAAGACAAAAGAGAAAAAATCTGATCTTCATTTTTATTTACAATTTGTGAAGCAGAAAGCTGTGTTCAGTGTCTTCTTTAGAGGTTTTTATGCCTTTTCCTTCAGTAGATCTTGATGCAGCTCCCCCTGCAGACCAGGAGGGGAAGAACTCTTTCCCACAAAATAGAAACATCTGCAATATTCATAAAATTAAAGGAAAGCTTTTTAAGTGACTATAATCAGTATGATCTTAAGGTTTAATTTGTTCATTTTCAGGTCAAAGTGTCATGCCTTATCAATATGGCTCCTCACCGGAGGTGGGTAGAGTATCAGAAACTTGTACCCAAGTAACAGTAAAAAAGTATTTGGTAAAAAGTCGACTTGAGTACTGAAGAACTGGTCAAATTATTAATCATTTAATATTTAAAAAATATACAATTAGATGGAACAAAACTGGAAATTAAGTGGAAATTTGGGAATTTAAGGATGGAAATGACAATAATTCATATTAGTAACAAAAAAATAAAATCGGTCAAAATTTTATTTTTTTTCCAAATCCGTTTCTTTCAATTAAAAAAAAAAATATTAAACTTTAACAGAAACTGTAGGTGTTATTTGTTTGTTAAAACATGTTTGTTTTTCATTCAGTGGGTAGAAAATCCAGAAATTATACTCAAGTAAGAGTAGAAATACTTCATAATAAAATTACTCCAGTAAAAAGTACAGAGTAGAAAAGGTAAATTTTAAAAAAAGAAATGAGTCAAGTGAGTGTAATTGAGTAAATGTAACTAGTTACTACCCAGCTGAAAATGAAAAACTTCAGGTGTGAAAGAGTCTTAAGTTCCCTAAGATCCAGAAACATTTATAAACTGACCCTTTGGTTCTGATCCATTAGCTGTTGACCCGGTCTTTGCCATCGCTGCCCGTGGTCAGCGTCTCGGTCTCCTGTGATTGGTCGTAAAGGCCCGGCGGTTGGTAACAGGCGGGTTGCTCTGCCAGCAGGATGCTGAGGGCTGGGTCCGCCGTTTGGCCTGATCTCTAATTAGCGCTGGCTTGTCAGTTGCTCAGGGTGGATCTGTGTGGGAAATTGCAGTCTTACACACGCACGCACACACACAGTCAGGATACATAAACCAGAGCTAGGAACCACACAGCAGAGCAAGTGGAGGATGAGAATTGTCATTTTTGTCTCAATCTGTCTGCGATGGCGTGGCTTTGACTCGTCCCGCCTGTTTGATGCTTCTCAAGCCTCAAGTGGCTTATTTAGGGCACAGGGTGTGTTTGCGTGTGTTTGGCTGCGCAGCGTTAGCGGCAGTGAAGTGGTTAACGGTCTCCAGGGAGGCTCAGGTTACCGGCAGCGGGGCAGGTCCTCTGCTCAGATCCTTTCAGCTCGGCGCTCGGCGCAGACAGAGACAAACAGCGCCCGGGGGATGAAACACCGCTGCAGCAAGTGACAAAGAACCTCTATCCAGAACGAGAGAGGGAGCGCAGAGAAAGAGAGAGAGAGGGGAAAAGAGAGAGAGAGAGATTTATTTTTGCGAATCCTTTCAGCAGCATGGAGTCATGAAGCTCTCTGTCCAGTTTGGTATTTTCGCGCAGCGACCCGGTTCCCACAGCAACACCGGCACCCTGAACAGGTAGATACCAGACATATCAGTAAGAAAAAGAGACTAAATTTAATGTTTGCTTTTATGTCATGTCCAGTGTTTGGATTATTACACTGCAAAAACATAAAGCCTTACCAGGTATTTTTGTCTATTTTTCTAGTGCACTTTAAAAAAGACTAGCATGACTTAAGAGTAACTTATATAGGAGCTTGTTTTGAGTTAGTAAGTTAAAGTACTAGTTCCAGTTAAATTCACTCAAAAAGAGTTTTCTCATGTTTGAAGTGAAATAATCTGCCAGTGAAACTAATATTTTAGAAATTATTTACTCAAAACAAGCTCCTTTAACTAGCCAAAAATTTACTTGTAAGTTATTTTAATATTTTGTAAGTGTACTATGATATTTGCACTAGAAACTAGGCTAAAAATACTTTGTAAGATTGTGTGTTTAATGTGTAGAATGTGTAGAATCATCTTACCAAGTAATTTTGTCTTTTTAATTAATATTAAGAAATTATTTTACGGAAGAAACCTAAAACAAGCAAGAAACTAGACCAAACATTCTTGGTAAGATGTTGTGTTTTTGCAGTGTAGAATCATGAAATCAAGTATTTTTTTCTATTTTATAGTGCAAATACCTTAAAATAAGACAAAACTAACTGACAAGTAACTTTTCAGAAAGATATAGTCAATAATATCTTAATATTGATGGAAAATACTCGTTTTGTTGGCAGATTATTTCACTTATGGGAAAATATCTTGTTACAAGTGAAATAATCTGCCAATGGAACTAGTAAATTTTATTCAGCACTAAGGAACTATTTACTTAAAACCACCTCCTACATCCTGATGAAAAGTTAGTTTGCACTGGAAAAAAACTACAATACTTGGTCAAGTTTAGTGTTTTGCAGTGCAGCTGTCCATATTTATTTTTTGTGTGTGGGAAATACCCCCAGTGGCCGTGTGGAAGACTTAAACTGGTTCTGGTCACTCTAAATCTCTCATCACCGCTCAGCTCTTTCCTCTCCTCGGATGCTTTCAGCTCTATAAGCCGTGTCTGCGTTAAGCTTCTGCTTGATTTATTCAGCTGGTTAAATCCAGGAGGAAGTCGGGTCATCGGCTGGTGTTTGGGTCCGATGGTTGTCAGGAACCAGCTGATTAGGTTTTGGCGGTTCTCTGTTGAATCTGGGAATTGTGCCATTGGAAATGTCTGTTTTTGTTTAGCTTCTTAGTTTGAAGCCATAATTATGATGTGAGCTCGCTGCTTGGTGGGAAAGTTCTGGGCGTGTAAGTTGACTACTGAGCAACGTCGCTTTGGTTTTGTTTATACCAAAGCTGCCTCTGTTTTGCTTTTGTACAAAGATCAAACTGGAGGGATGACAGATTAAAAACAAGACGATATACTGTAAGTTGCTGGGAAATGAGCCATGTAGACTCATTTGGTTGCTTTGGAAATATTTATTAAATTCACATAATTAAAACATAAATCCTTTTCTTCTTTTATGCTGAAACATTTGAATTAGCATCAGCATTATTAGCTTAGGTTAATATGTGAATGTTTTCTCTATTAACCCGACTTAATATGTGATTCTTGATACATGGGATTAACCAACATCACCTTATTAAATTATTTATTCCTCTTTAGTCCTCTTTTCATAAACAAATAGACTCAGTCATGCTTCCATAAACAGAATATTACACTGCAAAAACACAAAATCTTACCAACTATTTTTGGTCTATTTTCTAGTGAAAATATCTGTTACACTAGAAATAAAACAAAACTAACTTACAAGTAAATTTTCAGCAAGATAGAGGAGTTTGTGTTAAGTCTATAATTCCTTAATACTGATGAAAAAGTACTGGTTCCATTGGCAGATTATTTCACTTATAAAATTGAAAAAATGTCTTGCAATAACTGAAATAATCTGCCAATGAAACGACTACGTTTTCATAAATACTAAGGAATTATTTACTTAAAACAAGCTCGTGAAAAGTGACATGAATCAGTTTTCATGGGTGAGATTTTGTTTTTGCAGAGGCATTGATGCTTTTCATTGAACAAACTGAGAAAAAAATATAAAAACTGACGATCCCAACATTAAGGAATGTTTTGGGTTTCTTTTAAACATTAATTGAGATTCATTATGAGAATAAAATATCCAAAATCTTTGCATCCATAAACGATAAATGATACCATAAGGACCCACCTCTATGGGCTGCTTAGGTTTTAATAAACATTGAAGTTAGAAGAAAATTATTTCAAAGGTAACAAATGCAAGCTTGATGAAATCTGAAACGTATTTATCCTTTCAGCTCTGGACAAAGTGTGTGTGTGTCATCCGTGCACTGGCTGTCGCCATCAGCCTCCCTCTGCTCCTTTCAGACCAATGTTTGCCAACTGGCTGGGCTTCCTGTCCCCCCGCAGCCTCCAAGCAGACACACACACACCAGCAGACACACACAGACATATTTGCAGATATCTTTAACTCTTGGCACGTTTGCTCTGTTCATGTGGGTCTATTTGAACAGCTCAGACACACAAACGCACCATGATGTCACCCCTCCATCGAGTCTTTGTTCGTATGACAGACAGCCCCATTCAGACGTGTGTGTGCGTGCGTGTGTGTGTGTCCAAGTTGCAATCAGTTTTATGGAGAATAAAAGGAGAATCACCAGGCAGTCACCAGATTCTTTTAGTCTCGTTTCATGCTTCAATTAACATTTTTCGTCTTTTCCTGTTCATAGAAAGTGATGCTATTTTTATGCATTAAGTAATTTTTTAGAAAAAGAATATGTTAATTTTGCATGCATCTTTGACTGACTGGTGATGTTAAACACATAAAACTCTAAAAGTCAATCTATTTATTCTCAGCAGGCTCATGCAAAGCAGAATTATATCCTATCAGACTTTATTTAGTCTCTCTGTGTGAATTTCCTGGGAAGTTATTGCGACAAACTATAATTTGAGACAATTTTCAAGTAATGTAGGGTAATAATGCAAGTACACCCTCTGAAAAATCAATGAACTTTCATTTCTAATAAACATGTAACACTGGAATTAGAAGATATTTCTTTAAAATAAATGGAAATTATTATACAATTAACTGATTTATTGTTTATTCCAACAGGTCTTAATCTGTAGTTTTCCTCATTCCCAAAAACGATTTCTTTACATTGACTGAAACGAGCCTCCATGTCTCTTTTTCTTCTTCTTCTTCTTCTTCTTCTTCTTCTTCTTGTGCAGCTGGGATGATAGCAGTTCGGTAAGCAGCGGCATCAGCGACAACATCGACACTGATGACATCAACACCAGTTCCTCTATCTCCTCCTACGCCAACACACCTGCAGCGCAGCGCAAAGGCCTCAACACGCAGGTAAGTCAGAGAAAACACGCATTCATGGAACAGGATTCTCTCTCTTCAATTCAATCAATTGGAAGTTTAACAAAGTTTGTTAAACTTCCAGCCACTTTGTAGTTTGGCACTGCTATATAAGTTATGCTATTTTTTTGTACATTTCTGAGTTCGAGTCTTAAAATTCATTCATACTGGTCTTTACTGGTCTTAAAATGTCTTAAATGTGAGTTGGTGAAACCTGCAGAAACTCTGCTAATGTGCTGGTAAAAGATAAGCCCGAGGATGCATTCACACTAACCCTGTTTAGTTCACTTTAATCAAACTCCAATCATTCTTCTAGAAATCTCAGTTCGTTTCTGAAGATGTAAATATGTAATCGAACTCCGGTCCACCTAAAAACTTTGATATTGGTTCGTTTGAAGTGAACTTGGGTGCGGTTTGAAAGCACCCACCAAGCAGACCGGAGACCGCTCCAAAAGCAGGGCATTCTGAGTAAACGCAACCAAAACAAACGTTAGTCTAATTTATCGCTAACAGGAGAAATGGCTGGTGATATTTTACCAATAAAATACAACCACTAAAATCTGACGCCACTCCATTTCTGTTTACATTTCATGAAGAAGGAAGCCTGGTGGTTTCCATGTTGTTTCTTTCTTGCCGCAGCGCCCCCCCAGGGTGGGGAGAGGAACAGGTTTTTTGATTAGTTTGGATCATTTGACACAGAGCAGTGTGAAAGAGAACCGCTGCAGCTGAAAATGTAACAAATGTTGCAGTTTTGGTCCCAAATTGAACCAAGTCTATTGGACTATCAGGTGTGGGAACTCCCTGAATGAAGCTTTTAACATTCGTTGTTTGGTTGGAGCACATGTTTCTTTTATACATTTTTCTAAGCTTGCATGTGTCAAATGTCAGCAGACTCTTGTGCTCACAGTATATGTCGCCTGATCTGAGGCCATCCCGTGTGTGATGACTCTTTATTATTGCTGCAGAGGTCAAGGTGCTGATTGAATAACAAAGAAAGGCACACAGAGGGTCTCTCAGTGCAGCTGTACGGCACAGTGCAGGTAATGAGCTCTGCCTCGTCTGTCCTCAGGCAAGCCTGCGTCGGCTGGACTTTGAAGATCTCGCAGCAGATCAGCTTGCAGCTTTTTAAAAGTGTTGCCTGGGTGACTGCAGGCTTGTCATTGCAACAAATCCAGCTGTTGTTAGTAGGAAAGTTATGGATATTTACGGTGCATTCACACCAGCTCTGCTTTAATCAAACTTAACTTAGTTTACTTGTCTAGAAAGTTTGGTTCGCTTGTGGAGGTATGAATGTAAAATCGAACTTTGATGCGGCTCAAAAAGGCTCAATTGAAGAGAACTCAAGTGCAGTTCGAATGCATATATGAACGCCAAGCAGAACAAAAGCAGGAAATGGACTACAGTGAAGAACATTCTGGGTAAATACAACCAAAACAAACATGCAAGTCCAGTGATAACAGCAAAATGGCTCCTGGTCTTTTAATTTTATTTCATTTATGTGGTTTTAGACAACCAAGTGCAAAAAATAAAACACTTCACTATACGATTCTCTACAAAGAATACAACATAACATCAAATGGATGCATAATTAGTTTGCTTTCAACCAATACTTAAGTTTTTTTTCCTGCAACTGTGGTGTTTCCATTAAATAAGGAACTAATTAAAACCACACAAAAACACTTTTATGTGTGGGATAAGTCAGTAAAATTATGCTGCATGATCATCGTCCTACCGCTTCCTGTCGTCTTCTTTGTCGTTTCTGCCAGTAGTACATGAAAAAAGTTACCCCTTTTTCATGAAAAAGTTAAGCTTTTTACAAGTAATGTGAAAAAAGGTTTTTAATAAGTTTAAAACAGTGTGAATGTTGCAAATTTATTCCCCAATCGAACCGAGTCTACTCTCAGGTGTGAACTCTGGTTGGCATACAAAACAAGAATGTGCCTGGGCAAAATGTTAATTAACCATGCAGCTGAAATGCTTCAACAGTGTTCCTCCTGGTTTGTGTTAAGTACATTTCCTGTGAGAAGGTCATTATCAGTTCACTAACCAGGATTCAGTAATCTGAAGATCTGCTTTTTGTCAGACTGTAGGCTTGCTCTGACATGAAAGTGTAGTCATCTTTTAAATTACTAGAACATTTAGTTTGCAAGCTGTGGTGTGATCAGACAGTGTGCTGAACCGAGGCCTTTTCTTTGCTGGCATAGTGGGACCATTGTAGATGAAAAAAAAGGAGTAAAGTTCTGCCAAAAAGATTACAATTTTGAGCTCCAAAAGTAAAAAATTTGTAGGAAAAAAAACTCAAATTTTGAGATTCTTTGAAATTTTCTAGAATATTACGACAGTGTATTAGGGGTATTGTAGATAGACGAGAAAGGAGAAGTAAGTTTTCCCAAAAAACTCAAACATGTTTAGAAAAAAACAACTTTATTTATTTTTTAGAAAAAAACAAGAACATTTCTGAGCTTCAAAAGTCTAAAGTTTCTTAGGTTAATCTCAAGCTTTCTGGGGGTTTTTTTTGTTTTGTTTTTTTTTTTTTTGCAAATTTTCGAGTTTTGGAGCTCTGAAAGTTTTTACTCTTTTTTTTTTCTTGCAAATTTTGGACTTGTGGACCTCAGAAACTTCCATGTTTTTTCTATGCAATTTCTCATACTGATTACAATTTCTGGGTTTCAAAAGTTGAAAATTAGCGAGAAGAAAAACTAATTATTTGGGATGGAGCTCAAAAAATTTCTTGAAAAAACTTGAAAAGAGTTTCAAGTCAGACTTGCAAACTTTGAAAGCTTTTCTTGGACATTTCTGAGACTAATCTAGAAATGTCTTTTTTTCTCACAAAATTTGACTTTTGGAGCTCAGAAATGTCCTTGGTTTTTCTAGAAAATTTCTGAGATGCATCTCAAAAATTTCTGAGTGTTTTGGCAGAAGTTTACTCCTTTTTTTCCCCCCCCAACGCCGTTGTACTTTTCAGAACCTCTTGTCTAACCGTTCCTCTGTGTTTCCAGCCTGTGACGGATGCGGAGAAGCACTCTGCCTCCACAACAGCTCACCAGGCTTGGACCAGAGGCGAGGTGAAGCGGCCCGACGGCGGGCTGGACGGCGGCGTCAGGATGGACGCCAAGTGGAGCCGCAGGAACTGCGACGTATCCGATGAGTCCGACAAGGGCTGCTCGGGGAGGAAGACGCCCTCTGTGTCCAACACGGGCTCCTGGAGGAGAGGCATGAGCGCGCAGGTGGGGGTGACGTCGCCCCGCACTAAAAGCACCAGCAGCACTGGCTCCACGGTTTCAGTCGGCCTGAAGACCCACGGCTCGGGTAAATCAAACTCCCATTGTTAAACATAGAAACATATATCAAGATAAGTAATGAATTTGGCAACTTTTAATGTTTTTTTTTTTTTTGGTGTGGCCTTTGTAGTTACATGGAGATAATCCTTGTGTGATTTTGTTTTATTACAGTATAATGGAGGCTCAAGATTTAGTTTTCTGGGGTTTTATGTTGAATCTTTTCACATTTTGTATATATTATTGGGATTGTGTGTTACTGATAAACTCAAAATATGCTAGGTGATTTGGACTTAAAGATTTACTGTAATACTTTTGTGGTATTGTGATACTTCTAAAAGTGATTATTATTACATGTTTTTTATTACTTGTGTACGGCTTCGACGTGGTAACAGATAAATTGTCCCAGAAATGATTGCGATAAACAGTAATATTGTCATTTTGAGAAACTTTTCAACTAATATAATAATATGTTATTATTATTATTATTATTATTATTATTATTATTATTATTATTATTATTATTATTGGGCATTCTTTGAATGCAAGAATACCCATTCAAAGATAAAAAAGAATGACTGGAATTGGAAAAAAATAAATAAATTAATTAATTGGATTATCAAGTCTCTGTAACAAAAATTGCTTTTCAAAAAATATTAATCACTCAGCTCAGAAAGTGGAAGTTGGAGCTGCAAATAAAATTATGACTTTTCAGTGCCATTACAATGAGAACTTCTTTAGGATGTCATTTTTTGTTTGTAATTAGGATGATTACAAAATTATCCCAATTATAAAAAGTGTGTATCTGCATTGTCTCCATCTGCCTAAGAATCAGACTTGTACCATTTTTGTACTGAAGGCAGGGCCACGCAAAATTATTCCAGGGGCCACAAATGGTCCACGGGCCTCACATTGGAAACCTCTGGCTTCTATCGTGATACGTTTGTCAGCCATATTGTCCAGCTCTGACGTTTGAGTAAAGTTTCTGGAGACTCTTCCCACCTGTGATGTAATGTGAAACCGTTCTGGTTTTGTTATCCGTCTCACCTGAATCGTTTCTTTTCTCCTGCAGGTAAAACCGACGACGTAAAAGTGTCGGAAAAAGGTCGCCTCTCTCCGCGCTCTAACGGCCTCCAGCGCTCGCCGTCCGACGCGGGGCGCAGCAGCGGCGACGAGGCCAAGAAGCAGCCGGCCCCCACCGGCCGTGCCGCCGCCCCGCTGACGCACACCGTCTCCGACCCGCAGTCTCACACGCTCATGCTGTCGACCCGCACCCCGACCAGCACCTTCGGCTTCAAGAAGCAAGGTCACGGCATGGTCACCATGGTTACCGCGAGCGGCGCCACCATCACCAGCGGCTCGGCCACGTTGGGGAAGATGCCCAAATCCGGAGGGCGCTCTCTGTCGGGCGGCTTAAAATCAAGCGGGCAGGATGGGGGGTCTGCGTTGGGTCACCATGACGACGGCTTCCTCCCGATGAGTGCCCGCTCCACTCTGCAGTACCGCAGCCTGCCCAGGCCCAGCCGCTCGGGGGCCGCGGCCCGTAACGGCAACCGCTCGTCCACCAGCAGCATCGAGGCGGCCGTGCTCTCCGTCACGTCTCACGGGAAAAACTCGTTTGGCGTCGCCAAGCCCAACGGGTCAGCGGCGCTCCTGGCCAATCAGACGGATCGTGAGAAGGGCGTCTCCGAGAT
This sequence comes from Poeciliopsis paucimaculata, assembly GCA_903067055.1. NCBI lineage: Eukaryota > Metazoa > Chordata > Actinopteri > Cyprinodontiformes > Poeciliidae > Poeciliopsis > Poeciliopsis paucimaculata. Next base: position 101,733 of record CAEGAD010050898.1, on the reverse strand, counting down.
CGACAACCTGAGGGGCGGGATGCAGAGCGGCGCGGCGGCGGGAAGACAGCAGGTTTCATCACCAACGCTTCGCAGGTGGACACACATCTTCAAATTAGAAATACGATTCGATTCAAAAACTATTTTTAATTCAAAATCCAATTTTTCTATTTAGGTTTTTATATTCAGGAACATCGTTTTGCTCTAAACTAGGACTGCAGTTTTCTGTCCAATCACTGATCTTTAGGAAGTCTGACCTGCCAATTCTGATTTTGGCCAAACCTATTTTTTTTTTTTTGTCTGAAACGTTGCGAAATGTATAAATAAAGTCTCAGAGTCTGCAAAAGTGGCAGACATGACGGGGTTACAGTCAAACCTCTCCCTGCAGAGCAGAAGACGACAACGCCTGATTTTTTGACCTTTGGTGAGGTAGATATGATCTGGTTCCCATATTGTATCAACCAAGCTACCAAAATTAAGGAAATCTGTGAAAGAGTACCAGTTCCAGTAGCAGATTATTTCTCCTGTAACAAGAATATTTTCCCATTTTATTAGTTAATTTGTTTTCCGTTGGAACAAGTACTTTTTCATTTATATTAAGGAATTCTTAAACAAGTGGCTATATTTTGCTACAAAGTTACTAATAAATTAGTTTTGTCTTAGTTCAAGTGCGCTAAGATAATTGCACTAGAAACTAGACCTAAAACACTTGGTAAGATTTTGTGTTTTTGCAATGTAACATCAGATTAACTAGCTAACGTTGACGGCCCTAGTTTTTAAAGAAACCCTCCAGACATGATGAGCCACTCCAAGTGGGGCCCTCCTGTATGGACTTGACTTCACCCCCCCCCTAAAAAAACCTTAATCATGAGTAAGGAATCACACGTGTGGGCCTGTTTTGCACACACACTCTCACACACACTCAGTATGTGGGGTTAAATGAGGCCATTGTGAGTGGAGGCCTTGAGCGCGGCTGATCAGCTGCCAAGCCTCAGCCTTGGTGGTGAGGTTGCAGGGGCAACAGGAGGGTGTGGCGTGCGGTAATGGAGTCTTACCTCAGCACTCTGCCCTCGTTAATGTGAGGCAGTGATAAGTCTTCAAAGAGATCCCCCACCGCGGCTTCAGTCATCACAGCCCGCCAATTAGCCGAAACCGGGAACAAGAGGAGGGTTGTGGGTTCAAGCGCCGCTTCGTTCTGTAGTGACTGAAAGGGCTTCTTTTTTCTTCACTGTTTTTATGAGTAAGATTAGAAGCTCTCAGCAGATTCTTTTGGCGTCAAACTAGTTACATTTACCCAATTACATTAACTTGAGTAACTTTTTGGAAAACATTTACCTTTAGAAGTATTTTTGCTATGCTGTTCTTTTTACTTTTACTTAAGTAATTTTGTTAAGAAGTATTTCTACTCTTACTTGAGTAAAGTTTCTGGATTTTCTTCCCACTGAATGAAAAACAAACATATTGAAACCAATATTTCACCAGATGCAGACCTGCAGTTTTTGTTAAAGTTTCATAAGTTTTCTTTTGATTTGGAATTTTCTTTATTGAAAAAAACTGATTTGGAAAAAAATATTTTGCCTGATTTTGTTATTCAAAATGTTACTCAACTACATTTACCTCAGTAGGACAAAGTATCCAAATATTGTACGGAAGTCAGAAAAGAATTACTTCAACATACTTTTACTCAATAAAAAGAAAATAGTAGCTGCGAAAGAAATTACTCAAGTAAGAGTAAAAAAAAAAGTATTTGGTAAAAAGTCTACTCAAGTACTGAGTAACTGATCAAATTATCAATAATTTAATATTTAAAAATTACATAAGATGGACCAAAATATAAAGTTAAGTGGAAATTTTGGACCAAAATGACAATAATTCATATCAGTAATAAAAAATAACAAAATCAGGTAAAATATATTTTTTTCCAAATCAGTTTCTTTCAATAAAAAAACGTATTAAACTTTAACAAAAACTGCAGGCGTGTGTCTTTTTATGGAGAATTTTTTTTAAAAAACATGTTTGATTGGTTCAACCACATTTAACTTCCCCCTCTCCTTCACCGATGCACGTCTAGGTTGTTTGGCGGTAAGGCCAGCAAACAAGCCCCAGTCACCACAGCTGAAAACTTGAAGAACTCCACTGTGATCTCCAACCCCCACGCCACCATGAACCACGTTCCTACGGTGCTGGAGTCGCCTGATGGCGTGCTGGGAGGCGGGGACAGCGAGACCAGCAGCCCCCTGTTTGGAGGCCGAGCCCTGGGGTCAGGAACTGGGACTCTGGGCAGCGAGCAGGTGAGACACTTTAACTGGATTTTGTAACATATATTTCACTTCAGCTGATCAGAGTGTTAACATTTGACTTCCTGTTCCTTTTGGTTCAAAAATGACACAAGACACATGTGATTTTCATTCAATTTCTCTTTTAAATACCACTGAAGTGAAACAAATGTGGATTGATCTTTATCATGGACACAAAAAAATAGTAATTTCTCACCAAACATTGCTCATATTTATTGTCGGAACAATATTTATGGCTTAAATGCCTTTAAAACACAGTGCATATTTGGAACACATATGAGTAGCTTTCCAAAGATTTAGTTCCTTAGGGATCAGTCTTTGGCCTTTTTAAATCCATTTTCATTCATTTACTTAAATTTAAAATTACACTTAAGTCCTGTGAATTCTGGTCACCAGCTACCTGTTTAATTCCAGGTTTAAAAGCAGCAACAGTTCGTGTCCTTAGCTGATACATGAGTAAACTGTGGCGGTGTTAAATGTGGGAGTGTGTTTATAGAGCGTTTGGTGGGGACACTGGGATTATTCTGCTCTCACCTTACTAATACCGCAAACACGCCGACTTCTTAATTCAACGCCGGTTCAGGTGAAGCGCAGATGAGTCGAACAGACGTCCGTTTTGCAAACTGCAGATCAAATTAATTTCAGGCCTGGGATGTTTGAGCGTGCTCGGTCATGAACTCTGCTTCACGTTTTCACATGATTCAGAAGTTTTGAGCTGGATGGCTGTGAGTCACGTTATGACACACACGATGTTGTTTGACGAAAGAGAAGTCATGTCTTTACAAACAGAAGGCAGTTCAAAAGTTTATTAAATTATTTTAGATTTAATTCACTCTGGAATGAAAGCGGACAATGGAGCTACATAATTTCAGGGCTGCAACTTGAATTTGATTTAATGATTATTAAGTCTCCCTCTCAATATAATGGAGAAGTTGCATCTGGTATGTTGATTGAAGGTCTTTCATTTTAGGATGTTTGATCAATTTATTTCCTAGAGAGATTTTGGAAATGGTAAATATAAGTGTTTTATGTCACTAGATATTGCTAATTATTGATTGTATTGATTAAATATATGAAATATATTTTTTATCCACAGTTTTTAACTCCATACTGTTATTTTATTTTTAAGCAGTTATGAAAAACTGTGGGGAAAGCTTAAACTGCTGCTGCAGAAGTTACTCAACAAGTTGTTGCTAGGTAACCACAAGTTACTTTGCAGGCTGTTGCTAGGTAACCAAAAAGTGAGTGAGTCAGTTGATGACACCACCCTTGCTTAGTTAGCTGTGGGAGGTTGGACATCTAATTCTGGTTTTTATACTTCAGTTTGGGTTTCTGCGATGTCTAAAATCACTTAAATCTGCCGACTTTGGCAATAAGTTGATGCTTTTTGGTGTCTGGAAAATGAGCCATTTGAAAAGTCTTTTGACCTACCTCGTTACCTAGCAACCCAAGCTGCTGTATGTGCTGTAAAATGACTGCTGGAAAAGACTGGTGTTTTGATTGATTTACCATTCAGAAACCACTTGCTACATTCTTGTTGGTTGCGCTGGACGCTCTACTAATGCTTTTCAAAGACGAATGGTTGTATAATTGAGGATCTGTTTGGAGCCAGTCTAAACATTGAGATGTGGGGCGTGGCTAGCAGCAGCTTGTTTGGGTTTAAGGTGACAAGATGTCCTAAATCAACTCATTATGGACTGAGCAGACTAAAATAAATTTTTTTAAGACTGATTATGTTCAAAAAATGTAATGAACAGGTTTTGTATAGACCGTAGATCTAATATAACCTGTTCAAGGCGGCATAATAAGTCAACTTTAAACTGCTGCTGCGCATGTTGCTCAACAGGTTGTTGCTATTTAACCAAAGACTTCTGTGTAAAGCCTTTCCTCTGCATACATCTCCCAGAATCCTGTGCGGTTTTAGATCAGGGTTCAGTGAATTTTTTCTGTATTGATATACATTATTATTGATCTATTTTCCGTTCCTTTGCAGACCTAATCTTAGACATTTATCTTGCAGACCTCCAGCCCGGGATCAATGTATTCCTCCACCGGTCCCTCCAACAGCCTGACTTGGGGAACCACCTTCAGCGGCTCGTCTGTGCCGAGCAGAGAGAGCACCCTGGGTGGGCACGGCGGGGCAGGCAGCGTGGGATTCCCCTCGGTCAGCAGCATGCACACCAGCAGCGAGTCCATCGACATGAGCCTGAGCAGCGCCGGCGGACTCGGGACACACCAGGAGGACACCGTCTCTGCTCTGGGTCGCGCCGGGAGCGTCAAGACCGGCATGTCGGAGAGGTACGGACGCACAGGATGGGTTACGGAAATTATTAGGAGATGGAAACTTTTGTTGGTTTGCTGCTATTTTACTAAACAGCAAGTTAAAAGTTTGCATAACTATTAAGCTTAACGTACTTGTTTGATAATTGCATCGTTGCTCTCAGGTTCACTGCAGAAATATTTGCATTCTTTGAACAAACGTCACTGTATGTACACTGCGAAAGACACAAACTCTTACCCAGTTTGCCTGGTTTCTACTGCACATATCTGAGCACAGTTGGAAAAAAGACTAAAATATCTTACAAGTAACTTTTGAGCAAGGAATAACGGCTTATCTCACATAAATTATTTAATGTTAATGAAAAAGAATTAACTCCACTGGCAGATTATTTTACTTATAACAAGATATTTTTCCCATGTTATAAGAAAAACAATCTGCCAATAATAATTATCTTAAATTATTTTATAATGATCAAATAACAGTAATAGAAACAATAATAAGAATGATTAGGTTTTATGATAAGTTTAATTGAAAAAATCTGGAAATTTCTGAGTTTCAAAATTGTCTACTTTTGAAAATCAAAAATGTGAAAATTTCTGATTTTTTTTCTAGCAAATTTTTGACTTTTCAAACTAAGAAATGTTCTTGTTTTTCAAGAAAATTTCTGAGAATTAATTATTTTTCATAGCAATTTTTCAACTTTTCGAACTCAAACGTTTTCAACTGTTTTCTATATAACACCAGTCTCAAACTTTTAAATTTTTTTCTAGCAATTGTCCAACTTTTCCAACTCAAAAATTTCCAATGTTCTTCCTAGAGCTTATCATTAATCTCAAAATTTCTGTTTTTTGTAGAATATTTTCAGCTTGTCAAGATAGAATCGTCCTTTTGAAGTAAACTTCAGAGATCATTCTCAAAATTTCTGAGTTTTTTTCTAGCAAATTTTTAACTTTTCAAACTCAGAAATGTACTATTTTACTAGAAAATTTCTGTGCTTTATCTTTTTAGAGGAAATTTGATGATACTTTTCTGCTACTTGCAATGACCCTAATCTGGCATCGTTTATACGGCTTTTCCTAATTGTCAGACAACAGGACCAGACTTCTGTTACAGGGAGGAAAACCAAAACCTCCTCAACAATCCTCTTATTTCCTTTTTAAAAATTTCTGAATTGATCAGTTGCACAAAGCAGCCATGCTGTTGGAGTCGGTGGTAGGAAAATATCTTGATTCTTGTCAGTGTAGCGGATTCCTTCCTGACAGTTTGACTGTGCAAAGTGACGAGAATGCCTCAGAGGAAACATTTTATCATTTGGGCTCCAGGCTGTGACATCAGTGAGGTTTCTCTGCTGAATCCTTGCTGTTGATTTCTGCTCTGATTCATTCCTTCATCTTCCTGACTCTCTAAAACTTTGCTGTTTCTCTTGTGTCTGTTGTGCGTTTTCTTTTCCCCCTCCTGTCTTCCATCAGTCCCCTCTCCTCGCCCTCTGCTAGCCCCATATTCAGCCGAAACACGCTACCTCGGAGGCAGGACAGGTAAATGTACCTGTGTGCAGTTTCAGGCTGTTGCTGAGGTGGGTGGTCCTGCTAAAGCACCACCTGCTGCCACACAGGGAGCCCCCGCCTCTGGGATTACAACCTGTAATCTAGCCTCAGCTTTTTGTCCCTGTGTGGTAGTCTGTGGTTATTTTTAGGACTCCTTGAGATGAATGGAAATTATGAGTTTGAGGTTGTGTGTTTTAGTTTAGCTGTCACATACTGCCATCTTGTGGTTGAGAATAGAGCTTACACAAAATTGGGTTTTTTTTTTGGTTTCCACTGAAATATTAAATATATAGTATAAAGTCCTAGCTAGTCTAGTTTTCTACTTAATCTAGAAAAATGCCATTTATTTATTTCTTTATTTTTATTTTGCTAAAGCTTTTGACATTCTGAAAAAATAAATAAATAAATAAAACTATCCAGTTTCTTGCTATGGCAGAGGATTAGGGTCACTGGAAAAAAAGAAAAAGAAGTATAACTTTTTTCTAGAATTTTGACTTTAATCTCAGAAATCTAATCTCTGGATTCTGACTTTTTTCTTTCTTTTTTTAATTTTTTTTATAATTTTGACCTTTTTTCTTGGAAGTTTGACTTCAATTTTCTCAAACTTCTGATATTAAAATAAGATTTGTTTTTCCTGTGGCCCTTATCCTCTTCTGTAGTTTGCGGCATAGAGATTACATTGTTAAAATAATTTTAGCCATTTCTTCAGAGACACGTTTCCTTGCCTCCCCCCTCCATTTGTGTTCCTCTTCTGAAGTGTTTCTCTCCCACAGCGGGCCACATTGTGGTAGAAACACTCTGCCTAAGAAGGGATTCAGGTACCTCTTTTGTTTTCCTGTTGGGCACTTTGCACCTTTCCACTCCGGTTTTACCAGCCTCTGCTTTTTTTTTTTTTTTTTGCAGCGTCCACATCACCTCGTTAAGGCTTCTGCTCACACTTTTCAAAATCAGGATTTTGTTTGGCACTTGGCACATGTGTTATCGTGTTGAGTGTTTGTCCCTGTATGGATTTATCAGTGTGTTGGGGCAGGCATGATTTTTTTTTTTGTATCGGGGGTCAAATTTTCTCTTTTTTTTGCCGTCTTTTCTGCTTTTTTCCGTTGCTCAAAGCTTTTAAAAACGTTCACACAGTTGTAATATGTTGCTGCAGCATCTGTCTCATCTTCATGTCAGATCCTGGTGATTAGTCTGGCTGCTTGAAGCAAAATAAACAACAAAGTCCAGCTCACTTATTGTTAAAAAAATAATACAATCTCATATCCTCTACACAAAATCTCCAGTTTGATGCCCTGGCTTCGGTTTTAACCCAATTTTTTTACTCTCTGCAGGTATGGTCCGTCTCAGCAGCTGCGAGGTCATGAGGACCGTGATTGGCTGCGCTCCCACTCCACCAGTGGGTTACAGGACTCTGCCAGTAACTCACCGTTCTCCCCCGGCTCCAGCCTCACCTCTCCCTCTGGGACTCGCTTCAACTTTGGACAGCTGGGTAGGCCACTCAAAAAAACACTTTATATATTCACTGGCAAATCTATAAAGTGTGGCATGCATTTACTTTGGTACTACTTACTAAATCCAGTAAGTAGTAAATCAATCGTTTTGAATGTATTATATAATTAATAAACGCATGCCACCTTTCTGTGTGATTTCATCCAAATTTGCATGTCTGCTAAGCTTTTGGGAGAAAACGGCAATCCTGGAAAAAAAAACAATTAAGTACTGCAAAAAAATGTAAAAATATAAATATTAAAGGGCACCTATAATTTTTACTTGAAACTTTACGGACGTGTCCGAGCTGTTTTAGAGTATCGTCACTTTAAATTCAAATAATCTGCTTCTGCTCACTCAATGTTTACACTCAAACATGAAAATAGCTGTAAACAACTGCAATTTCAGAAGCGTACATCTTAGAAAAGCAGAAGTGGAGCCTCCTGCACAATCAACACAAATGCAGCAAGAGGTTTCTGGATGGTGAGTCAACAGCAAAACACTTGTGTTTTCCAGCAGTCATTGTACAGCACACACAGCAGTAAAATCAGCTGAACAAACATGCTGGAGCTCCACTTGGGTTGCTAGGTAACGACCCATTACTGGTCGAATGTGACTCAACAACCAGAAAGGTTTTGAAACCAAAAAAACAATTAACTCTTTGCTGAAAAACAGCTGGGTTAAGCATTTTTGGAAGCAGCTCAGACCAAAATGAACATACTAAAATGTGAATTTTGCGTATTTGGTCCCCTTTAATATAAATGCAGGTCAGATTTTTAGGATTTGTATTTGGAACAATGTTTGCTTTTTGTTCCTGTTTTAATTATGCAATATTTTGTGTTGCTTTATCACATAAAATCCCAATAAAACACATTAAAGCTCCTCTATCAGGATCTTGCATGAATACCTTAGTGAGGCACTGTAAAATTATGGACAGAGAGCTGGTTCATTTTAGCTCGACCAGCTCCCACATTTATGTGTTTAAATTTATGTAAAATATTTTATTTGACATTATATAACCTGCACATAAATGCTGCTCTGGTTGTATCGTTTCTGCAGCATCCAGCCCAACCTCTGCAGGTCAGATCAACCTCGCTGGTCTGCGCAACAACAGCCTGACCAATCAGGACACTCCTTTTGACCCGTGCAGCGACAGTCGACTGAGAAACTCCTGCATGTCGCTGGACGAGAAGACCCGCACCATGAGCCGGTCGGGATCTTTCAGGGACGGCTTCGAAGAAGGTAAGACCTCTGCTCTTGTTTTTGTTTCACATTTGGGATGAAATCAGATTTAAATACATGTAAACCAGTTCAAAGGTCTCCTACTTCTGCATCCTTATTTGACTTAAACAGTTATTAGTATTTTTGTTAATAGAACACTAAACATGAAAAGCCATTGTTTTCCAAGGGATCATTTAAGTTTTATGGCTTGAGGGAAATGTAACTTAAAAAGTTTGCTGGTACCCGATTTGTATGAAATTGGGGAAACTAACATTTAAAACTTTAAAACACAAACAAATAAATAAGAAAGCAAAGTAACCATTTTCGTAGATGCTTTGCTGAGATCAGAAGTTAAGGAAAAGCTGATGTTTTAAGCTGTAGCTTGTCAACTAAACGGTGCATTCAGGGATTCTAAAACAGGAATAGTTCATGTGGCTGAATAAAATAAGAGTGATGTTCTTTTTGAACCATTCTGAGATAAATTAACATTAATGTACTGAATTACAGATTTATTAATTTGGAGTTTTTGCAGAACTAAGTATAGACCTTCCCTAATCGTGCACATCGTTTCCAAAAACCGCTATAAAATTTTTAAAATATCGGGATTGGTACAGATATTTATCGGTGCATCTCTAGTTTGTATCATCATGTTTTAGCTTATTTTATTGTGCTTGAGCAGCTGTCCGTCATCCATAGTGCAACTCGTCTTGAAAGCCCTACGTCTGGTTGAAAATCACAGATGAAGGCCTGTTGTTGCACCTCAAGCGTCTGTAACATATCTGTCCTCCTCCCGTTTCAGCAGAGGGGATAATTACAGGGATCGCTGTGTGAGGTGTGAGTGAGACGTGGCGACATTTAGGAAAACCACCGAGCTAAACTTACTCCCTCCCACTTTCACTCTTTGTCTTCGTTGTTGTCTCTGCTGTGACATGCAGTTTGTGTGCATGTCCATGTTTCTGAAGTCTAGAGTTTCCCTGCAGACACAAAAGGCGCATCATCCCTGAAACACTTTGTTGTGCTTAACGAGAGCAACAACGCCGCACTTTGTCATCTCATCCACACCAAACTAAATCCCCCCGGCTCACATTTATGTTTGCAAATATTTTTTCAGCTTAAAGGAGAATCACAGACATAGATTTACTATTTTAAATTATAGTTTACAGCTTCTGGGTTGCTTGTGTGAGTTTGGAGTTGAGGATTTATTTTATTTTATTTGAGTGAAAAATGATTTTAAAAAGGTAAAAGTTTTGGAAATTAGTGGTTATTCTACATTCAAAAAAAATGTAACATCTGCCAATCGATTAGAAAATTTAATCAAATAAGCCTGAAATATAAATATGCAAACAGATGCATTAAAATGCAAGCAATTATCTTGTAGCAGAAATCAGGTTAAGCAATCTTCCAATACTCAACAGTACGGATGCAACTAATGATTATTTTAGTAATCGATTTATCCATTGATTTATTATGATGATTTTTTTTTTTATCAGATGAAAAAAATGGCACATTATACAGATTTTTCATTAAGACCTTTTTATACATTAAAATATCCAAACAAATTATTCAATACAATTTTGAGTTTGTAGACTCCCGTTAATAGTTAATTGATTACTAAATTAGTTAACAATTATGTCAATAAATGATTCATTGTTTCAACCGTATTCAACAACACATCCATGGATGTAGTAGCAAATTTGCTCAGAGGACAACTGACAAATAAGATATATTTTATTTTCTAATTTTGGGATGCAGCCCATTTTTGATGCTGCCCTGGGCAGCTGCCTAAATCAAAGTATCACTGCATTGTCTCAAACCAAACATGTGGACTTCTCATGTGAAATGTGAAGATTCTCAGTTTTCCAGCTTTTTATATTGAGGAAGGTTTAAACAGTATTTGCTAGTTTTTATTATTTATACTCCAGTAGTTTCGGTTTTGTTCATTACTTTGGTCAATTTTGCAGAATTCACAAGTTAAAGGTATTGTATTGTGATTATGTTTACATCTTTTGGGTAATAAATACTCAACAGAAGAAACCATTTTCAAAAAATGAATTCAGTTATTGTTGAACAGCGAACTGACTGGCGTTTTTTCCCAACTTTTACTGTCGCCATTTTGCGGACTAGCATAAATGCTGCCAGGATTATGAAGTATCGTAATTTACTGACAAGTGATGTAAAGTGCTTGTGTCACATAAGTTCGAAAGGTGAATAAATAGAATCATAAACACAAAAATGAGGGATATTACATGTATAATTTTAGTTTAATTAGTTTTATAAATGCACACTATAGTTTCAGTTAGTTACCGTTTTTCATCCATTTTTATTTTTTTTCTGTTAATGAAAATGTTTTCTCAATTACAGTTTTAGCTATTTTGATAGTTTTAGGACTTCGTCCACCTCTTGCTGCAGAATGGGGGTGCATTCCCAGACCAACCAAAAGATATAATCTTTCTGGTTCTACCCTGAGGCTTTTCTCCCAGTGGGATGTGTGGAAAACAAACAGCTCTCCCCAGTCCCCAAACTAACCAGACCAGCTCTTCTTGATGGACATAACCGCCTAGAAAAACCCTGAGTTCCTAACCACCAGCATCTTTCAAAACATCAGAGCAACACTAATGTTTCATCTGTACCTTACCTCTCACCCACTGGCTGCAGTGTTAGGCTCAGGATGGATGAATGGATGGATTAAAAAGTATTTGTTTGAAATAACAGGAGATGATGAAATATGACTGCAGTTTTCCAGCAGCCCAAGAAGTGCTTTTAAATCTGCTGGTTTATTTGAAAAGACTTGAAATAAAAAAATAAAAACAAAAGCTGGAATTTTTTCAAAGTTTGGTTAAATATCAGAGTCTGAAATCAAACTTTTGCGACTTGAAGGGGATATTTTATGCTAAATTCACCTGTTTAATGTTTTTGTACTTCAATTTGGGTTTCTACTTCTTCTAAACACAGACCAAGCACTTAACAAACTCCTCCTAGGTGGTTTTCAGCAATAAGTTGATGTTTTTTGGAAAATGGAAAATTATCCATTTCAAAAACCTCTGTAATGTAACGTCACAAATCAGCAGGCATGACCCTTCACCTAGTAATCCGAGCGGAACCCAGTCTATTGCCTAGCAACCCCTGTGGAATCCAGGCTGTTACCTAGCAACCAGTGGAATCTAGCCTGTTACCCAGCAACCCAAGCTGAGCTTCAGCACCTTTGGTCAGCTGGTTTTACTGCTGTATTTTCCTTACCATGTCTGCTTGAAGAGTCAAGTGTTTGAAGCCATTTTCACATGCGAGTGTAAACGTTGAGTTGGGGGCGTGGCCAGCAGCAGCTTATTTGGATTTAAAGTGACAGGAGGCCATAAAATATTTCGAAATAGGCAGAACTGGGAAGATGAAAATCTCATTATCTAAGTATGATTATTGCGCAAAAAAAATGTAATGAACTTGTTTTGTAAATCCCATTGCATAATGATCAACTTTAAGCGATATCTGCGGCTGACAGCCACAACAACAAAGCAAGGATAAAGTCTCATTATGACAACGTAAAACTGTTATCAAAACAAAACGAGCTGAAGATCTCGTTACCTTGAGATAAACTGTCCGTGTTTTCTTGACACAATGAGTCGTCCACCCAGAGAGAGAAGGACAAGTTTGAGATGTTATTATCTTGAACTGCATGTTAGCAATTCTTCCATAAATTTGCAATGAAGTTTGACTGAGTTCTCATTTAATTGAAAAAATCAAAACAACCACTCCACCTAAAAAAAAAAAAAAGTCACATTTTTGGCTAACTTGTCAATAAGGCAGTGCTGCCTGATTGTTTTGTCTCTCAGTGAAAACTAAATGTTCTGCTTTCATGTGGCTGCCTGCACACCTTCCTGTCTAGACCGAACAAAGATAAGAGTGAATTTTCTGTAAACTCCTATCTGCCTCCTACAACAGAACAAATGCTTCTTTTGCGGATCGGGCCGACCTCTCTCCGTGGTTTCTGACGTCACATTGCTGATCCCTTCTAATCTGCTCCCAGACAGGGAACAGTAGCGGCACTGTTTTCCCTCCATGTGCGATTAGCAGCTGAGTCACTGCGGTAAAGTTCAGCTTGTCATTAGCTTCGCCATGGTTGGGCTGTATATGTGGAGGAGTTTTGTCTTTATAGTCAGGAATTGGACAGAACTGGGAAGACTGAGTAGTTTGTGAGGGGAGACTGTGGGAGGTCTGGTTGTAATCACAGCAGAGCCGGCCCAAGGTTGTTTGGGGCTTTGAGCTGATTTGGGGGCCCAACTTCCTGCCCACCAATTATAACCCCGCCCTGCAAAAACACAAAATCTTAGTCTAGTTTCTAGTGCAGATACCTTAGTGTATTTGAAATAAGACAAATCTGACATTTAATTTTTGAAAAACTTCTGGTTATTATAATAATTTTGATTTATCATTGCCATAATAAATCACAATTAATGTCAAGAAATAGAGCTAAAATATATATATATTTTTCAAATTTTCAGTTTTTTTTTTACAATCACATAAATAAGTACCAATAAATTTGGTGATATAAATCACACTTCATTATGTGATGGTGTGTTTTTCAAGAGCGGTATTATTTTTATGCTCTGCCATGCAGTCATGGCCAAACATTTACTGAAACCTTTTCTTTTTGTTTCTGCAGTTCATGGCTCATCTCTGTCTTTGGTGTCCAGCACTTCTTCCATTTACTCCACGGTGAGTTTTCGCTCCAGAATTGGTGTGAATTTTTCTCATATTTTTATATTCCTAATGGCGACGATTCTCCCGGTCACATATATATTACTTTTTATTTCTACTAACTTTACCCTGGACTCCAGTGCCGTCAAAGCCGAACGTAATTTTACATCCAGCAGCTTTCTTAAGGCCTTGCTAATAAAAATAAAAATTTCATTACGAGAAGAAAATCATAATATTACAAGAATAGTCGTACAAAAATAAAGTCATAATAACATGAGAATAAAGTCAAAACATTACAAAAATAAGTTTTAACATAATTATTGATCTCGTAATATTATGACTTTATTCTCCTAAAATAACTGTATTCTTGCAACATTCTAACTTTATTCTATTAATAGTACAACTTTATTGTTGAAATATTATGACTCTATTCTCATACAAGTTTCTTCTGATAATTTTATTATTTTTATTTTCATAGTGTGGCTGTAATGCCCTGTTGAACCCAAAAATGGTCAAAATAGGAATCACTTTTGCAGTTATTCATGTGGAAACCGCTTCAGTTCATTTAAATATTAAAGTTTATCAGTCATCTCAAACAGATATGTGACTCCCACATCCTGATAGGAAAAGGCTTAGTCACAGGCACACAGAGTTATGGGGAACAGCCCACATGGGCACACAGAAAGTGAAGCTCCTCCCTCTGCGTTTGTTCGCTCACCTGAGCAGGTGTAGCACAGAATCTCTCAGACTAGCTTTGACCATCAGAGCCTGAAAGTTACAGGCTGGAAATCAGAGCGGAGCCAAAATGATGGCAACTTTATCGCTGACGGGAACGGTCCCGGCTTGGCAGCAGACGGTAGGAAACAGGAGCATTGTGTTACGGTTTCTGATTTTTATGGAGTGTGAGTCAGGTGGCTTATTTTCTGGCTGTAAAGTTTCTTTGAAATAAGATCTATGTGCTGTAATAAGCTTCTGCTAGAACCGAGGGATGATGTTTTCGTGTTAGAGCGAGTCGTTTCAGGACAAACTGCTGTGTTTGTTTCTAGGATCAGGTGATTGCACTGCAAAAACACAAAATCTCACCCAGTATTTTTGTGTTGTTTTTACTGCAAATATCTTAGAACACCTGAAATAAAACAAACTAACTTTTAATCCAGACATAAGAGCTTGTTTTAAGTAATTAATTTCTTAAAATTGATTTTAAAAAAAGTACTAATTCAATTGGCAGGTTATTTCAATTATTACATAGAGAAAATGTCTTGTATTTGAAACAAGATAAAATGGAACTGTATCAATATTAAGGTATTTTTTTTACTTAAAACAAGCTCCAATATTTTACTGAAAAGATACTTGTAAGCTTGTTTTGTCTTATTTCAGTTGAATTAAGATATTTGCACTGGAAAGTAGACCAAAAAGAGTAAGATTTAGTTTTTTTTTGCTGCGTAGGTTAGAATCAGATCATTTTGTGTCCATAAAGGTTAATTGAAATAAGATTTTTGTGCTGCAAGCTGCTTCAGCTTTGCTATTTTTGCATTAGAGTGAGCTGTTTCTGTGTTTTGGCTGCATCTCCAGGACAAACTTCTATGTTTGCGTTTCCAGGATCAGCTGGTTGTGTGTCTGTGTGTGTTTTTGATTCTCTTTGTAAACCACATGCCACAGTCTAGATGTGCTAAAGTTCGCTGCTCAGACACTGCTAGGAAAGCTGCTGCAGTGAGTCGCTACAGGCGAAGAGAAAAAAAAAGTCAGACTCACCTTAAATTTAGCTCCAAACAAAGACATTGTTATAATCTATGAATGAAAGTTCAGATACAGTCTTTTTTATATGTAAATGTGGGTGTTGCATGTGTCAGTGTTTTGGTGACCAGCATCAGGGCGTGTTGCGTTCGTGCAAGCTAGCATTTGTTTTCTATGCTCTTGCTCTGTATGTCTATTTACCACCTAGTTCTTTTTTTTTTTTTTTTTTTGGCTATTGTTCCATTTTGACAATGAGACTCAACAAACGGTGAAATGCCTTCAGGAGGACATCTCTGCTTCCCAGACATATTACACCAGACAATACGCTCCACAGTTTATAAAGCTTGTCTCCAAGGAGCTAATAAATCAAACAGGAGTCAGGAAATGTGCGGTCTGACCCGCGGCAGGTTGAAGACTCTAATGGTTTTCTCTTCTTCTGCTGTTTGTTTTTCAGAACGAGGAGAAGTCTCAGTCGGAGGTAAGCATCAGCACGCCCACAGCGATCCCAGCCTCTTTAATTTTCTGCGTTCACTAGCTGGACTTGTTGGAACATGGGCAAGTTTTCTCAGTTGTATCCAGTTACACAGGTAGCCATGTTGTGACTGACCTTCTTTACCCTGAACCTGTACACTGCAAAACACAGAAGAACCAGCTCCACTGGCAGATTGCTTCAAATATGGAAAAAATGTCTTGTCAAAACCAATACGCTTTCATCAATATTAAGAAATTATTGACTTAAAATAGCTCCTGTATTTTGCTGAAAAGTGACTTATAATTTAGTTTTGTCATATTTCAATTGTACTAAGATGTATGGCATAAAACAGTGGTATTTCAGGATGATTCTACACTGCAAAAACACAAAATATTAAGTATTTTTGTCTAGTTTGTGCTGCAAATAAATTTGTACTCTTGAAATAAGAAAAATAAACAAATGAGTGACTTTTTGGCAAGACATAGGAGTTTGTTTTAAGTAAATAATTTCTTTATATTGATGAAAAAGTACTAGTTTTACTAGCAGATTATTTCACTCATAACATGGAAAAAATGTCATGTCATAAGTGAAATAATTTTCCAGTGGAACTAGCATATTTTTATTCAAATTCTGAAATTATTTACCAAGATCAAGCTCTTATATCTTCCTTAAAAGTTACTAATAAATTAGTTTTTCTTTTTTCAAGTGCACTAAGATATTTGCAGTAGAAACTAGGCTGTAATTACTTGGTAAGGTTTTGTGTTTTTGCACTCAGGGATCTGAACGATTTGTTTGTGACTGCAGTGTTTTTGTCATTATGCGTCTGGTTGCGCGTTTGATTTTTTTATCTTGACCCCGCAGATCCGAAAACTTCGCCGGGAGCTGGATGCCTCCCAGGAAAAGGTTTCCGCCCTCACCACACAGCTGAGCGCCAATGTAAGTGAACAGGAACATCAACACATGCACTGGAAGACTTGTATCACACACCTGTACGTGACGGGCCTGGATTTTAAAAGTGACTGTTTTTACAATCAATAATTTTGCCTTCTTTCTATTTGTTCGGTTTTTAGGAGACACATTTTTAAAAAAAACTAAAACAAATGTTTTAAATTTAAGTACAAAACTGAAATAGAAAAAGGCCAAATTTACTGATCTAAATCCTTCTATTGTATCTGAATTTGCTTTTGTTTATTTGTAGCTTATTTTTAAGTACAAGTTCACCTCTTTTCAGACTTTGTCTTTTAAAGCTTCACAAAGTAGACAATTTGTCTCCATCACGCACTGAAACACAAGTACTTACTAATCCCTTACAGAAAGATGGCACAAAAGGTATAATTTTACTACTGGCAGAGCCATCAGAGAATCTCTTAAAACATCTCTAGACACGAACGTTTCTGCGTGCCTCCTGCTGTCGTTGCACAAGTCTTGCCACGCTCTGCTGGTAATCGGCTCCCAGGGTGCGTGCTCTCCTCTGGATTAAAGATATGGAAGGAAGGTTGTTGGAAAACAGCAGGTACTCAAGTCCCGGCACACTGCCGGTAGATTTAAAGCAAAGATTTTACAGTAAGTGACGCCTCCATGCAAGCAGGAGCACCGCAGAGATGCAGAAAGAGACAAAAAATTGTTGAAATATTTAACGTTGTGTCACAGGCTGGTGAATTATCTGAGCACACCTTGATACCCCTGAGGCAGAAAAATTAAGCTTCTGCTGTAAAAAGACCAAACGTGAACACGCAAATCAGTCGGCACAGGATCAAATCTAGAGGAGGACTTTGTTCACCCAGTGTGATTAAAGGGGATGTATGGTGCTAAATTCACATTTTGCATGTTTTTGTACTTCCATTTGGATCTCTAATTCTTCTAAAAACAGCTGAATGAGCTGAGGAAGACTTAGATAAAACAACCAAGTCATTTCTGCAATACGTTGATGCTTTTTGGTGTCTGGAAAATTAGCCCTTTTAAAAACCTCTGGAATGTAATGTCAAAAATGTACTCGCCCAGCATGTTACCTAGCAACCCCAGAAGCCCAGCGCGTTACCTAGCAACCCCGGAAGCCCAGCGCGTTACCTAGCAACCCCAGAAGCCCAGCGCATTACCTAGCAACCCCGGAAGCCCAGCGCGTTACCTAGCAACGCAAAGATCTATTGAACATGTTTTGTTTAGCTCATAAACCTATCTTAACCTGTTCAAGGAAACATAATAGGTCACTTTTAAACCAACACATTTATCTGTGTTTTTCTAAAAAGTAATTCCAGTTTGTCTTGTTTCAGAGCAGACATGCATTATTTTATCTGTATCCTCATATATATTGAATCATTTTGCTCCTGCTGGAAGGGTCAGATTGAGTTGCAGTAGAAAACAACTTGGACTCGGTGTGACTTTAGATATACGAGTTGCGTCAGCTCTAGGCTCAGCAGTTTGAACTTGGTGTTTTGTAATGTGATCATCAGCAGCTAGTCGTTTATCACAGGATGTTATTTTTTGGTGATTGTTTGGGTTTTGTTGCATTCTGTTGACGTCATGTTTGAGCTTTAGCCTCAAGGTTACAGCGGTTAGCTCAACTGTGCCATGTTGAAACTAACAACATATTGAAACTAATTGGTTTTTTGTACAGCATAATTTAGATATTAATCCCTCCACAAAGGGCAAACAACAGGAGAAATTGCCAGGATATAACGTGGCACAGATCTGCCAAATAATAATCAAAATTAGCTAAAAATGTTGCTGTTTTGAGGTAAATAAAAAAAATGTTTCTGAACCACAAATTACTGTTTATTTTATGTGCACAGCAAAACACTAAAAACTATTTTTGGTCTGGTTTCTGGTGCAAATATCTTAGTACACTTGAAATAAGACAAAACTGACTTACAAGTAGTTTTTAAATTAGACATTGGAATTTGTTTTAAGTGACTAATTCCTTAATATTGATGCAGATTGTTTCACTTATAATATGGGGAAAAATGTCTTGTTATAAATTAAATTATCTGCTTTTTTATGATTATTAGGAAATTATTTACATTATACAAACTGCTACGTCTCTTTTAAAAAGTACTTTTAAGTTAGTTTTGCCTCATGTTTCAAGTGTACTAAGATATTTTCACTAGAAAACTAGATGAAAAATTCTTGGTAAACTTTTGTGTTTTTGCAGTGTACGTTGATGTGTGTGAGAAGGGCAGGAAACCATAAGACTTTTTTAATTTCTACCTGCTCCTTTTTGAACAAACTATGCAAAACGTCATGTCAGTTGTCATGATTATTTGTCCTCTTTTCTGTTTTTACTTTTTATTGTCTGTTTGAAATAAATAAGGGTGTATTTTTATTTAACAAAACTCATGAGTACCAAACTTTCCTGGTAAATTTTGAGCTAAAACCTGTTTTTGTTTTTGGTTTGCTCCACAGGCTCACCTGGTTGCAGCGTTTGAACAGAGTCTGGGCAACATGACCATCAGGCTGAAGAGTCTAACTCTGACTGCAGAGCAGAAGGTGCAAACTTTTCCTCCAGTCACCCCAAGCCGATGAGTTCTCCGGCCTAACTTCTTCTAATCCTGATTTCTGTGAAGGACTCTGAGCTGAATGAGCTGAGGAAGACCATCGAGCTGCTGAAGAAGCAGAACGCTGTTGCTCAGGCGGCCATCAATGGAGTCATCAACACACCTGAACTTGTTCCCAAAGCAGATCGGACAGGTAAAAAACAAAAAAAACAACAAAAAAAAATAACGCTTTGGTTTAACATTCAGATTTGTGTATTTTAATTGGTTCCAAATGTGACTTCAGGGGGATTGTTATTGGTAATCAAAGAGACGCACAACTGGACTGCAGAAAGAGCCGACAGGCTGTTGATCTGTAACCAATTGCCATGTTTACTGCATTTATCTTGTTGTTTTAACATTACTTAGCATGTTGTCAGCATGGCAACACCATGCTACCTTTTACTAGTACTAGTACTTTTTGTCTATTTTAGTGCTGCAAATATCTTACTACACTTGAAATAAGAAACAAAATAACTTACAAGTAACTTTTAATAAAATATGGGAGCTTCTTTTAAGTCAATGATTCATTAATATTGATAAAAAATACTTGTTCCATTGGCAGATTATTTTACTTCTAACAAGGGTTATAAGAAAAATAATCTGCAAATGGAACCAATACTTTTTTAAAATCAATATGAAGGAATTATTTGCTTTAGAGAAGCTCAAATATTTTGCTGAAAAGTCACTTGTAAGTTAGTTTTGTCTTATTTGTAGTGAACTAAAATTTGCACTTTAAAATAGAGTAAAATTACTTGGCAAGGTTTTTTGTTTTTGGAGTGTACAACTGTTTATCATACAGTTGAGCGAATAAATGACGAAAAAAAAATGGCCCAAATTTCAGTGGACAAATTAAATACAAATATAGTTTCTTCCCAATTTGGTAACAATTAGCAAAAAACTGACCATGTATCTGCAGCCATCAAGCCAGGTGGTAAACTAAGCTATCAGAAATTTTAAAATAGTTAGAAAAATGTATTCTTGCTTGCTTTGTGCAGTGACACTGACTGACAATCCCTCTCTGAGCTAATCTGAAACGTGTTTAAATGCAAACTTCCCCCATGTCATCTCAGCTGGCAGCAACGGTACGATGCAGCAGCAGAATCAGCAGCCAGACCTGCGCATCAGGCGGCAGCATTCCTCCGACAGCGTCAGCAGCGTCGCCAGCGCCACCAGCCACTCCAGCGTGGGATCCAACATGGACGCAGATGCAAAGAACAAAAAGAAGAACAAAAAGAACTGGGTAAGAGTCTGGAGATTTACAAATGGATCTCACAAAATTAGAATATTATTAGAAAGTTTATTTGTTTCGGTGATTCGAAGTGAAACTCACAAATAAATTAGGGATGCACTGATCCGGTTTTTTCACTTATGACACCAAGGCAGATATCTATGATGGAATATTAGGCCAATGGCAATTGGAGAAAAAAGTAAATTTCTGCCAAAAACTCAGCAATTTTGGAATTAATAAGTTTTTTAATAAAACTTGAAAATTTCTGATTATGAAAAGTCAAAAGTTTGCAAGAAAAATTTCTGATATTTATTAGATAATAATCTTCTAGAAAAAACTTGAACATTTCTGAGTTTTAAAAGTTGAAAATTTGACAGAAAATTAAAACTCTGAAATTTCAAGTTCTTTACTAGAACTTGAAATTTCAGGGTTTTTTTTTTACTTTTCAGCTTTTTGTGATAAAAAAAAATTCTGTTTTTAACAAGTAAATTTTCAAGTTTTTGTCTAGAAAATATCTGAAATTAATCTCAAAATTAATTGGTGGAAATTTTTTCTTCTTTCTTTTTCTATCTGAAATGGTCTTTGCTGATTTGCTAGAAAATAGAAGCTAAAGTAACTTAAAATGTTTCTTATTTCTAAATATTTAATGAATTAGATATTTATTTTATAACTGCACCAATACACCAATAGCTTCTAAATCCTTGTCAAACATGTAAAAACTATTTAATTTGTTCAATCAGTGCAATTTGGAGGATAACAGCCAATGCAGAGTAAATAATAAAGAAACTGAAATGGACAAAAACAAAAGGTTGACTCCCTTAGTCAAATATGTAAAAAAAAATAAACTGCAACAAACCTTCTTTCAAATGGTTCAGAAAGTGCAATTATGAATTATAAATATGATGTAAAATAAATAATAAAGCATTAGTATTGGATTTGTGCGTCTCTAATATGAATTTATTACGTTTCAAATGTTATTTCTGTTTATGTGAATTCTGGGTTACAAATGATGAAAATCCAAAAATCACCAAAATAAACAGAAACAAATAGTTGAATTGTATCAAACTCTATAATGATCAGCAAATAAATTATATTTTCTAAGTTACAGCGATGAACCTTTAAATATTATAAATGTAAAGCCAGATGAATTCATTCTGTACTGATTCAGAATTTCAGGACTTTTTGTTTTTCTTCTATTGAACTTGTTTCTGGGTTTTTCCTCCTTCAGCCGTCTTTTTCTGGGGATAAGGTGAATACAACAGACGTAGCTCCATGTCGTCCTGTAACGTCCTACTAAAAGATTTGATTTGGTGTTTTACTGTCCAAAAGATGCTTTAAATTGGTAAATGAAGTAAATCACCAAATCAGTGTTGACTATATGGTTGGTGCAAACATTTATAAAAACAGCAACTTAACACTTAAACTTTTCTTCTTCTTTTTTTTTTTTTGCAATCAAAAGGCACTTTTGTGCACCGCTGGACAAATCCAGGATGATGATGTATGCAATTTGTTTTTATTTTAAACCTTTAGCACTGCAAAAACATAAAATCTTACCAATTAGTTTCTGGTACAACTATTTTAATACACTTGAAATAACAAAGACCTAAATTACAAGTAACTTTCTGGCTTGTTTTAAGTCGATAACTCCTTAATATTTATTTTTACAAAGTACAGATTATTTCAATAAGAACATTTTTTCCATTTTAAAAGTGAAATAATCTGAAAGTGGAACTTGTACTTTAAAAAAAAAAATACTTAGAAATTATTAACTTTAAACAAGCCCCTATATGTTGTCAAAAAGTTACTTGTAATTTTTTTTAATATTATTTGGAGTGTATTTTAGCCTAAAAAAAGGCTTAAATACTTGGTAAAATTTAGTGTTTTTGCAGTGTACTTCCTCGTCAATACATGTTCAGAGAGATTTTGTCAGTAAATATTCCTCTTTTAGGTCATACACTGCAAAAACACAAAATTGTACCAAGTATGTTTGTCTCATTTCCAGTGCAAATATCTTAGCACACTTAAAAAATGACTAAAATATTTTACAAGTGTTAGGAAAATGTAGGTGCTTGATTTAGGTCAATAATTTTTTTATATTGATAAAAAAGTACTAGATCCGCATGCAGATTGCTTCACTTATTACATGTGAAAAATGTGATGTTATAACTGAAATAATCTCCTAGTGGAACTAATACTTTTCAATCAATATTAAGGAATTGTTTACTTAAAACTGGCTATTCTATCTTGCCGAAAAGTTACTTATAAGTTAGTTTTGTCTTGTTTCAAATGTTTTTGCATTGGAAATGAGACCAAAAATACTTGGTTAGATTTTCTGTTTTTGCAGTGTAGAGACAAAACTTGATCTCCCTTCCTGTGTGCGTGTGCGTGTGTGTGTGCGTGTGGAGGTGTGCGTGTGTGTGTTTTGTCGGCGGCTCCTGGCTGCAGGTGTTGCTCATAGGTGTTTAATGTTGAGTACATAGGGGCTCCGTTTAGTGGGGGGTCTCTAGTGGATGATGAAAGACTCCATGTTTCAAGGTCGTTGGTGGCTTTCGACCTTGTGGGAATCTCTAGCTGAATCTTTGTCCCTCCATAGAACATTAACAAACATGAGCCACATGAACATGTGCTGTTTTGTCTCCCTGTCTTCCTCTGCTTCGCTTCGTGCGGCAGGTCTACGAGGTAAGGGCGGTACGCTGCGACAGAAACCAGAGTCTAACCCCTGCACCTCCTCTAGGTTACTAACCACACTCCTTTTCTTTTCCCGATTGATCCGTTTTGTCCTCTCCAACACTTCCTTATGAACGGTTCTTATGACACTTGAGCTGGCTCACCGCTACACACTCCTGCTGTGTAGGATACATTTATTGGTTCTGCTGGTAAAGATGTGTAAAAAGTGTTGAAATAAAGTCTACTTATTTTGCAGAAACATCATCTCACTATGGAATATGTAGAAAACCCCAGCATTTAATTTGAGTAGCCTTGTGTTTGAGCTTAATGTGACTAATGTAAATCTCTAGTATGTTAATAAATCATTTTGCTTGTATTGTTTTTTATGAAAAGCAAGTATTCTTGTTCTAGTTTCCAGTGCAAACATCTTAGTACACCTGAAATAAGACAGAATTAACTTATGCGTGACTTTTCAGCAAGATAAAGGAGCTTGTTTTAAGTCAATCAGTCCTTAATATTAATTTTTTTTAAAAGTACATATTTCAACTTGGAAGGTTGTTTTACTCATAACAAGACATTTGTCCTGTCTAAAAGATGAAATAGTCAGTGAAATTTGTACTTTCTCATCAATATTAAGGAATTATTTACTTAAATCAAACTCATATATTTGCTCAAAAGTTACTTATTGCGTCTGTGTCACATCAAATGTGTTCCTCAAGCAAACAAAGTTACAAATTAAAGGTTCTTGGAAAAACAAGGAAGTAAAGCGTGAAAAAAATAGTGGTTGCTATGGTTACCAGTAAGTTTGCTAGAAGCTTTTTTCCCCCCTGCACAATAAATACATTCCAATTAAATGTGAGATTTTACTACCGTTTTCAACCTCAACTTATTTTACGCATTATTTCCAGTTGTGCCCATGAATGTAACTGGCACTGTGTGTTTAATTGAGCATCTTTTACTGCAAATGTTTTGAAATTTCTCAAACTGCTTTATCTGCAGCAATTAAACTATAAAATGTTTTCAAAAGCTCAAAATCGGTCATAAGACTTTCTACCTATAATTCTTTTTCTCCCTAGGCCTTTGTTTGATTGTCTGCAGCTTTTATCCCCGCTACATCCTCCTGTTCCTCTAACTTTGACATTTCGACCTCGCCGTCTTACCTTCCATCTTTCTTTTGTTTATTTTTTTACAGCTGCGCAGCTCCTTTAAACAAGCGTTCACCAAGAAAAAATCTCCCAAATCCGCCTCGTCTCACTCAGACATCGAGGAAATGACGGACTCATCCCTGCCATCCTCCCCCAAACTGCCTCACAACGGCACTCCGGCCTCCAGCCACATCCTCAGGAACACACACTCCAACACTCTGTAAGTTTGGTGCTCAACTGGTGTAAATGTTGAAGCTTTCCGCAGCTGGACTCACCTGAAGTCTTGAAAGATCCTTCTAGAAAAGGCAAACATGCAGATTTGTCTGCACAAAAATTGTGGACATTCAGAGAGGTGCATTTCTTCTTAAAAAAAAAAAAATTCATTTTAGTTGAATTCAACATGGTGCATATGGTGAGTTTATTTCTTACATTGCAAAAACACAAAAGAAAACAATTTTGTCTAGTTTCCATTGGAAATATCTTAGTACACTTGAAATGAGACAAACCTGACTTATAAGTACATTTTCAGCAAGAAATATGAGTTTCTTTTAAGTCAATAACTCTTAATATTGATTTAAAAAGTCCTATTTATAAGTGAAATAATCTCCCAGTGGAACAAGATATTTGAACTTATAAAATGAGAAAAATGTCTTGTTCCGCTGGCAGATTATTTCACTTTTAAATAGCACTTTTTAAATAAGTATTGAAGAGTTTTTGACTTAAATAAGCTTCCATTTCTTGCTGAAAAGTTACCGTTAAGTTAGTTTTGTCTTATTTCAAGAGCAAAATAAACTAGATCAAAGATACTTGGTAAGATTTTGTGTTTTTTCAGTGTAACTCAATATAAATTGATGAGCGAGGTTGATATTGGGAGTCAGTCTTGATGTATTTCTTATCAATTCCCACTCCTAAGTAAATATGCAGTCCTTGTTAAAGGTGAATTCTCTGAATGATCTCAAACATTTGGTGTTTTCGCAGATTGTCGGAGTGTTTGGACAGCGAGGCCGAGACGGTGATGCAGCTGCGGAGTGAACTCAGGGAAAAGGAGATGAAGCTGACCGACATTCGCCTGGAGGCCCTCAGCTCGGCGCATCAGCTGGACCAGCTTCGCGAAGCCATGAACCGCATGCAGGTCCGCAGATCCACAGAACCCAAACAGACTGAAACCTCGTTATTTTCCTGCCGGTTAACGTTTTATGACTTGGGTTCGGACAGCTGGAGATTGAGAAGCTGAAGTCGGAGAATGACCGCCTGAAGCTGGAGAGTCAGGGCAGCAGGACGGGATCACAGGCCTCCATCTCGGCGTCTCCTCCACCTCACACACAAAGCCAGAACGCGGGCCCCGCTGCGGGCCTGTCCCAGCACAGCCTCAACCTTACCACGAGCGAGTCGACCAGTCTGGGTGAGACGCACGGGCCGGGTACCTGAAAAACTTGATAAATAAGTTTTATCAACATATTGTGCGGTACTATTGTGTGGAAGAGGATTAGGGCCTCTGAAAAAATAATTCTGACTGAAGTTATAATTCTGGGCAAAGTCAAAACTTTGAGAGAAAAGACTAAATTCTGAGATTAAAGTGAGAAATTTTGAGAAAAAAAGTCAAAACTTTTGAGGAAAAAAGTTTAAATTCTGTACTCCTCTTCCATACAAAAGAAAGACAAAATAAAATTTCAAAAAGCCAGAATTTTGATATAAAATAAAGTCAGAATTCTAAGGAAAAACAGTCTGAATTCTGATTTTAAAATTTTTGCAAAACAAAAGTTTGAATTCTGCGATTAAAGTCAAAATTCTGAGAAAAAAATAATTCTGGGATTAAAACCAGGACTCTTACTTTTTTTTAAAAGTCAGAATTCAGATGGAAGAAACTCAAAATTCTGAGATTAAAGTTACAATTCTGAGAAAATAAATTCTTAGAAAACCATTTGAATTTTGAGATTTAAGTCACTGTACTATGGTGACTTAAATCTGTATACAAGCAATTATGTTTCTGAAGAATATGCCACATGAAACATTTTAAATATCCAAAATAAAATACAAACAATAATAATTAAAATGGATTATGGAATATTTGCATCCAAAATTACATTTACAGAAATATTAGTTATTCAGCTTCGGCATAAAAAATAGGCAAAGTGGCAGTTAGTTATAAAAAAAAACAAAAAACAACACTACATTATACTGTGTGTTAAATGTTTTTAAGGTTTTTCAAAATTGCGGCTTTTCGATCTCTAACTATAATTGTTCAACTGGAAATTATATAATTTGATTTATAATGTGATTAATTGATTTATTACTTATAGGCCTTTAAACTAAATAAAATAAAACCGTATTTCATTTCTTTTCCGGTCAGACATGCTGCTGGAAGACACGGGTGGAGATGGTGGGACGAGGAAGGACGGCCGACACGTAAAGATCGTTGTCAGCCTCGACGAAGAGATCAAATGGGGGGAGGTGAGACCTGCGTTATGACGGGAGTGGCGTAAAGAGCACGCCTCAGAGTCTGACAGCTGCTTGTGTTTTTTAGGAGAGTCAATCTCGCCACTTCCTGATTGGTTGCATCGGAGTGAGCGGGAAAACGAAGTGGGATGTTTTGGATGGAGTGGTCCGACGCCTCTTCAAGGTAAATAAACACGTTTTTGTACTTCCACTTTGGTGTCAACTGCTTCTGAAAGCGACCTAAATAACGCTTAAAATGTCACTGTAACCCCTAGTAACCCCAGCGAAGCCCATCTCGTTACCTAGCAACCTTAGCCAAGCCCAGACCGTTACCTAGCAACCCAGTCTGAGCTCCAGGACACTTCTCGGAAAAACAAAATGTCTTATCCAAGTACAGTATTTTTGGGCTAGTTTCTAGTGCAAATATCTTAGCTTAGTACAATTAAAATAAGACAAAACTGACTTATAAGAAGATTTGGCCAACAACAGTTTATTTGGATTTAAAGTGACAGGAAGCCCTAAAACAGCCCATAAACATATCCTAGCATAATATGCCACCGTTAGCTCTTATCCATCTTTGCACGTCAACACATTTAGCTAAAACCCGGTCCTTTAATCTTCTGCAGGAGTATATCACCCATGTTGACCCGGTGAGCCAGCTCGGCCTGAGCACAGACAGCGTTCAGGGTTACAACATCGGTGAAATCCATCGGCCCAGCAGCTCCAGTACGGCCAGTACGCCTGAGCTGCTGCCCTGCGGCTACCTGGTGGGAGACAACACCATCAACATCCAGCTCAAAGGTATCACAGCCTGCACACTGCAAAAACACAAAGTCTTACCAAGGATTTCTAGTCTGGTTTCAATGCAAATGTCTTAGCAGACTTGAGATAAGACAAAACTATCTAGTTCTAGAAGATGATTTCCCATGTTATCGTTGATTTAAAAGGTTGTGTTTGTGTGCAGGTGTGAGCAGTGAAAACGTCGACTCTCTCGTGTTTGACACGTTGATCCCGAAGCCGATGCTGCAGCGCTACGTCTCCCTACTGAGGGAGCACAGACGGGTCATCCTGTCTGGGCCGAGCGGCACCGGGAAGACCTACCTGGCCAATCAGCTGGCGCGACACCTTCTGCTCCTTGAGGGCCGACCTCTGACCCCGAACGCTGTCGTCACTTTCAACGTGGATCACAAGTCCAGCAAGGTAAAAGAAAGCTCAGTTTGCGTGTTTTTCTGCTTTTATCAGTTGCCCAGACTTAGAGCTACAAGATGTAATTTTTATAAAATGTTTTTTGTATAAGTTAGACAGTCTGTGAAACAAATGAGCTACTTTTTTCCCGGTGCTAATTAAAGAAAATCCAATCAGAGCCAGGAGGTGGGTCTTAGCGCTGTCAATCACTCTTATGATTCCCAACATTAGAGCTAGACATAAATGCTAATGCTAGTTAGCATAGCTACAGATGATGGTGGATATACAGTGTTTCTGTAACGTTAATTTGTTTCTCTGCTATTAGCGCATTTAGCAGCACATTCCTGAGAATGATTGACAGCACTAAGACCTTCCTCCTTCCTTAACTGAGGTTATGTATCTTTCGCTCTGGTCCCACACACAAAGGAAGTCGAGGGAGGAAATTTTCTAGCAGAAAACTTTAGGAAATTTTCAAGTTTCAAAAGTTGGAAATTTTTTACTTTTGAAACTAAAAAATATCAAAGCTTTTTGGGCGGAAATTTACTCGTTATTTAAGTTTTTTTCTATCTACAACAGTCCTAATACGGCGTCTGGCAGCGAAAGATGGAGGATCTTGGTTTTTTCACAGATTATCCGTCATGCCGTACTATCATAACACAGAAAACAGATTTTTTTTATTTTTAATAAAAGTTACATACTGCTTTTTTACAAATAGTTGTGAAAAACTTTATTTCTTAAGGAACTTCGTCAGTACCTGTCAGGATTAGCACAGCAATGCAACAGTGTTTCTGGGGAAGACAGCCCCCTGGTGGTCATTCTGGACAACCTCCACCACGTCAGCTCTCTGGGAGAAATCTTTAATGGCCTCTTCAACTGCAACTACCAGCACTGGTCAGTTCAGCTTCATCTGCATAATAACAGTTACTTATAAATTAGTTTTGTCTTATTTCAATTTTATTTGCACTACAAAATAGACCAAAAATACTTGGTAGGATTTCATGTTTTTGCAGAGTTGTGAGTAAAATCTTAACATTTTTTGCTCCTTTCAGTCCTTACATTATCGGCACCATGAGCCAAGCCACATCTTCAGCTCCAAACCTGCAGCTTCATCATAACTTCCGGTATATTACCAAACTAGTGAGATCCTCCTTCCACTGAACAATCACTTTAAACTGAATGCTCATGCTGTATGTTCTTCATGAAGGTGGGTCCTGTGTGCCAACCACACTGAGCCAGTAAAAGGATTCCTTGGTCGTTACCTGAGGAGGAAGCTAATAGAGATGGAAATCGGCAGCCGGACCCGAAACGCAGAGCTGGTGAAGATCATGGACTGGGTACCGCGGGTTTGGCACCATCTGAACCGCTTCCTGGAGACTCACAGCTCCTCTGACGTCACAATCGGTGAGAAGAACCGATTGTGTTAGCACAGTTAGCATTGCAAAACCAAAAGTCTTACCAAGGATTTCAGTTATTATCTTATTACGCTCAAAATACAAGCTAACTTACAGGTAACTTTTCATCAATATATAGGAGCTGGTTTTAAATAAATATGTCATTAATATTGATGAAAATGTTCTAGTGCAAGTGGAAAATTATTTCACTTATAACAAGATATTTTCCCATGTTATGTGTGAAATAATCTGCCAATGGAACTAATAGTTTTTCATCAATATTAAGCAATTATCCACCTAAAATAAGCTCTTATATCTAGCTAAAAAGCTACTTTTTAGATACATAGTAAAATTTTGTTTTTGTGGAGAAATGTCTTGGAACTCAGCTTGGGTTGCTAGGTAACGGGTTGGGCTTAGCTGGGGTTGCTAGGCAACGGGTTAGGCTTTGCTGGGGTTTCCAGTACAAGTATCTTAGTGAACTTGAGGTAAGAAAAACTAACTTACAAGTAACTTTTCAGCAAGATAGTAAATAATATGCAAATGTGAGTAATTTCTTAAAACTAAAGAAAAAGTATTAGTTATAAGCGAAATAGTCTGCCAGTGGAACTAGTACTTTTTCATCAATATTAAGAAATGACTTAAAACAATTTATGTTAGTCTTTTTTCAAGTATATTAAGATATTTTCACGAAGGAGAGCTGTTACCCTACTGTCCTGTCATAACACTTTCAGATAAAGGCCACTAGAGCTAAAAAAAAAAAACTCTTTAAATACATATATATATTCACTAGAAATTAAACAATACTTGGTCAGATTTAGTGTTTTTGCAGTGAAAGTAATAGATTGGAGGTAGATCTGGGTGTTTATGTTTTGGTTCTGTGGACTGCAGGACCCCGCCTCTTTCTGTCATGCCCCATGGACGTGGAGGGATCCAGGGTTTGGTTCACTGACCTGTGGAATTACTCCATCATCCCCTACATGCTGGAGGCCGTACGCGAAGGACTGCAGGTAACAGAGCTGAAAGGCTAAATATTTACAGACCCTGAACCATCATCATTTCCTGGTTGTTTCTATTTGATTCTACTATTTTATTATTTAAATATACTTATTAGTTATTTTTATTTTGCACTGCCTTCAAAAGTTGCTATTGGTTTTTTTTGGGGGTTTTTTTTTTTAATGGAACTTAATTGATGAAAAAGTACAAGTTCTGTTAGCAAATTATGTCATTTCTAAAAGGAAAAAAACACTTCTTAAGATTTTGTTTTTTGCTGTCTGAGATCCACATCTGTGCTCATAATTCCTCAGATTCTCCTTGTGACTGTTTGGTTTTTCCGTGCAGCTGTACGGCCGCCGGGCAGCCTGGGAGGATCCAGCAGCCTGGGTGATCGACTCGTACCCCTGGTCATCGACGCCACCTCCAGGCGACTGGCCGCCGCTGCTACAGCTCCGCCCAGAAGACGTCGGCTTTGACGGCTACTCTGCACCAAGAGAAGGAGTCAGGAAAGAGCCGCCGCAAAGCGACAGCGATGCAGATCCACTGGTGAGCAAAAGCAACAGAGTTTAAAGTCCGATTAAAGTGGCTAAAGTACTCAACTACAAGTGAAAGTTGCATTTAAAGTTTAGTCAAGTTAAACTTTTGAAAATGCTGAAAGGTATAAAAGTACAAATCATATTTTCTTATGCAAGTACATTGCTGTATGCTAAATCACCCAATATTTAGACATGTAGAACCTGCAACAAAAAGTTTACACCAGCTGCAATGCAATAAAAAATGACAGCTGTTTCTGTTATTCATTTTTTATTGCCCCGTTCCAAGAAATGGAGAAAAGTTTTTCTTCGACAGCAGAAGAATTAATTTCTGCTAAAAAATTCAATTAATCTCAGAATTTTCTACAAAAAAAAAAGATCATGGAAATTTCTTAGTTAGAAAAGTTTAAAATTTGCTAGAAAATATCTCAGAAATTTTGAGATTGAGAAATTTTCTAGAAATTTTTGACTTTTGAAACTTTCCAGGTTTTTTTTCTAAAAAAAGGTCTGATTAATCTCATTCTTGAACTGCTGTTGGAGGCTCAAGAAAAAAAATCAGCCGAAGGGCCGCCCACAGGCCACGGGCCACACTTTGGACACCTCTGAGTTAAAGCTTCTCATCGGTCTTGTTCTTCCAGCTGACTTTTGTTTCTGTCGGCAGATGAACATGCTGATGCGCCTGAAGGAGGCGGCGACGTCATCGAGCCCGCAGAGCTACGACAGCGACTCCAACAGCAACAGTCACCATGACGACATCCTGGACTCATCACTGGAGTCGACCTTATGACATCGCAGAAGCACAAGAGCTTGACTATTTGTACTCCGTTCTCACCGTGATGAGAACTTCCTGGCACAAAATGCAGCCACATTTATCTGGGTGCAGGTAACCCAAGTGTTTAAAAAAAGACAAGTTTCTTCAGCACTGCCGTCATTTTTTTTATTTTTTCCTTCACCGCTGTGGCCCTTGGTTCCTCTGTCAGGAGTCTGACGTCTGCTTCAGCAGAAAGTAGAAGCACACAGCCTGTGCCTGTTGATGAGGCGTCCCTGTTACCATCATCATGAGTCAACGGTTTACTTTAACACCAGCCAAGTGATCGGCATCCTCCACCGTGCTGCAGCGCACCGGACCCGCCTGCAGGTGGCGATCCAACCCACGCTCTCTTGCACTGTGAGCCAGCGCAGCGACCCACGATGAACAATCAGCTCATCCTCTCGTCTGAGTGACTGCTGGATAAAACCGGCCAAAGTGAATTTTCAGTTCAAAACACAATATATTCTTTCTGAAAATACACTGCAAAGAAGTTTATTTTTGGTTTAGTTTTTAGTAATAAGACAAAACTAACTTTTCAGCAAGACAGAGGAGCTTATTTTAAGCGAATAATTCCTGAATATTGATTATTAAAAAAAAAAATCACTAGTTCCTCTGGCAGATTATTTATTTTACATCATGGAATGAGAACCAATAGGCTGAGAATCAACAAATATGTGCTGCTATGAACTATCAATACTTAATAATATGTCTTATTTTGCTTTATGATCTAATTAGCTATTACACAAGACGCATTCTTATAATTAAACCTGATAAGTTTTTTTGAGTAACATTTGAATTTTTGTTACATTTGTCAACAGATTCATATATGAATGGTAGATTCATATAGCCATTCCACAAATGCAGATATTAGGAAAATATATTTGTAACATATTGTATATTTTGGCTATTTGACCAGATCTTAATTTGACACAATTTTTGGAGTAAATTATAGAAATGAAGTAGAAAATGATTTACTCTAAAACTTGAATGAAAAATGTGAAAAATTTAGTTTTTTCATATTTTTGTACTTCTATTTGGGTTTCTACTGCTAATAAAAACAACCCAAACTCTTGAAAACCCACCCACACTCTTTTGACAACATTTTAATGTTTTTTTTTGTTTTTTTGTTTTAGTGTCTGGAAAATGAACTGTTTCAAAAACTTCCGGAATGTAACGTCTCAAATCAGCAGGCACTGCCCGTTACCTAGCAACCCCAGCAGAACTCCAGCTTGTTACCTAGCAACCCGAGCTGAGATGTATTTAAAATACATTTTATTTGTATAACAGTTTCTAAACACAAGTAGAACAAGTAGAACTCTAAGCACATCACACAAAAACATAAAAGAAGAACTTAAATACATAGTATGTGAAAAATATATATATAGAAAAATAAAACGGGACATTCAGAACAAGCTGTAGAATGATTGCTGGAAAAAACAAGTGTTTTGTTGTTGAAACCAGTTTCTGCATTCTTATTGGTTGTGTAGGAGGCTCTACTTCTGCTTTTCAAAGATCTGCAGACTAAAATCTCCATATTTAAGATTGATTTTGTGGCAAAAATGAATCAAACATGTTTTGTATCGCCTATAAAAGGATCCTAACCTGTTCAAAGAAGCATCAGAGGTGACTTTGAAGCTGGAATTCACTTTGGAGGGATTTGTCCTTTAAATGGCTGGCTGAGATGATCTGTGTCCTGATTTACTTAACTCATCGCTTCTTTCTTTGAGCCCTCTGATCTCTCTTCGCACATTTGGCCCATGCAGGCTTTTGTAGCACAAATCTCCTTTTGGTGCTGGACTGAGTTCCAACAAACAATGCCTTACTCTTTGCTACCAGACTATGTGCATTAGCTGATTATCCCTTTTTTTTGTCTGAATGGCTGTAAAACGTAACAGGGCTCCAAAAGTCGAGCTCTCCTCGAGCGGCTGCAGTTATCGAGGAGCTCCGTCGACCTCATATCAATCACCGTTGCCGTGGGAACGTTGAATAGATGCGAATCAGAAGCAGTACTTTTGAATTAAAGATCTATTTTTTGTTTGTTGCTCTTTTTGCATGAGTGATCTGACAAGATTGTAAATATGAACTGCAAGAAAGAAAAATATTTCAGTGTTTTGGTGCTTAAAATCAGAACCTGCTGGTGACTGAGGCAAGTAAAAGACTTGATTTTATACCTCACCTCCCATCTTTTAACTTTTTTTTTTTCATTGTTCTGATTATGAACAAAACTCAGACATGTTGAACTAGTTTTAAAGCTGCTTTGTTTATATGAAAAAAAATATACGTAAGAGGTTATTAATATAAAAGGTACGTGTGAAAGATGAGTAAAAATGGTTTGGCATGTTTATAACTTTAAAACCTTTTCTTTTCTCCCTTAAACCTCCACGCCTGCCTTCAGAGATGCTTAAAGCCAGAGAATTACAAGTCCATCGTTTCAATATTTTACTCACCGATCCTATGCAACATTTAATCCAGAAATGAAAACTGAACATATGTTTGTCCCCCAGTTTCAAGATGTTTTGCATGGCACCAGCTTTGTGGCCAACGTTCTACAACAGCGTATTATGACCATAGTGGATAAAAAAGGAGTAAATTTCTGCCAAACAAAAAGCTCAGAGATTTTCAAATTAATCTGAGAAATTTTCTAGAAGAAATTGGAAAATTTCCGAGTTTGAAAAATTCAAAATTTGCCAAAAAACAAAACAATTTAAAAAAAAATTGTGAGAAAGAAAAATTGAGGTTGATGTCAGAAGTTTTAGACTTTTGGAGCTCAAAAATTTCCCTGAAAATTTCTCAGTTTCAAGTCAAAAATTACAAAGTTTGAGACTAATCTGAGAAATTTTAAAGCAAAACTTTGAAAGTTTAAAATCAAACATTTGTAATAAAAATACAAATTGTTTAGAAAAGTTTCTCTAAACTTTTGGAGCTCAAAAATGTCCTTACAAGTCTGGGTTTCATGTCAAATGTATAAGAATAAACTCAAATTTGGAAATTAATTTCAGAAATTTTTATAGAAAAAAACTTTGTGGCAGAAATTGGCTTTTTCTATACGCAGTGGCCGTGATGCACCATCGTAGTTCTCATTGTCTTTGTGTTTCCCGGTTGCTTTACTTTTAATCCTGCTGCTCTTGTTGCAAGCACAAAATGTTCTGCAAGTCTGTGCAAAGCCAGCACTGTTAGGTGTGAATGTCTGAAGCCTTTGACTGGTCCATCATTTTATTACTCACAAACTTAATGAATGTTTAGATTTCATAGCCATGTACATTTTATATGTAAGATAACTTTGTAAATAGCTGTTGATCTTGCAGCATTTTGATGACTTTTTTAGCCGATTTGGTATAATACTTGAAAATTGGTATTTTGTGTAGTCTCTTTGTGTCAGAGCAGATCGATGCAGTTTGTCATCACTTGTTTGTCCAGGACTCAGAGAATTGAATCTGATATCACTGTACTAGTCTTAAGTTATTGTGATTCAATAAATGTATTAATTTATAACTGAATTGTGTCCACTTGTATTTACAGTCCTGATCTCACTACAATTCACAGCATTGTTTTTTTTTTTTTTTTTGGTGATGTAATATGATCTGGAACAATCTTAAAATAATACAGACCAACCCTAGATTAAAAGAGCAAAGATTAAAACAATTACTAAAACTACTGTAATTTCCAAACTTTAGAGTTCAGATGAGAATAATCCACATCCTACGGCAGCTCATTAGCTGCCATCAGGATGTGTCTAGATAAACTTAATTTATCTAGTTTATATATTTTAAATCAACAATTGTCTCTCTTTGCTATTCTATTAAAATTATTTTTATCCAAACTCATTAAAATGTTTTTAATTCATTTCTTCCTCCTCAGATGTGTGTTGCACACAACAAACATTTAGCCTTGAATCATTTGCAGTTTTATTTGGTGTTTGTACAAAAATGGTGAAATGAAACATATATACAAGACATAATACAACATACTTAAACAAATTTATATAAATTATTAACGAAATAGCTACATTTTCTCAATAAACAACTCTAGTCAGTATCGGGGTGAAAGTAACTCAATATTCTTGGCATAAAACTTCCATACAAATTGTACAAAATACTGTACAGTTGAACAAAGCTGTGCAAAAACAGCAAACGCTCTCAGAAGCAAAACCTGTCCAGTGTGCGTAATGCAACAAAACAGAGAAACACGTAATGAGTTGTTACAGATCGGTTCACAGTCACATAAAAACAACTCGCAAATTATAAGTTTTTATTAAAAAAATAAATTAAGAGACCGTTATTTCTTCGTCGTCTGACTCTGAGAAGTCTGAGTGTTTACTGGACATGGAGGGCGAGGAAACGCTGCATCCTGCCACGCTCATTCTGTCTCTTCTAAACTCCTCGTCCTCCTCTTCTTCCTCTTCGTCCTCGGCGGAGGATTTCTTCCCCACGTCGCTGAGGTCCGGGTGGGGGTTGGATTTGGTGGGAAGGGTCTGCTCTCGGCAGCCGCCGGACGACAGCAGCTCCCGTTCTTTGGAGTTCCTCCACTTCATCCGGCGGTTCTGGAACCAGATTTTCACCTAACAGGGCAAAACGAAGATGGTGAGAAAAAGAAAAAAAAAGTTGGAAATAGATATGTTTGACGACAAATTATTAGTGGCCAGAAATTTTCTAGTGAAAAATGGAAGATTTCTGAGTTCCAAAAATTGAAAATCTGCAAGAAAAAAGTTCAATTTTAAATTAATATCAGAAAATTTCTGGGAAAAACTTTGACATTTCTGAGCTCCAACATTTGAAATTTTGTGGAAAAAAAATAACTCAGAAATCTTTCAGATTAATCTCAAAATTTTCATTTTTTAGGTTTCCATCTCCAACTTCTTTCTAGAAAATTTCTGAGCTTGAGCTGTAAATTTCTGAATTTTTCTCCACAAAATTTCAACGTTTTGAGAAATATTTTAAAAAAAGATTTTGGCCGTTTTTTGGGGGGAAATGTACTCCTTTTTTATATCTGCACTGGCCCTAATAAGCCGTTGTAGCTTTTACATTACAAATATGCACAAATGTTTGTCAATATTCTGCTAATATTGAAAAAACACAATTTTAAATAATATTAAATAAGAAAGACACCTAAAATCCCTGAATAAGTTTGTTCACACATAAAGTCATTAAAAACATTGCCTCAGCTTCCCCCTACCACTTCCTGTCTTCTTTGTCATTTCCAACAGTAGTAACATCTGGTTGTTGAACATGTGACTTGCGTGATGCAAAAAAGTGTTTCCATTGCAGTTTTCTGAAATGTACTAATTTTGATATGGCATAAAAACTTGAGTTTTATCTAAATTTGTTTCCAGTAGGCATAATTCCAATTCACACATTTTTATTGTCAATGGAAATGTGACATGTTGTGCACACAGGTTACAACTTGTGCAACCTGTGTGCACAAGTTGCACACAGTTTTTCTACAGATGTAGTTTTACCTGCGAGTCTTTAAGGCCCAGTTTGGACGCCAGTTTCTTCCTGTCGGGTTTGCTGATGTATTTCTGTTTCTGGAACATTTTCTCCAGAGCTTTGCGCTGAACGTCGGAGAACACAGCCCTCCTCAGCATTCCTCTGCGGGGTTTTCCTCTGGCGGCCAGGGGCCACGAAAAGGTCCCGGGGATGGGAACAACAGAGGATGTTGCTGCAAAACAAAAACGAATAAAAAAATGTACAATTTCTTTCAAGAAGTTCATCACAAAAACTTCTCATAACTTCATGAAATCTCACAATGCAATCAATAATCATGAATAAATGTGGGTTTAACTGGAATTACAAGTTTATTTTGTGGAAAATAAACTTTGGATGTAAACATCCAAAGTGCTACTTTGATATTAGCTGGATAGATTACTGGTTCTATTTGTGTTTATTTTTTTCTTCTGCTTGCATCTAAAATCTGAATGTATGTATGAGCACCAATCACTGAATTTTTGGTTAGATATCATTCGCCGAAATGCAAAAACAAATGAAATGACACAACTCCAGTGTTTATTGACAGCCTTCATTTTCTAAAAAATGTGTTTACACTAGATACACACAAGAAGATTATATTTTTAAACTTTTTTTCCTCATAAAAAGACCTCTGAATTTGTTGGGGGTAAAAGAATCAGAATTCTGAGGAAAAAAATAAAATTCTGAGAAAAAAGAATTCTAGAAAAAAATGTCCGACTTCTGAGGGAAAAAAAAAGTCAGATTTCAGAGAAACAAAAGTCAGAATTGTAAGTTTAAAGTCCGCATTCTGTGGGCACTAATCTTCTTCCATAGTGCTCATAGGCAAATGCCAGATTTCACTCAAAAATGCCACAATCCATTGAATATTTATACATACTTCCATTTAAGTAATTGTGTTAATTACATAAAATAATGCAGTTAGCTTATTAGAATCGTGTCAAATTGATTATAACTTCACTGTGTTATTTCAGTATTCATTTAATAATTTTATAATTTCTACTCCACTAAATCATTACAAAATGTAAACTGAGTCATGAAATAGACAGCAACAACTAAACCAACTGAATTAAACAAATTAAACATCATAAGCTATTTACATATAATGAATAAAATATGTAATGTTTGCATTGAATTATTCATAACTGCTTTATTATGTAAATAAACATTTAAACGCTTGGAGTTTTGAAATGTTTGTCCACGTAGGAATCAAAAACGACGCCTCAGTTTTCAGGGATTTTCTTCGGGCCTCCGTTTTGAGTGAAATGGCACGAGGTGACTAATTAGCACATTGGTCGGTCCTCGAGCGCATTGGTATGTTAAAGAGGCAGCGCACCCTTAAAGGAGCCCTGCGAGGGCGGATAGAGGAGTTAATAAACCGTGAACGGTAATTGTGTAGTAATGAACTAACGCAGAAAAGACTGCGGACAGGCGGCGAAGGCCATATATTATCGCAACAAAAGGAGATTTACACTTTCAAACTAAACACAACTGCATACCAGAATACTGATGCCCGGCGTGGTGGGGCGGGGGCCGGGGGGGGGGGGGGAGAGCAGAGGAACCGGGAATGGTGCGTTTTTTCTTCTTCTTGTCCTCAAATCATTTTCATTAAATGAACACGAAAAGCCTTTCAGGACGCTGGAGTTGTTTTGTTGAGGCACAGAGCTGAGCCCATGAAAAGACTCCTTCTCCATTATGATTAGTCTGAATGAAAGCGACTTTATAGACTTTTCTAAGGGATTATTCTTTATCTCAACTCGTTCCCTGCCCGGATGGAGAAAACAGGACCGTTTAGGGCGCACCGTGCGGGGTGGAGTCAGGGAGGAGCTGCGAAGTTTGGACGGATTTTTTTTTGGGTGAAATTTGCTTTTACGGACGCGGAAGCGTCTGGAACAACGACCCTCTATGTGGTCTTGTGAGAATATTGAAAACGCTCAATAGACCCTAATGGGGAAATTAGTGCATGACTGGTTGGCCCGCCTGGTAAAAGTCACTCTCCGGGGTGTGTGGGTGGTTCGACCGGTGGGAGCTGACCGATTGGTCACGGTGCAGCCGGGCTTTGTTGCCACCGGGCCGCTGTGGGAAATCGCAGGCCCGGAGAAATGCCAAGAACGCCCCCAATGGGAAGCAGGGGGACCAGAACCCGCCACCCCGCCTCAAATTTAGAGCGTGACGATTTGGGATAATTGGTTAATTAGGGGGTGGGTGGGTTTTCCCTGACAGGGTTCAGAGCCAGCGGTCCCGTTAATGAGACAGTGATTTCTTCTTTTCTGGCTATTTGCCCCCTTTTCTTCTCACATTTTTGTTAAAATATATGACAGGGGTGACAACAGGTTCAGTTTTAAATGCAATTAGCGCTGTGTTTCCATTACAAATGTTGGCAAAACTTTGTAGGTATTCCCCATTCATAAAAACACAATAGCAAAAAACACAATTATAATCACACCTGGAAAAGTTTTTCAGGTGTGATTATAATGTTTATAAATGACTCTATAAGTCATTATAAACATCATCCTTCTACTTCCTGTCTTCTCCGTTGTTTCCGTCAGTAGTAACATCCGGTTTTTGTGTGACATGGAAAAAAAGTGTTTCCATGTCAGCTTTGCAAAATACATTTTACGTTGGCATAATATGGGAATTTTAGATAGAAAAATAAGTTAATTTCCACAAGACACTCAGACATTTTCAGATTAATCTCAGTTAATCTGAGTTTAAACTTGAAAATTTGAGGGGAAAAAAACATAAAATTTTGAGATTAATCTCTGAAATTTCCAACAAAAAGTGAACATTTCTCAGCTCCAAAAGTTAAAAAACTTGAGAGGAAAAGCTCAGAAATGTTTAGTTTAATCTCAGATTTTTTCTAGAAAACATGTCAGTTTTTATTCTCCAAAAGTCAAAAATATGCGAGAAAAACAAAAAACTCGTCTTGAGATTAATCTCAGAAATTCAAATAAAAAACAATAACATTCCAGAGTTCAGAAAGTTGCAAATTTACAATTAAAAACTCAAAATTTTTCTTTAAAAAAATGTAAAAAATTTTGTTTAAAAAGTACAAAAAAAAAAAAATCTACTTTTTCAAAAGTGGAAAATGTCTGACTTTTGTCTAGAAAATATCTGACAACATTTTGAGTTTTTTTTTTTTGTTTGTTTTTTTTTGCGGATGTTACTCAGTTTTTCTATCTAGAAAGGCCCTAATTCACCTATTTGCCTAAAAACCACATCATGCATGCGCAAAAACTTCTTTTTTTAATCAAGTTTTCCAATTTGGAATATTTTCTTTACGCAATTTTATTTGCGTAACTCCAACTCGCGCGATTATATGGTCAACGTAAACACATGCCCACCTGGTAAATATGGCGTCCTAAATATGGGGTGGAAGGTTCCGTCAAAGCAGGGCACCGCAAAGGTCTTGGACTGGAGGCTGTGGATGACTGGAGGTGAAGATGCTGCAGAGGGAACGTGACGTGTTAGGAAATGATTTCTGCGTCAAATAAAAGAGCCACCAGTACAAATGTATGCGCTCTCTTTAACTCACCTGTCTTTGGTGACGGAGCCAGGATCGCGCTCACGCCAAACTTGAGGAAACTTGGATCCTTTGAGGTTTTGGGCGAGCAGGAGTCGCGCGTCGCCGCGGAGGCTCCGTTGTAGGACGCGGCGGGCATGGAGGCGCCGACCGGCGGGGCGGTTCGGTTTATGAAGGCGGTGGGTCGACTTATCCGCAGCAGGTCCTCTACCAAGAAGCTGGAGTGAGCCGGGAAGGCGGACGGCAGAGCCGCGGCAGGTCGGTACAGCCCCGGGTAAAGGGCGGGAGGCGCGAGGACACTTGGGATCATCATAATCCCGGCTTTAGGGCGGAAAAATAAAAAAAGTTTCAGTTTGGAATCAGAAATACTCCGCGAATCAGTCCTGTGAAGTGTTCTGGCTTCGTCACTCCAGGGAGAGGAGTTTTATAGCTGGCTGCCCCCTCAGCCCTCCTCTGAGAGCGGAGAGCCACAACAATGGAGCGCAACAAAGTTCTCCACATGGGTCGCTTTCATGGCCGCTGATTGGCCACAGCGCGCATTTTATGATTGCATTAGTCTTCATAATCAAGCGATGGAGAAAGTAAAGCGCACAAAGGAGGGGCAGTCATCAATTCTCCATGTTGGCCACTTTCCTTTTAGTTTGTCTCGTTTGGCAAAGAGCAATGTATAAAACAAGAGGGAGAATTATCCTTTTCTTTGCACGTTTGAAACATGAATAACTTTCAAATAAAATGGTTACACTGCAAAAACAGAACATTTATAACAAGTATTGTTATAGTGCAAATATGTTAATACACTGAATAAGACAAAACTAACTTAAAAGTAACTTTTCAGTTACAGCAGATTGTTTAAGTGAATAATTTCTATATTGATGAAAAGGTTCCAGTTGCAATGGAAGATTATTTCACTTATAACATGGGAAAAATGTCTTATAATTGAAAATGATCTGATAATGAAACTAGTATTTTAATTCTTGACTCAAAACAAGCTCCTATAACTTGCTGAAAAGTTACTTTTAAGTTAGTTTTGTCTTATTTTAAGTATTCTAAGATATTTGCACTGGAATATACCAAAATTACTTATATTGTGTTTTTGCAGTGCATTACATAACTAGTATAAGCATAATCTAACAATAAATACCCTAGTTTGACCTTGTATGCAGAGTTAATTGTTCATTAAAATCAGAAAAAGACACCAAATTTGTGAAAATATCTTAGCACTGTTAAATTAAAACAAAACTAATTAACTTTTCAGAAGGATATTGGAGCTTATTTTAAGTAAATTATTTACTTTTACCAAGACATTTTGTCATTAATCTACTTTTAGAATCAATATTAAACAATGGTTTAATATTTCTTGCTGAAAAGTTTCTTTTAAAGTTAGTTAAATACTCTAGAAATCCAAAAGATTTAGTGTTTTTGCAGTGCGCAAAAATAACCAAATAAGGCCTCCCGCCCCCGGTCCTGGCAGCATCTCTCATGTAAATCAGCTTTAGGGTTTCATGGGATTCTCAACACTCAATCTGCCTCTCGTCATGGAATAATGTCTTAAACGGATTTCTGCTATCAAAACGCTTTAACAGATGTGTTAAATATCACTCATTTCGCGCGGCCGCGCGGCGCCGCAGCGCGCACGGAGAAGTGTGCGGGCCGGACCGTGGACCCGTGATCCTGTTAACCATGAACGAACTGTCACCCTCAGCTGCGGAGGAGGCGCCCCACGAAAAGAAGCACAGTGGTATTAAAAAAAAAAAAAAAACAGAAAGAAAAGAGAAGATTTATTTCTAAAGACGGTTTTGTTATGCTATTTTAACCAACTGAATAAAAATGCATCTGTGATTTGATTTAAAACGCATTCATATGAGCGCACACTGAGACCCCCAGATACAGCTCCTATTAAAGCCGGTTAGTCGTGTCCTGTCATAAAAAAAAGTTATATAAAAAAAACTCGTGAAAGTTTAAGTAATACTGACGAAGTAAATATTCCTAAAATAATCTTTTGTGTAATTATTCTAGCTTAAAAAGTGATTATGACCCTAAAAGAAATTTTGTCCCAAAAAAATTCTTCGAAATATTTTTTTTTAATTATTATTTTTGGCCCTAAATGTTTTATAAATGTTTTTGCATTTTTGTTAAAAAAAAAAAAACACCAAAAAAAAAAATCAAATTTATTTGTATAAATTATATTCTCAAACCAAAAAACCTTTTTTTTTTTTTTTTTTTTTTTTTTTTTTTTTCTTTGCCAAAAAACGTAATTTTGACCCTAAAAAATGTTTCTGGCCAAAAATAATAATAATTTAAAAAAAAGTGTTTGGAATTTTTAACTTTTTTTTTTTTTTTTTTTTTGCTTGATGAATTTTTTTTTTATTATTATTATTTTCTTTGGCCATTACTGTTTTAATATATTTGCGCTCTTATCGCACCTTTATTCTTATAAACATGTGATAAGATTCAATGAATAAGCGAATAAATATTGAGTTGCTTCCTGAAGGCTGTTTTCCGATTGCCGCAAACGCATCACATAAGTTTAAATAACAATACATCAACATAATATGTAACTGACCGCAATCCGATAATTAACAGGGAACGCCTCCGTGAAATGAGGCCTCAGAGTCAACGTTTATCAGAGGTGCGCCGACTTTTTTTTTTTTTTTTTCTCTTTCTTTTTCTTATGCGCGCAATACGCACTTAGTGCGCAATTGGCGCAGCTACATCTTCAATGAGCAACGAGGTCTTCAAAGGTTTTTTATGAGCCCGTATTCCTTTACTTGGCAGGCAGAAATCCGTCTTTTGTGCGCGGTAAGCAGATGGTTACCAGGAAGCAGGAGCTGCTCCGCCTGACCGAAACTAATTTCTACGAGCTTTGCAAGCTTGCCACGTCCCCCGCTTCTTTACCAGGCCGAGTAAAAAACAGCTGGCTGCGGATGAATTAAGGCCATTAAAAGCACATCTTTGGAATAAAACCTCCAACAGTAGCAACAACCACCCCTCCCTTCAACGCTTATCACCTTTAAATGGTTATCCTGCGTTTAAGGCTCTTTATCATCCAATTGATATTAAGCTGCCATCTGGTAACTGATGCGCATCTGAATATTTGTTTTATTTTT
Organism: Poeciliopsis paucimaculata; assembly: GCA_903067055.1. NCBI lineage: Eukaryota > Metazoa > Chordata > Actinopteri > Cyprinodontiformes > Poeciliidae > Poeciliopsis > Poeciliopsis paucimaculata. The sequence goes on along the minus strand of CAEGAD010050898.1, from coordinate 58,020 downwards.
TTTGCACTTTTTACCAATATGATCTGAAATATATTCACAATCATGTTAGAAAGTGAAATATGTCGCGTGATGTAACTATGTTTATTATTATTGGTGTTCCGCGTCATTTTGCGGGACACATGGCGCGAATAATCAGGTGAGCCAAAAAGCGTACTCATGTAAGAGTAAGAAAAGTGTTTGATACAAAGTCTGCTGAGTCACTGATCAAACTATCAATCATTTAGTAGTTAAAAATTACACAATCAGACGAACAAAAATATGAAATTAAGAGGAATTTTGGGTTTTATGGGAAAAAAAATGTCAATAAGTAACAACAAAAAAATCAAGTTAGGCAAAATATTTTTCTCCGAATCAGTTTCTTTCAATAAAAAACTCATAAAACTTTCACAAAAACTGCACGTGTGTGTGTGGGTGTGTTTGTGCGTGTGTGTGTGTGTGTCTCTGTCTTGTGAATTCATGGTTAAAACATGTTTGTTTTTCATTCAGTGAAGTTAGAGAACACAGAAAAAAGTACAGAGAAGTAAGAAAAACTCCTACAAGCATTTTTTTTTTAAGTTACTCAAGTAAACGTAATTGAGTAAATGCAACTAGTTACTACTGAACTCAACTCTGTTAATCATCAAGAATGCCTATAAACATTTACGTCACTGAATATTCCCCTGTTTTTATTTTATTTTTTGTGTTTTCCCAACACTTTTTTTACCAAACAGATGAACTTAACCATTGTTTTGCCTCTCTTTCTGCATCCCTAAGTGAAAGGGGATTGAGTAAATATGTTATCCATGCATGAGAGGCTCTCAATGGGCGGCTGCATTGTGCTGCGGGTCCGACAGGTGGTTGACTGTTTATTATTCCCTCATTATTTATCAATGATGTGGGCGCATCAAGGCAAGGAAACTCCCAGCTCTTTCACATCAGGGGTGAACAGATTGTGCTGACTGGTCACCAGTCTGAGATCCACCCAGAGCAGAACCAAGGTTGCATAATTCACCAGCAGCTTTTCTCTACATTTAGAAGTTTATCTGTCAACACGTGTCATTTTGTAGTGAGCCTATATGACAGCGTGTTCTGCTTGACAATCATATTAGTTCATTCTTTTTTACAAAATGATGAGGAATATTACTTTTTATTTTGGGTACTTATCTGCCTTCTATTTTCTTTTTTAATTTATAACATTAATTTTGGACCATTGGTCCAAATTACATTCGGTCCCTTGAAGCTAATTGTGTGCTGAACATTTTAACATGTAATATGTATACAAAGAAGTTATTTAAATTAAGAAACAACTTTCATGTGACATTGTGAGAAATCTTTTTTAGATTAAATAATAATAATAATAAAAAAAATTGTGTTGTACTTGTTAAGTTGGGATGATGAACAGGGCCAGATATAGAAGAGTGTGGGCCCTGGGCTGCGCTGGAGACTGTTTTGGTGCCCCTTTCAGTAAAATAGCACTTTTAGTGCAAAAACACAAAATCTTCTGTATTTTTGTGGAATTTCTACTCCAAATATCTTCGTAGGTTTGGAATAAGAAAAACAAACTTACAAATACATTTTCAGCAACATGTGAGTTTGTTTAAAATACATAATTCCTTAAAATTGATCAAAAGTTACTAGTTCCATTACCAGATTATTTTACTTATGACATTTTCCCAAAATTTTGACTTTTTCCTCGGAATATTTTCTTTTGAAACCCCAAATTTCTGACCTTTTATCTCAGAAAATGAAAGTCAGAATAATTCTGGTAAATTCTAAGAAAGAAGTCAGATTTTTTTTTGTTTTTTTTGTTTGGTGTCCCTAACCCTCTTCGGTTGAAATCTGCTTTCATTTGATTGATAAAATACTATTTAAGCATAAAATGGTTACTCCTTCTGGGCCACATGAAACTTCATGTCGGGCCGGATTTGGCTCGGGGGTCTTGAGTTTACTTGGTGAGATTTTGTGTTTTTGCAGTGTATTGGAGCGTTGCGTCTCAGAGTAAGCTGCAGCGAGTTCTTGCTCCTGCCATGTGTGGTTAACCAAACATCTATTTCATTGGACTCAGTTCGTGACCGGGTCTCACCTCCGCAGCGGCTCCCACTCGGGGCGTTTTGGCCGCTGCTTCACCTCGCCGCTCCAGATCCCTGCAGCATCTGCCGCAAAGCGGTGAAAAAGCTCCACCCGACACTGAGCGAATTAGTGATGCCATAAGATTCAGAAGGACAGTGACAAGCATTAAATCGATATTAACTTTGTATTAAACATGGGGGCCCTCCTTCATCCCCAAATGGAGCGAAGCCACGTCGGTGCACAAAGCGCTCTGTATGAGCTCTGCGCTGCACCTGTTCCTTCTCGCTTTGGTCATGGGAGTTCAACTTCTTAGTTTCACCCCAGGCTCCTTTCTTGTCCGACTGAATTCTTTCAGTTCAGCTTTTGTTGCCGTTTTTGCGCCTCATCCTCACGCCTCCAGGTTTACAACTCATAAAAATCACATTACGGAGACCGTGCATTTCACATTTCCAGGAACTTCTGATTCACCGGCTCCACTCTCGGCGCAGAGTTTTTGCTCCAGACGCTCACCTCCCCTTTAGGATGCTCATTTATTAGCAGTATGGATGTCGAGTGGTGTTCTAATCCTCTTATAGCACATGTTGGTACAGTTTGCATATCGTTTTCTAATCTTGGAGAAAGGCCACAACCTTTTCTATTCACAGTGAATCCCCATCCTCTTTCAGCACAGCCACAGCCTTAACATTAGCATAATCTGACAACCGATGCCATTGTCTGTGACCTTGTATGCAAAGTTAATTGCTCATTAATACCAGACAAAAACAGAGGGGTGCAGAGGAAACACTGGTCCTTTACACCGCAAAAACATAAAATCTAAAGTATTTTTGGTCCAGTTTCTAATGCAAATATATTAGTACACTCAAAATTAGGCAAAACTAAAAGTAACTTTTCAAACAGATATAGGAGTTTAAGTAAAGAATTAAAGTTCTGGTTTCACTTATGACATCAGAAAATGTTTTGTTATAATTTAAATAATCTGCCAGTGGAACTAGAATTTAAAAAAAAATAAATTTTAAGGAATCATTGGCTTAGACGAGCTCTTTTATCTATCTTAAAAAATACTTACGAATTAGTGTTGTCTTATTTCAAGTGTAATAAGATATTTGCAATACAATCTAGACAAAAATACTTTATAAAATGTTTTTTTTAGGCCTGACAATAAATAAATTAATCACATGATAAATTAAAATGAGCTCAATAATTTCCATTTGTACGATTTATCATTTTTATAGACAATGGTTACAAACTGAGGCAAAATTTTACAACCATGCACCTTTGAAAAGCAGATTTGGCGCCTCCTGCATAATCAACATTAATGCAGCAAGTGGACAAGAGTTTTGTTAAGTCAACTACAAAACTCTTGTCTTTTCCAGCAGCCATTGTACAGAGGTAAAACTAGTTGAAAAAATGTCCTCAAGGCAAAAATACAAAATCTAACCAAGTATTTTTGCATTATTATCCCATTGACATTATATTAACTTAAATGGTTTAAAAAAAGCAATTTATTGCCCAGAATTTATTTATTATTTTTGCAGTTAAATCCTTGTTTTAGATTGGAAAGGCAGGCGTTAAACTTCATCTGAGATGGTCAGCTTATTTAGTGGATTCTGATTTCTAACATTAATGCTTAAAATATCAAATCAGCTGTTGGAGTTGCTGCCATTTAACCAATCGCTCCAGGTTAAGCAATAATCTGGTACCCATATTTAAAAATCCCCCTTGCTTTCCTCTTTACCCCCCTAAGGGTTGCACACACTCCTTCAAAAGTATATGTAATTTGTCACAGTGGCTCAGTGTTAATCAATTGCAAATGTATTTCTCTGCTGGTCTAATCTCATCTCTACATTAGTTTCACGGATCTGGGGCGATTTGCCCCCGATCTGCTGCCCCCCGCCCCTCAGCACCTGGCAGTCTTATTTTTGATAGCGTCATGTAAACACTTACTGCTGCTGAGGACCCAAGCGCCGCTGCTCTGCACCAACATGACGGCCAGGCTGTGTGGTTGTCAACCCCGGTTTAGCTTAAGAGCCCTTTTGTGACATTATGACCTGACCTGCAGAACCACAATATAGACATAGATGCCAATATCTGTTGCTGATCAGAAATAAACAAATTCAAAGTTAAATAAAATGCTGTTGTCTCCATCAGTGCACAAACTATTTGCTCTTCAAATACAGAAACAAGTCATGCCGTGCAAAAATACTTTAAGATTGATAAAAAGTACTACATCCACTTGTAGATTATTTCACTTATAACATGGGAAAAATTTCCTGTATTCTTGTTGCGCTGCAAAAACATAAAATCTTAAATATTTTTGGTCGACTTTCTAGATCAAATATCTTAGTACACTCAGAATAAGACAAGACTAACTTACAAGTAGCTTTTCTGCAAGATATTCAAGCTTGATTTAGACAATCCTTAATATCGATGAAAATTTGCTGGTTCAACTGGCAGATTATTTCACTTAAATATTGGAAAATGTCTTGTTATCAATGACATAATCTGCCAATGGAATTAGTATTTTTTCATCAATCTAAAGAAAATATTTACGTACAACAAGCTTCTATACTTTGTTGAAAATTTACTTGCAAGTTAGTTTTTGTGTACTAAAGATAGACCAAAAAAAGTAGACCAAAAGAAAAAGAATTGGTGTTTTTGAGGTGCAAGAGGTCAACTCCCGGACGAGCCCTCAGTTTGTTATGGTCTGTCTGTAGAACCATAAATAAAAATTATATTTATTTAACAAAAATGGGTGGCTGGAGAAATGAGGGCAAGGAGAGGAAGAACAGGGACAGAGTGACAAAAAGAGAGAGAGAGAGTGGTACATCTTAAGCAGTGGTGGGAAGTAACGAAGTACAAGTACTTTTCATGAATCGGTACTTTACTTAAGTTGATTTAATTGAGGATATTTTTGACTTTTACTCCACTACATTTACAGTAAGTGTCTGTACTTTCTACTTCACTACATTTCTACAAAAACGTCGCGTTACTCGTTACATCCAAGTCACATTGTGCTTTTTTTCATTAAAATGTGAAGTTCAGGGACTTAACGAGGGGCTGTAAATTCCAAGCAATAACGTGACTTACTAATTAACTCTTCCTTGCACTCTCACACGGCGCTCCAAGATATGCACAGGACATCTTCTCCCCTCTGAGCGGGAGAAGATAGTCGTCACAATAAGTACACTTAATGACATTGTATTAGCGATTAGGCATTACATTCAGCAAGTACTTTTACTTTTAATACTTAAGTATTTTTGAAAGCCAGTATTTTTGTACTTTTACTTAAGTACAAATGTTAATGTGGTACTTTCATTTTTACTAGAGTACATTTTTGTCTGTGTATTTGTACTTTTACTTAAGTACTTTGTTTGAGTACTTTCTCCACCACTGATCTTAATCTGGATCTCAAGTTGTTCTGGAGACGCTGGCCATCTGCCTCCATCACCAATCAGAACCAGTTAGGAGTTCTGAAACAGAGACGTTCGGGAGATCCAGGGGAAAGTCAGTGGGCCGTAACACAGCGCATCAGTTGTTTTAGTCCATCTTATCACTTTAAATCCAAATAAGTCACGGTTGGTCACACGCTCCCCGAACTTAACATGAAAATAACTGCGAACACGAATATACAACCATACTGCCTTGAAAAGCAGAAGTGGAGCCTCCTTTACAACCAACAAGAATGCAGGACTAAGTGGTTTCTGGATTGTAAGTCAACAACAAAAATACTTGTTTTTTCCAGGAGCCCTTAAAAACCAAAAAAGAAAAAAAACAACAAACAAACAAAACATGTTACCAAATATGCTGGAGCTCTGCTAGGGTTGCTAGATAATAGGTCGGGCTTCACTGGGGATGCTAGGTAACCGTCAGTGTCTGCTGATTTGAGGCGTTACATTAAGGAGGTTTTTGAAACTTTACCAGAAAAAAATGGCCAAAAATGTCTGGGTGCTGGGTGAGCTTGGGCTGTTTATAGAAACAGTAGAAACCCAAATGGAAGCACACAAAAATGTGAATTTAGCATAATATGTCCCCTTTATTTCTAGCTTAATTCATCTAATTCTTCACATGTTAATTTTTAAGTTATGCTTCAGGCGGTAGGAGTTTGCCGTCCTCCACGGCTGCAGCGCAGAGGAAGTGTGCAAGTATGTTTGGGAGGGCCAGCTGAAGACGACCGTGGAGTAGAAGGTGGTGTGAATGGAGAAAGAAAAAGCTTGGGTGGAGGAGGGGATGCTTGACGGACTTCACTGCCTGTTGGCCCTGCAGCATTGATGCCGTGTTGGCCATATAATCGGATTGCCAGTGGGTGAAAGTGAGCCTGGGTGCTTATGTCAGTTTGCGTCTCGTCAAGCTGAATAATACGCATGGCCAGGGAGTGAAGCGGACGCTTGCCATTGAGGGCTCCCACTACTTGCAGCTAAGCATTTCTAAAAGAGAGAAAAAGCCTCATTGGATTCATATATAATTCTCACTCAAGCGTTTTGATTCATTTGCATAACAGGATGGGGGGACTAGTGATCTTTTTCAGCGCCACCGCTGCTGCTGCTGCTGCTGCTGCTGCTGCTGCTGCACAAGTGTGTGTATCTGTGTGTGTGTTTATATTAACGAGGGTGGACCTGGACCATACACTTGGTCTCTCATGATTAATTAAAAACCCAACAAGAAAACTTGTAAACATTAGGCTTTTCTGACTAATTTCTTTGGTTAGTTGAATGACTACTTGCAAAATTAGCCCGCCGAAAAGGAACACAAAATTTTACCTTATATTTTTGGTTTAGTTTAATGAAAATATGCCAGTACACTGGAAATAAGGAGAAGAATACAGCAGCCAGTTTGAAGAAAATAATTCCTTAATGTTCAGGAAAAAGCTCCACTTGCAGCTAGTAATCTTTCAACAACTTTGAGGAATTATCAACTTAAAGCAGGCTCCAATATCTTGATAAAAAGTAGCTTATAAGTCATTACATTTGAACTCAGAGAAAACTAGCACATTTTCAATAGAAACTAGAAGAAATACGTTGTGTTATTGCAGTGTGCAGAGTTAAAACAGAACATGTCGCCTTATTTTTGAAGTCTTTATATAGAAAATATCTATTCTTTCCCTCTCCAGTTTTCTAATCTGTCTGACTCCTGATAAGTTTCATCTTAGATAAAATAAAACTGATTTAAACAGAGACGTTTTGAATTAATCATATTCTAAGAACTTCTTGCATTGATGCAAGAAGGATTCTTCATAAAATTAAGAAAATTATTCAACAACCCTGACCATCGTCTTCATGAGACTCGCTTCAGTCAGAGGCTCCTTCAAAATCTCTGAAATACAGACGGCTACAGGAGAGCTTTCCTGCCAACAGCCATCTCTATCTGCAATGACTCTTTGATTTAATGAGTTAAAACATTTATTTTCCCATTTGGGATTAATAAGGTATTTTTGGATTTGTCATCCAAGAGAATTGACTGTTTCATACCTAAACATGGAAGTATTGAACTGTATTTGAATTTTACAACTTGTCAACTTATTTTAGGAAAAAAAACTAAATGGCAAAGAAAATGTGAACGTTTGCCTGAACACAGGCTGTATAAATGATCACTTTCTCTGATTTCAGTCTTTATAGGTACATGTTTGAGTAAAATGAATATTGTGCTTTTATTCTATGAACTACTGACAAGATGTCTCAGATATTTAGTATTTATTTGCAGAAAAAAATGGTCAAAATAACGAAAAAGATGCAATGCTTTCAGAGCTCAAATAATGCAAAGAAAACAAGATCATATTCATTTAGAAACAGCAATACTAATGTTTAATAACTCAGGAAGAGTTCAGAAATCATTATTTGGTGGAATAACCAGGAGGTTTTCAATGCAGTGGGCTCTGAACTTATATCACATCTTGTACTTACAATCACATGGAAGATGTGAGAAATGAATGTGTTATTATTGCACCGTCCATTTTTCTCTACCATTGACTGAGGATTGCATATGTTGTCTTGGGAAGTTTTTAAAACGCCATCAGCTGCGTGGCTCTGTGTGCCGCTGAGGTTCTTCCCAACCCGGATGCGGGTTGGGAAGAACCCGCATCCGGGAACAGGTCCATTTTCAACAGGTCCATTTAACCTGTTGAAACTCTGTGAGGCATGATGACCATCCGGGCGGTCTGGATTACTGCCGGGAACAGACAGCAGCCATTTGGTCTGACTGACTTTCCAAACAACCAGATTCAACCCCCCGAACCTCCAAACTCCTGCTTCTCAAAGTCACTTGCAGCCATTTGGAACTGCTGGCCTGTGCTGCGGCCTAAAACTGATCCCATCACTGCTTTATGGGGATCTAATAAGCTGTAGGTGAGCTGACCTCTGACCCCGCAGGTCCCAGCTCCCCCTTCTGCTTGTCAGCTCTGTAAACCATCACTCAACCATTTCTTTCACATCAACAGCGACCCATTCCTGCTTTCTTTTTTCTCCATGCCTGGCCTCCCTTTGGTTTTCCTGCCATGTTGGGCTCAAATATTTCAGCTTAGCGGAGAAATTAATCCAGATTAGAGAAACTTCTGTCCCCTCGTCTTGCTTTTATTCTCAAAGCAATCAAATATTATGACTGGAATCAGATTTTCATGATGAAGGTATGACCAGGCTGTGTAATTATTTCACAAAGACAGGTTATGCTACGCTAAGAAAATAAAAAATTATAAAACTACAAGAATAAAGTTGTAATATTAAAAGAAAAATAATATTATTGATTTTATTCTCATATTATTTTGACTTTATATTCATAAAAAGACTGTCTCATATTATGACTATTCTCATAAAATTATTATTTTATTCTCCTAATATGATTTTATTCTTATATTATTATGACTATTTTCATATTAATTCAACTTCATTCTCATACAACGTTATTCTTGTACCATTATGACTAATCCTGAAATATTTAAACGTTTTTTGTATTATTTTAAAATCAAATCAAAATTGCGCAAACTCATTAAAAGCTGAACTAGGATCTCTGAGTAAAAAAGATAAAAGTTCAGATATGGGTTCCACTTACAGCCCTCTTCTATGCATTATACTCTTGTGCACAAGTAAGATGGATCAGACGGGGTAAGGTCACCTATAGCAGGATGACCTCTGCTCTGAAAGGTCAAATGATAAGACACTTAAGGTCAAGAAGAGCACAAAGGCCTGAGTGAGAGTCCACTCCAAACACAAGACGCCAGAGAACAGGAATGTTAGTTCTCACTCGAGGTAAATCTTTAAGAAGAAAATGTCGTCTTTAAAAGTATGCAACAGGTCAACGATGCTCTTACACCTTTCTTTGTTGGGACAATGTATAAGACACGTTGAAGCTCTGTCCCACACACAGAGCTGCCACAATCCAGCTTTATTTCCCACAATTTTAGCCATTACACATCAAAACCACAAGTTTCCAATCAACAAACGTGGATTTGATTGGACTGGACTTTGTAGAGTGCCTCTGGATGACATTTGTTGTAAATCAATGTGGCATAAATAAAGTGAATGAAATATAACTCCATTGAAATGCATAGAAAATACTTTGTGCTCTTTAACAACCTGCGATTTCTGCCCACTTGCACATAGAAACTTCCTTCAGCTTTTAAACAAGTCACACGATGTTAAGCTATCCTCATGTGATTCGGCTTTTTGATATCGCTTATGGTTTTTACAAAATCATGATTTAACTTTCTGGCAGATTTTGGTCTTTTTTCCGTCTTTCAATTCTTGAACGTTTAGCAACGTTTTCAAGTTTCACTGATTTTTCACATACAAAATGTTGCTGTTCGTACACATTTCACTCTACAGAAATGATTTATGCATCAAAATATAGCCACAGGCATCTGCTTTGAGGAAATGTAAACAATATTGTTGTAGGTTTTATGGTTTTCTTTCAAATGCTTCTTTCAAGCACAGGTGTTTCCTCTTCCTCCGTTGGGTCCCATTTAAAATATTTTCAGCTTCGATTTCTTTCATTTTTCTTCTAGCATTTTTTCAGTTATATTTTGGTTTGGTTTTTGTTTATTCCATTCTAACACATGGATATGTTTAGATTTAAACTACCTCAGTGTACCTTTGAGTGTATTGCATCGCTGGAAGGTGAACATCTCTACACTGCAAAATCACAAAATCTTAACCAAGTACTTTTTATCTAGTTCGTGCAAATATCTTTATACACTTGAAATAAGACAAACTGACTTAAAAGTAAATTTTCAACAAGATATAGAGTCGTGTTTAAGTCAAAAATCACTTTTTTGACTTAAACATGCCTCTATATCTTACTGAAAAGTTACTTTTAAGTCAGTTTTTTCTTATTTCAAGTGTATAAAGATATTTGCTCTATAAATGAGACCAAAATTAATTGATAAGATTTTGTGTTTTTGCAGTGTAACATCATGTCTTTTGCAACCTCCAACAGGATTGCTTGTTTACAGCTTTTTTCCATGTTATTGGGGATCATTTTAATTTGTAATACAATTAATTGATTGCTTATTATGACAGGCTGATTACTTACTAATTAGGTGACAGTATTTAGTTACACTGGGTTTTTTTTTTTTTAGGGATATCAGAGTATTGGGGGTAATACAAATACACGTTAAATTTTTATTTGTAAAATATTTGTGAAAAATACACCATTATTCTTCTGTTTCACATAATTGCAAAGTGTCAGAAAAATAATTATTGGTGAAAATATTTAAAGGGCTATGGATACTTTTCCCAGTGCAGCATGGGAAACGCAGAGTGAGTGAAGAGTGGTCTGTGGATAAATAATAAAAAAGGATAAAGGGAGAAACTGTGAAGCCCGGTATAATGAAAGATTTACAGAATAATGACACATATGTTCCAATTTTACACCATTCATTGAACTGGGACAATATTTCAAGGATTAAAGATGACAGGCCATGATAGGCCGGTCTCATGAGTCCTGGGATCACAGCTGCATTCAGATGCAAAGAGATTACACCACGCACACACACACCCCCGCACACGCACGCACACACACGCACACACACGCATGCACGCACTATTTTCTTTTAAATTAAAATTTAGTTTTAATGACAAGAATCCACAAAAATGCTCATTACAATAGACCGTTTCCTTTTAAGGAGTGGTGTTGGTGCACAAAAACTAATTCATAAAAGCTCAATCAATTCATTCACTGTTGCAACATCAAATAAAAACAGCAGAAAGAAGAGGGCATGTGGGTAAGAGACAGTTGGAAACTGTTCCAGGCTGAAAAAAAGCTCTATTCAGCTGCCATCCGACGTCCTTCGTCCTCTCAGAAGGGATGACAAAGAACTCCAGTTAATTAGCAAGAAGTAGCATCTCAAGAAACGCCAAAGAAGAAAAAGCTCTCTATTCACTCTTTCTGCTCACCTCTCGGTTATGAGACTCAAGAGTGTGAAGGAGGGAGGATGCATGAAGCTGCCTTGCTTAATTTAATTTGGACAGTCATTCCTTTAATTTGCAATGTCATTGTATCTAATGGTGGGGTTTCTATAGAGGCTGGTGAAAGACTGAAAGCCAAGTCAACGATGTCGCCCTTCTGTCCGCCGCTGGGGGATTTGGATGGCGGACAAAGTTTTAATTAAGGCACTTCTCTAGCTCCAAGCAGACTAATTCAGCTATAGTTCCTCACAAGTGTACGAAATGATTGGAACAGGAGTGAGAGAGAAGGCTTGAAGGGTCGCTTATATTAGATCTATTGTTGAAGAAGATCCTGGAGTGCCTGGATGTGTCACTGAAAAGAAAACGAGAAACTTTTCCCTCAAAAACTTAATGAAAACTTTACCATCTGTTAAAAAATACTCACCTTTTGATATTACAGAAATGAACTAAAATGAAATAGTTTTTGCTTTAACAATTACAGAACAATGGGGAGACTTAAGGAGCAGCCACACACCATCGCAACAAGAACAGAAGGGTAACAGCTTGCAGCATAAACCTCCAGTGGAGGGAACCTGGTTGCTCTAAATGGTGGTTTTGTTTGATTTGTTTAAATGTTGCGCTGATCAGAGTGAAGAACTCCCTGAGGTCTGCAAGCTGAGGTGCAGACAAAGGTAAGTCTGCCTTGGCTCAAGTCCCAGAGGACGGAGGAATATGCAAAGCCCTGCAACTCAGAGCCTAAATTTGAATGGCTTAAGGAAGGCTGAGCCATAAGGAGGCAACATTCAGCTCAGTTTGGCTTTAAAGTTTGGAAATGTGTTTCCATTACAAACTAAAGAACATCAACAAACTAAAACAAACAAACAAAAAAAAAACAAGCAGTGTTTTTGTTAATTAAGAAATAAATACAAACTCAGGTATAATTTTTTGCAAGTGATAAGTCATTTAAAAAAAACTGCACAATCACCCTCCTACTACTTCATGCCGTCTTCTTTGTCGTTTCCACCAGAAGTAACAGCCGGTTGTTGATCGTGGTTGTTGTGGTGGAAAAAAAGTGTTTTATTGTTTTGCAAAATACACGAATTTTGAGACAGCCGACAAATTTGTCTGACTCGCGCTAGCTAGCAGGAGAAGCTGCGTTTCCTTTACAAATGTGTGCAAAACTTTGCAGATATTATGCTAATGTTGAAACCCCCCACAATTTTGCAATTGCAGTGTTTCAACTGAATAAGAAACGCAATTAAAATCATATGTGAATGAGTTTGCTAAAGCAATCAGTTGTTAATAAACACGAAGTGAAATCTTTCTGGCTACCACTTCCTGTCATGTTCTTTGAATTTTCCGACAGTAGTAACATCTGTTTGTTGATCATGACATGTGCAATGCAAAATAAGTGTTTCCACTGCAGTTTTGGGAAAAACACTAATTTTGACAAAGCCGAACCACCACCTCATCCTAATGCAAAAACTTTTCATTAAAAAACATGAGGTTTTTTTTCAAACTAACGTGTTTCCACTTCAGTTGTCAATATAAACGCAGCCACCAGGAGACACTGCGTTTCAATTACAAATGTGCCAAAACTTTACTGATATTCTGCTAATGTTGGAAAAATCCCACACAATTTTGCAATTGCTGTTTCCATTAAGTAAGAGACAATTAAAGTCACACATGTAGAATTTCTTTCAAGCGGTAAGTGATTAAAAAAGTAATTCGCGCCTTCAATCTACAACCACTTCCTGTTGTCTTTTTTGTCTTTTCTGCCAGTAGTAACATCTGGTTGCTCATCGCATGACTCAAGTGATACAAAAAAAACTTTTCCTTTGCAGTTTTGTGTGGTGCATTAATTCAGATACAACAGAAAAACCACCTCATCTTAAATGTGCAAATTCAAAATTATAACTTTTTCTTCGAAATTGATGTGTTTGCATTAAGCAAATTTATTTTTGCAATTTCAGTTTGCGAAAATATATGGTCAATGGAAATGGAGCTACAGTCTGAGATGTAGTGTTATTAGCTTAACTTGCTTTCTGGTAATGTTGGTCAATTATCATAACAGACCAAGCAAAGCTTTTCCGTAAACAGAAAAAGAAAGGAGCTCAAGAGCCGAGTTCATTGCCTGTGATAGACGATGTCGATCAAACTGCTGTGTGGAAAAACGTCACCGCCCAGATCTTTGAGGCTGTATTGACCGTGTTCATCTTCACTGCACCAGACCACAGCATTGAGAAAAAGCAGCTGAGCATTATTGAAAGGGTCAATACTCTGGCTTTAGCTGGCTGCTTACTGAAATGCTTTATTTTGCTTTTTATTTCTTCAAAAAAATGTTTAAGATAAGATTTTTTTAAAAATGGCTTGCTGAGTAGATATATGTAGTTAAAAGCAATCAGTTTGCATAGATGTTAAAAAGCTCTCAACACTGTAAAAATACAAAATCTTAGCAAGTATTTTGGTCTAGTTTTTATTGCAAAAATCTAAGTGCACTTCAAATAAGAAAAACTAACTTACAGGTAACATTTCAGAAAATATATTTATTTTAAGTCAATAATTCTTTCATATTGATGAAAAAGTACATGTTCCACTGGTAGATTATTTCACTTAAAACATCAAAAAATGTCTAATCTAGAAAACAATCTAGTACTTTTTTTTTTTATCATTACAAAATTACTGACTCCAATAATTTCTTGCTGAAAAGTTACTTGTAAGTTAGTTTTACATCTGGGATATTTGCACAAGAGACGAGACAAAAATACTTTGTAAGATTTTGTGTTTTTCAAGTGTGAGCTTGTTTTAAGTCAATAATTTCTTAACATTTCAGAAAAAAATACTAGTTACACTGTCAGATCATTATTAAGACATTTTTGTTGTGTTATAAATGAAATAATCTACCAGTTTTCATCAATTTATGGAGTTACTGACTTGAAATAGGCTCATATGTCGTTTTTTCAAGTGTACCAAGATATTTGCACTAAAAAATAGACCAAAATTTCTTGCCGAGATTTTATGTTGTTACAAAAGCATTACAAAAACGACAAAACAAAATACCTTGTGACATAAAGAAAATTAAAGCATAAATTTGAAATCAACCACGTTTTTTTAACATTTTACAAATATTGCAAATGGCATCTTGAAATATCTTAAACACAAAAAGTAAATTAAAACACAAAATGTCAACATTTTAAGGTCAGAAAGTTAGAAAGAATATGTTGAATGTTACTGTGAGTTTATATGCAGATGATACTTGCTAAAACTCTGTGTTTTTGCAGGGTATGTAAAACTTATTCTAGTCTCTTTTTTTAAGTGTTCTAAAACATTTGCACTCAAAACTAGTCTAAAATTACTTGGTAAGATTTTGTGTCAGTAAGATTTGTCATGAATATCCCAACAGAGATTTTTTTGTGCTCTGTGGTCAACGTGGAAGTTTTGACTTCCAAATGCGTCTTTGTGGGTCACAAACATTTGCAAGCATGAAAGCAAAGACTTTCTTTCTGGAGAAGTGAAGAAACCTTCAGAAGGGAGGGAGGAGGGTTTTTAGAGTTTGTGTTCAAATCCCTGGAAAATTTTAAAGTGAGAGTGGAGGGTGGAGGGTGATGTATGGATGCGTAATAGTAAGAGTTTATTCACTGGTGTCTGAGGGAGCCTTTCAGAACCACTGAGTTAGTGTCTATAGTGGGGCAATCAACCATAGGACTCGGAGGCTTTATCTCTAAAATACTACCCCCCCTTAACACTCCACCCTTCAAACACACACACACACTCGCTACCTGTGAGAGTCTGTCATGTGCAGCTAAGGGTGCCATTGAGGGAGACAGGGGGGACTAAGGGGGCGGCCTGAGAGCGATAAACAATTCGGAGGAGTCTATCATTCTGTGTGGTGTTGTCTTAGTGCCTGAAAGACGCCACGGCCCACCACCATCACCACCACAACCACAACCACTCCTCTGCCTGTCTGCTTGGTGTGCCTCCGCTTTCTGCCAGCCAACACATTGTCACCATCTGCAACCATTCTTACAAAAAATGTTTTTCAGCCGATATTCATGCAATAAAATCTGACTTTTGCGTTTTCGCTTACAGAAAAAAAAAACCCCATCATCTTTGGCTCCAAAGAGGAACAGTCTAGAGTCAGTTATTACAGATAGAAACCAGAGATTAGACCGAAATCTGGGAGTAGTGATGGACTCTGACCTGAACCTTCAGAGTCACATAAAGACAGTTACAAAGTCGGCCTTCTATCACCTGAAGAAAATTTCGAGGATTAGAGGATTAATGCCTCAGCAGGATCTAGAGAAACTTATCCCTGTGTTTATCTTTTATTGATCACTGCAACAGTAGCTGCATTTCCAATAACTATAAAATTGCGCAAATTGAAATTACAAAAATAATGGAAAAACGTCAATTTTGAAAAAATTTAAGTTTTTGAAAAATTAATTGTGTTAGTATTAGATGTTGTTTTTGTTTTTGTTTTGTTTTTTTGCTTTATTGAAATATTTCACAAAATTCAATGAAAACACTTTTTTCAAATCATAAAAGTCTGATTAACAACCAATGTTACCGCTGGCAGAAATGACAAAGAACACAACAGGAAGTGGTAGTAGGATGATGGTTTGCTTTTATTTTTTCAGACAATATGCAGCTGCCTCCACTAGAGGTTTGGTGATTAATGGATCATTGACCAACATACCTGATGTGTATTGATAATTTTTATGTTTCTATGACATAAACAGAGTTGGGTAGCAACTAGTTAGATTTACTGAATTATATTCACATAAGTATCTTTTTGGTAAAAACTGTACTTTTAGTAGTATTTTTTCTAAGCTGTAATTTTTACTTTTACTTTATCATGAAGTAGCGCTGCTCTTCAGTAAAACTTTGGGATTTTCTACCCTCTGAATGAAGAACAAACAGTTTTGTTAAAGTTTTTAAAAAAATCTCTCAGCCTGATTTGTCACTTATATGAATTTGTTTTTGTCCTCAAATCACAAAAATTTCTACTTAAATTTACATTTTTGTCCAAATGACGATGTAATTTTTAAATATTAAATGATTGATAATTTGATCGGTTACTCTTTGCTATTTTTCGTGGAGGGCAATTGTTTTTACTTTTACTTGAGTAAAAATATGTTGAAGTGGCGCTGAAATGTGCGATACAAATAAACTTGAGAGGGGAACACGAAGGCGGTGAGGTAAGGTGAAGTGGGACAAGAAGAAGAGTTGCAGAATACAGTCATTACCCACCCAAGACTATTCCTCTCTGGCCCATTAGCTGATGGCGGCCGTGACCAATTGGGCTTTGTTGCTCCTAGCGGGGTCATCCAGTGGTGGTCTGGGGCCTTTTCTGTAACAGACGCTCGCTCAGCCGTCCTCACACAAAAACCTTTAACAGGGGACAAAAAAAATCCATCCCTGACTCTCTTTCCTCGGTTTAAAAAGAAGCAGTGAGGCAGGAAAGAGAAGGAGAGAAACGTGATCATGAAAAGAGATTTACAGGGAAGTGATCATTTTGCCACACGTGGGCTAAAGAGACGCCACAGAGAGTTAACCCTTCTCAGCTCCAAACTACTTCAAATTATTATGCAACTCAAAGGAGTAAGGTTTTCATATATTCTTCAACTTTGGTTCTGAAATACTGTTGTACTGAAAGACTTGTTGTCCTTATCCAAAGAACAAATTCCTAAAACTCGGAGGTTGAATGATCAATTTTAATTTCATTTTATTTTATTTTATTCACTCAATAATAAATATGAACAATTCTTGTACAGCTAAAAGAAATCAATGGGAAACAGGTGTGTCAAATTTGTCTCTATTGCGCTCACACACTCATTACTGGTCAATCCAAGTTTAATATGGCAAAAATCTGAGGAAATAAAAAAAAAATGCTGCTCTGCAATCAGTTTGTTCCAGATTTGCGGTGCATAGAAACTGAATTCTGCTTCTCCATGCATTTTAAAGCCATTTTAGAACTGGTGTGATGTGCTCCATCTTCCTGGTTTTAGTCAGAATGTCAGCAGCATCGTTTTGGATCAGCTGCAGCTGCCTCATTTTTTTTAGACAGTCCTGTGAACACACTGTAATCAACGTGACTAAAAATGGACGTATGGATGAGTTTCCTGAGGTCTTGTTGTGACATTAGTAGATGTACATGTTCTTCAGGTGACAGAAGGCCCACTTTGTAACTATAATTATGTGACTTATGAGGGGACAGCAGACGTACAAGCTGTATGTACACAGACAGTCCATATTTTCTGCATTGTTCCACACTATGTATGTATAGTATTTATGAAATACTGTTAATAAAATTAATGTCAAAAAGCACTAATCCATATATTTTTCTTAAAAGTTGCCACCTTCCTACAATAATCGCCCTTTTTTTTTTTTTTTTGCCAAAATGTTTTTTTTTGTGCCTAAATATTATTTAAAAAGACAAAAATGCTGACTTTTTAATTTTTTTTAAATGTATTTATTTTTTTTTTTTTTTTACGAAAACCAATTTTGGCAAAAATTGGTTTTGGCCAATATTTCAGGAAGGTGACGAAATATTAAAATCAAATTCTAAGCATGATATGACAACATAAAAGCCCCTAAAATAATACAAATGCTGTTGTTTCTCCATTCGATCCTGATGATACGCTCAGAATAAAGTCAGTTATAGCTCTATTATTTTATTAATATTCTAATTCTTGCAAAAGAACGGCAAACTGAAAAGCAATCCATTTTTAAGAATTCTGGGTTAAATGCTCACTAGATTCACATTTATAAAGAGACTGTAACAGTTGTGCTACTGATGTGAGCTGTATACAGCAGCCTCTGGTTGCGTGTGCATCCTGTCCACTCCACAGCTGAATAAAAGGCCAGTTAGCCACCTATCAGGCTGCTAATTCTCCATGTCAAATACAATGGCTCCAATTATATGGTAATCAGTGTTGGTAGCTCATACCTTTCTGCTGCTTTCTGAGAGTGTGTGTCTGGCCGGGCCGCTCCTCTGGGAGACGGTTAGTCACGGTTTATTATTGACCCATTAGCCACCCGTCCCACTGCCAGAAAGAAACCAGCCGGCTCGCAGGCCGAGCCGCTTTCACTGATCATTTTGTTATCTGAGCTATGAATTAATGAACCCATCAGTGACAAATTTTGATGATTGTTAAGTTTATGCATGAATTAGGCCATTTGTAGTTCAAAGTAACAGAATATGACGCAATATAAATAGTTATGAGCCCTACTGAGATTTGGAAAGTTTTTTGAAATCAGTTCCTTTTCATTAACTGCAAAAACACAAAATCTTAAGTATTTTGTTCTAGTTTCTAGTGAAAATATCTTGAAATAAAATGAAACTAACTTATCAATAACTTTTCAGGAAGATGGAAGCGCTTGGTTGGAGTCAATAATAAAGTGTTAGTTCCACTGGAGTTTGTTTCCCTTATAAAAAATTGTCTTCTTTTGATTTAAATAACCAGCAACGGAGCTAGTGCAATTTTCATTAATATTAAGTATTTATTCACTTGCTGCTGACTTTACTTTTAGGTTAGTTTTGTCTTGTTTCAAGTGTACTAAGATATTCACACTAGAAAATATATCGATATTACTTGGTAAGATCTTGTGTTTTTGCAGTGTATCTGCTTTCACACTGCAAATCAAGTGTCATTGGTCTATTTTCTAGTGCAAATAACAGTACACTTTAAATACGAAGAAAAACACTAAATGGAAGATAATTTCACTTATAACTAATACTTTTTCATCAATTTTAAGGGATTATTGAGTTAAATAAGCTCTTATATCTTGCTCAATAGTTACTTATGAGTTAATTTTGTCCTAATTCAACTGTTAAAACCAAAAACACTTAATATTTTGCGCTTTCGCAGTGCACTTAGAATTTATTATCCTGCAAAAAGTGCCCAAAGCCTGTTGTGAGGATTTTCTCCTAAAAACATACCGTCATGTTTCTGTTGCTTCTTCTCTTTGCCATATAATCGACAACTGTGTTGTTTTAATATAATCCTCCAGATCTGTCAACTCTAAAGCTTGCCCTCTGCCCCACCCCTCCCTTCGTCCTCCCACCACCCGACACACCCACACGGAGCCCTCTGCCACCGTCTCCGCAGTCCCCACCCACCAAAAGCAAAGCCCCTTTTGTTAACCTAATGTGCTTTTACCAGTTGCTTTCTGCCAGGGAGACATCTGCTGTGTGCAACCAGTCAATATTGTGAGGACAGTTCAAAGCGGCCAGTTCATTATCTGTGTCAGCTTAACAACCCGAAGGTAGCGGTCTAAGGGACATGAGGGGGAGGAAGGGACAGAGAGGAGGGGAGACAATGTGTGAGGACACAATGGACTCCTCATTAACCAGTGATTTATCATGATGGGATGCCCAGTTCAACCTTTGGCCCCCTCAGTGCATACACTCACACACACACACGCGCACACGCACGCACACGCCTACACACACGCCCACGCCCACACACACCTCTAGGACCCGTAGAAACAGGATGCTATTGTTGGAGAAAGGACGAAAGCAGACTGAGAAAGTGGAGTCCAAAGTGAAATGGTACGTTTAAAAAGCAAAAATGAGCAGAAAATTCAGCAAATTAAAGATAAAAGATCAATCATGAGTGAAAAGATGAAACTTTCTTTGGTTTTACAAAAGAAAAACCAAGGAGGCGGCCATTAATGTTTCGTTTTTAACTCTTTCTAACAGTGGAAAGAATGCAAATACACCTCTATGCAGATGACATCATATTTATTCAGGTTGCTTCAAACTGTTTTTCAGCAGAAGGGAGGGATCACTCTACACTGCAAAAACACTAAATCTTACAACGTATCTTTGTCTAGTTAAAATTTAGGGTCACTGACTAATCATCTGAGATCAAAAGTCAGAATTTTGAGAAAAACTTTTGGAATTTTGAGAAAAAAATCTGAATTCTGAGACTAAAGTCAAAATTCTGAGATTAAAATCTGGATTTTGAGAAAAATGTCAGAATTCTGAGATTTAAATCAAAATTCTGAATACAAAGCCAGAGTTCATAGATTAAAGTCAGAGTTTTAAGAAAAAGTTAAAACTTCTGAGAAAACAAAATTCTTCGGAGGAAAAGGTCGGAGTTTTGAGGAAAAAGTTAAAACTTTGAGAAAGTCAAAATTCTGGATAGAATTCTGAGTAAAAAAAAAATCAAATTCCAAATTACTTTGTGTCTGGTAATGTGTGTTTTTTTTTGTTTTTTTTTTTTACAAGTTTATCATTCTTCTGAATGTAAAACATACCTGCATCAACAGATAAGCAAAAAATAAGTAAAACTAATCTTTGTCAACTTGTTTCACAGCATCAAACATTTCCGTTGCCTCTGACACTCCCTCCGTTTCCTGAGCCAGGCAGCATGAAAGTCAAATCTCTCGGTCATGATGATGTCATACATGTCAGAAAGCCTCTAACGATGGGCCATACATGCATGCGCAGGGAGATCATAGCCCGTCTTCAGCCGCTCCACCCGTACAGAGAGACTTCTGGCACATAAAGGCTGCATAATGAGCGTTTAATGTATGGCATTTTCAAAATGCAAAAGAAAAAGGAATATTCAATGTGGCCCATGTGGTGGTTTTCTAAAGCTGCGGCATGGAGGAACACACCCCTCTCTGCGTCCTCCCTCCCTTCCTGAATCCATTTGCCTAAATCAATCTCACAGGAGGCGGTCGTGGATAATGTACCAGCCAGGGTTTGTAAACCGTTTTGTTAACAATGCATCCCGAAAAGAAAAGAGAAAGAGAGATAAAGCGAGATAGAGTGAGAGAGGGTGATGGGAAGAAATGGGCAGAAGGGTGGTGAAAGAGGAACAGTTGGGTGGGTGTGGTGCGCCGCCCGGCTTTGGACAGGCCCCGTCGACTGGTGACACCCGGTCCCATCTCCTCCAATTCGGTCCAGTCCTCGCTTTAGTCACACCACCTGCCTTCACCATTCTTCACAACGCGTCCACCCTCCCATCGTCTGACATGACAAACAGACAGAATACACCCACCCAAAGACAAATCTGCCAAAACTTCCTTCTCAGATATGTATAAAACACAGTTACGACATGAAAAGGCATCAATGACATCTCAAGTATTGGGACAGTGACCAACAAAGATGAACGAAAACCAATTTTTACCACAACAGAAGCTGCATTTTCATTGAAAGTATGATTACGCAAATTGAACAAACTTATTCACACGTGATTCTTATTGTGTTTTGTATTTAACGGAAATAATGCAATTTCAAAATTCTGTTTTTTTTTGACATCAGTGGAAAATAGGCAAAGTTTTGCGTACATTTGTAATGTGAACATAACTTATGATGCTAGCTACGGTTCCAGGGACCACAAAATTACGCATATTGGAATTACAAAAAAAATTTGCTACATGGAAAAACACCAATTTCAAAAAAACAAAACAAAACACATTTTTCACAAAAAAATTTTTTAGGATGAGAGTTTTTCAACTGTATTGAAACTTTTTTCACATCATGTATGATCAACATCGTGATAACAGGAAGTGGTGAGAAGATCGTGGCGCTGTATGTTTTTCATGACTCATCGCATGAACAAACGCAAGATTTTAATTAAATTTCTTATTTAATGGAAACACCACAAATGTGAAGTTTTGTTTTTTCAACCTAGCAGAATATAGATAAATGTGTTTTGAACACATTTTTAATGGAAGCTTCTTAAATCTAGCTGTGTTTCAATTGACCTTAAAATTACACAAATTGGAATTATAAAAATTTATTTGCTGAATGGAAACATGATAATTTCTAAAAAATGTTGTTTTTTTTAAAGTTATAGTGCAAGGATAAAGTGGTTTTTTGACTTTTGTATCACAAAAGGAGGATGAAAGCAGCATATTTTTTAATGACTTATTGCATTACATTTATTTAAGGGTGAATTTAATTATGTTTCTTACTTAATGGAAACAGAAACTGCAAAAGCGTGTTTTTTGACATTAGTCGTATCGCGGAATATTGACAAAGTTTTGTAATGAAATGCAGCGACTGACACTAGCTGTGTTTCCATTGACCATATATTTATATAAATTAGATTTACAAAAATAAATTTGCTAAATTGAAACCCGTCATTTCTTTTAAATCTAATTTTTTTCAAATAAAAGTCAGAATTTCTTTCTTAGGATTAAAGTTAGAATTCAGAGAAAAAGTCAGATTTTATTTCAGTGTCCCAAATCATCCTCCATATTTATGCTCCAGAGATCCCTGAATGGAAAGTTTAGAAAATGAGACATTGTATTTATTTTGACAAAAAAGATGAAACAACTTTAGTTTAAGCTTAATTTTATTACATGCAATACTTTCAACTGTCTGAAATACTTCAAACTATTGTGTTTCCATAAATACTAATTGTAAAGTACCTGTGAGAAAATCTAAATATTTTTAGTGCTTTTTAAGAAAGTACTGCACTGCAAAAGCATAAAATCTTATCAAGTCTAGTATTTTTGGTTTAGTCTTCTAATCTGTCCACCGTTTTAAAAGAAAAGAGTCAACAGCTTCTGTACAAGTTAGTAGTGACACATCGTATCAGCTGGGACCTGTTCCTTCATGTCCGCTCAGCTGCACCAGTTCACCTATCAAAGGACTTTTTAGCCTGAGGAAGCTGGGGCCAGTTTGACACCACATTCCCTCTGGACCGCCTCAGATCTCAACCAGAACTCCCATTACTGGATCATAAGCTCCAGCATCAGCCCACACTGGACAGGAATCCCCAGTAGAGCCCCACGGATCGGCACTGATTTGCAACATAAGCCCCCCTGTGATTGCCCATTAAATTTTATCCGTCCTGATAGCCACTAGTGGGGCAGCATGTGGAGCGCTAACCAGCTACTGTTGATTGTCATTGAAGGTGTGCTGCCATTGCTTCCCCTAATTGGCTGTGAGGGGCTTCAAGAGGGGTCATAACTCTAGGGAATTGATAGAGACATCTGAGCTGATGTCCACTTTAAGTAAAGACGATGTTGGGTCATCGTTTGTAGAGAGAATGGTTTTCCTCTGGGACGAGGCTTATGATCTGATGATTGATAGGCTGTTATAACACAAGCCCCTCGTGTCAAAGATGATCTTAATTTATGCAGTATGTAACATTTATATGTAGAAGAAATGTTTACATATTTGTTAAAACTGTCACCATGACTTGAGAATATAAGCAGAGATGGACAGCTTACATACAAATTGCACTAAAGTAAAGTAAAAGTAAAAATAGCCATCCAACAAATTACTCAGGTAGGAGTAAAAAAGTATTTGGTAAAAATACTGAGAAACTTATCAAATTATCAGTCATTTAATATTTAAAAAGCTCATCATCAGCTGGACCAAAATATAAAGATAAGTGGAAATTTTGATATTTTAAGGACCAAAATGATAATAATTTATGTAAGTAACAAAAAGATAAAATCAGGCAAAAGAAAATGTTTCCAAATCAGTTTCTTTCAATAAAAAAACCTCTGAAACTTTAACAAAAATGGCAGGTGTGTGTCTGTGTCTAGTGAATTTTTGGTTAAACATGTTTGTTTTTCATTCAGTGGTAGAGAATCCAGAAAGTTTACTCAAGTAAGAGCAGCAATACCTCATAATAAAATTACTTGAAATAGGACAGAACTAACATATGTTTTTAGCAAGATATAAGGAATAGTTAATTATACAATTCCTTAATATTGATTATAAGAAGTGCCATTTACATTGACAGATTATGTCATTTATAACAAGGGAAAACTGTATTTCACATGTTATAAGTAGTAGTACTTTGGCAATAAATTAATGGGTTTTGGTGTATGGAAAATGAGCCATTTCAAAAACTTCTGAACCGTAATGTCACCAACCAAACGAACGTAACGGGCAGTAGTAGGTGTCTACTGCCCGTTACCTAGCAACCCCAGCAAAGCCCAGCCCGTCACCTAGCAACCCAAGCTGAGATCTAGCATGTTTGGTCAGCTGGTTTTACCACTTTAAGACATGTGGAAAGACTACAGCACTCATAACAACTTCTGTTTATGATGCTAAACTATTCATTCCTTTTCAAACAAATCTATTTTTGTTTTATCCATCTAGTTGTCAAAAACTTGTTCTACAGGAAACTGAAGAAAGATTTAGCTCTCAAATTAAGTTATTTGAATTCTAACTGTTTTTGTTACACTTTCTCTTTTCCTCGATCGCTCTTCTGCAATTATTTTGGACATCAAAACCCACCCGATTGGTCTTTTCAAAACCGTGTGCATCAGTGTCTGTCCAGCCACCCACACTCAGGCACAACAGAGTGATGCAAGAGTCAAGCTGCGTCCAAGGCAGAGCATACAGACACTGAGTGTGGTCCATCAAAAAGCTCTTCCTAATCAACCCTGGAGACCCCGGCCTTTTAGCCGGCAGCCCTCAACACGTCTCGTTGTGTTTACACACGCTGATTAGTTTGGTAGGAGTACAGAAAGCCTGAAGAATGCTGATCTCTGAATCAATGTACCACTCAGGCCCACCCTTTATCTCCCCATCCCTCTGGCACAAAAGCCAGAGATCCTCTTGGAAAAAGGTGACGGAAAATAGAGGATCAGACTCGGACTGCTACTAAGCAAACAGATTGGGCTAATGGACCAACCGCTTTCCTCCTCCCCTCAAATTATCAGCAGACCGAGGGAATGTAGCCAGTGCAGTCATGATATTAATGCCAGAGCTCACTAATCCATCACACACCCACCCTGGCCTCTCACTTGTTTTGATGCACAAATGGTAATTACTCCACCACCCAGGCAGCTGGACAGGATGGGAGAAACGCAAGAGCAAAGACATGAAACGGGAAAATGCACACGGCTCCTCGAAGGCAATGTGATCATGATATGAGGATTAAAGCAAAAGGAAGATAATTGTTTTGTGGATGTTTAAATGTGGAAGGATATAAGTTCGCCATGGCCTGGTAGGTCGTTCTCACGGTATCACAACCTCGACTAAAAACACCAGCATTGGTATTTACACAGGAAATTAAAATCAAAAAGGTATATTATCTATTTCTACTGCTGACACAGTGATTATAACTACAATGGTGTATTAGGGAAATTGTAGATAGAAAAAGTGAAAAAACTGAGTAAATTCCTGCAAAGAAAAAAACTCAGAAGTGTCTGAGTTTAAAAAGTGAACATTTTTCTAGATAAAAGCTTAGAAATCTTTTTTAGGTTTACCTCAGAAATTTTGTAGCAAAAAATTCTCAGATTCAAAAGTACAAAGCTTTAAATTTTTGGAAATTTTCAGTTTAAAAAATTTTCACTTTTGAAACTGACATTTCCAAGTTTTTCTTGAAAATTTATGAGATTATTCTCAACATTTAAGAGTTTTTTTTTTTTTGTTTGAAATCTATTCCTTTTTTTTGTCTAATATTCTGTCATATTGTTACAGTTGTATCTACAACATTGGCATTTTTATTTATTTCAGACATACTTGAACAAAAATGTAGAATTTAATTATTGGCAAACATGCATATTGGGCAGAAAATTATAAAGTTTGTTAGAGCCTATGCAGGTGCACGTTTTTCAGGTAACTGAGTGTTTAAGTAACTCATTAATTTTGAAAATAAGTAATTATTAAAATGAATGGATTACTTTCTTGGGGATGTAATCAAAATTATGAATGAAGTTCAATTTCCAAGTAACTTGACCAACACTGGTTGCAAGAGATTGTCAATTGCCGTCTTCCAGGTAGAAGACCAGAAGTGCACAGCAACAGGTGGGGGAGGGAAAAGTGTGTTAAATATTTTATATAAGTGGTGAAAACTCCAATTACTTGTAGTTTCAGATAATTTAGTGGAATAAGTGGTTTTAAAACAGTAACTACTGGCTCTGATTTTTCTGTTTTAAGCTAAGATGACAAAAATATTGATTTTAACACTTTATTTTCTATCACAGCCTTTTATGAGGAAAAATACAGATATAGTTTGATATTCCTGAACAAATAGGTACAATTTAAGTTAATTTTGTCCCTTATATCCCAGAGGAAGTCTCCTTCTCTCTTCTGAACTCTGGTGACCAACAGCTGGCTAAACCAGAATATGCTAATGCTAATGCTCCTAGGAGGAGCACTTCTGGCTTATGAGGGATTAGAGCTTGTTGGCCAACCCTGACTCCCCGCTGAGCCAGCACGCTAATTCAGGTGTTGGTAAACTGGCATTAGGCTCCAGCTAATTAGCTTCCATTCACGCGATGATTGTCCAGCTAGCTGAGGTATTTGTAGTTGTGTTTACTCATCGGCAGGGAGGTCTCTGTACTGTGGTGGGTCCATCATGATCCGACATGATCTCCCTTCCTCTCTGATGCGTCACAGGACTGCAGAGACCGTCCAGTGGTGGAAAGTAAAGATGAATATGTAAGAGCTTTAAAGAGTTACTGATAAGACTGGTAGCATTTTTGCAGGACAAATGACATGATAAGAATGCTACTGCACCTTTTCTTTTGGTGTTTAGTGGAAAGTACTTAGCATTTGCTACCTTAAGTCACTGAAGACTTTGTAAGACTTTGTAACTTTAAGGGTTTTAAATTTAGGTGTTCTCAAATGGAAAAACATTTGACTTGAATGTCCTTCAATATCTTGTATTTTTGCAGTTTCAGAGCCTTCAGACAATGTAATGTTTCATATCGACCACATATCAATACCAGCTCTGATGGACCTTTTATACCACTTTCAAATCTTTCCATAATCTATTCACATTTCCTTTTTCAAGGAAATGTGAATATCTGCCTCTTGGCTGAGAGTTATTTTAGTTTGCTCATTGGTTTCATAAGAGTTTACCTTGCAATTTCTTTTGAAACTTCCATTTGGTTTCTACTGCTTCTCAAAACAACCAAATGCTAAAAAACAAAACAAAAAAACAAACAAAAGAAAACCCCAAACAACAACAACAAAAAAACAACAAACCAATTTTTTGGCAATAAGTTAAAGTTTCTTAAGTCACATTTGTGGGCACTGTAATGTTGTAATGTTACCTAGCAACACCCGTGGAGTTCCGCCTGTTACCTAGCAACCCCCGTGGAGTTCCAGTCAGCTTTGGTCAGCTGGTCTTACTGCTGTATGCGCTGTACAATGTACCGACAGTGAATAATATTCATGTTCAGCAACTTTAAAACGATAAAAGTAATGACAGCTCAGTTTCCTGTATCTTACAGAAAATAAGAAAAAGCCAGTCTAAAAAAAAGGCTGTGCACAAATTTTAAGGGAATTCTACAGAAGATTTGGGCCACTGAAAACAAAAGAATTCTGACTTTAATCTCAGAAAACTAAAGTCAAACATTCTGAGATTAAAGCCAGAAATTGAGATTAAAGTCAGAATTCTTTTCAGTGGTCCTAATCCTCTCCCGTACGATTGTGAAAAATTTTGTTTAATTGAAAGTTTTCGTCATGTTAAACATATTAAACAGAAATATCACAAAAAATGTGTCGCTACACAAAAAGCATGTTAGATTTCAGTCTCTAAATGGGTTTTAGGTCAAACTAATTTAGATTTTTCTTGAGATTAAAGAAAATCCCTTAAAAACATTCATAAACTTAATGTTTACTTGTTTAAAAAAATGGTGTTGGTTTAAGTTCTGAAAATTCATTTATGTGGCTGCTTATATTATCGTTATTTCCTCCTATTTGCATGGGTAGAAGGAAAAAAAATGTTTAAGCCATGAAGAATACAGGAGCTGGACAGGAATGGAAAGCTGGGTATTACATGGCCTTCACTGTTGCTGGATGTGGGAACAGACTAAAGGTTAGCTGGCCGACATTCCCAAAGCCTTTCTGCTAAAGATGGCGGCAGTTCAAAGGAGTCATTAAGCTTTACCCGCCCCACCACAAAGGAGAGATTTAAGACAGCAAATACATCTGATGGTAAAAACTTAAATCCAAACACAAATATCCACTAAGAGGCTTTTGTGCATTATGCCATTATTATCCTATAAAAGGAACCCAGCACATTTAACTGTTTCAGGTTTTAATTTTCTCCTGGGAAAGTTCCTCTAAAATCAAGCTGCGAGTAAAAAACACTAAAGTATCATTAGGATCATACAATAAGCTGTGAAAACAAGTAGTTTTAGTAACTTCTTATAAATTCTGGTGCTACTTTCAGTGTTAGGAGGATTGAAATGTCAAAGTCAGCTAGCTAATTTCACATCATACCATGAAAAGACACAAGTTAAATGTGTAACTTCACTGCATTGGCAATATCACAGCAGTATATCCTACGAGTGCTGTACTTAATTTGCATTTAAATAAGGGTGAAATCATAAGGTATTAAAATTTAACATATGGGATCCTAATTTTAAATTTCTTTTTTCCTTTTTCTTACTTTTGCTTTCTTCTGATTATGGAAAAAAATCTGAACAAATTAAATGTTCTGGGGATTTTTCCCCTTTAAAGTGAACATATTTAAAAGTCACATTTTGGACATTTTTTATACTTCCAATTGGGTTTCTACTGCTTCTAAAAACAGCCGAAACGCTTTACAACCCTCCCCACCACCCTGCAGTTTTTTAGCAATCAAATAACCCATTTTAAAAGCCTCTGGAATTCTCCTCACCTAGCAACCCAACCCGTTACCTGGCAACCCCAGCAGAGTTCCACCCATTGCCTAGCAACTCAAGCAGAGCTCCAGCGCGTTTGGTCAGCTGGTCTTACCACTGTGTGCTCTGTACAATGGATGCTGAAAAAGACAAGTGTTTTGTTTTTGATTGCCATCCAGAAACAACTTCCTGCATTCTTGCTGGTTGTGCCGGAGGCTCTACTAATGCTCTTTAAAGATGTACACTTGTATAGTTATACATCTGTTTGCAGCCATTTTCATGTGCGATGAAACGCCCCCCTGAAACGTTTTTAGGGGGACATGGTCAGCAGTGGCTTATTTGGATTTAAAGTCAGGTTGCTGTTCTCATTTTCGTCCTAAAAATAGTGGCGAAAATGTTATGAGCATGTTTTGTATAGGCCATTGACCTATTCTAACCTGTTCAAGGAAGCAAAGTAGGTCACCTTTAAATAGATCTAAGGCTCTGAAAGACATGGGATTTTTACACTTATGATGCTCTTAACAATTAAATGTAGTTTTATGCTGAATCAAAGATCCAAGTGTAATGTTTACTGCATAACAATTTGAAGTGCAAGCATTTGGAAAACAGCCACTTTGAATTAAATGTTTTAACAACCTTAACACATTTAATATCCAGAACTAGTTTCTTTTTTGTTTTTTACCTCGTCTGTTTCCAGCGTCAATCCAATGCAACATGCATGTGAAGGATGCAGCCTATGAAAAAACAACAAATGTAACATTTTTTCAGTTCATTTTCATAGGAAAAGCATTTTAGACTACCGTACAGCTTTTTGTTGAAGTATCAGTGAAAATAGAGACAGATTTTGTGAGTATTACACAGATCATAATGAAAGCCTTTCTTAGCAGAGGTTTTACACCTAACTTTTAAAAGAATGGGATTTTCTCAAGCGTATTTTAGGAAAAGTTGAAGCAAAAAGCATTGATTTCATGAGACAAAAGCAGCAGTTTAGCCAGATGTGTCTCTGGTCTACCTGCTGGGAGCTGCCTGGTCCTTCAGACTCTTTAAGACGCTCTGCTGAAAGAAACTGATAATCTATTTGCTCTTTTAATGAACTCTTTGTTCCTCAGAGAGAACGGAGAGGACGTTTCATTTGTTGCTGCTGAAGACATTCTGCTTCGTCTCAAACATATTGCAAAGGTCTGAGCCTCAAGACTGAGCCTGCAACAAAGACCGAGGTTTCTGTCCATCTGCAACGTTTCTTTGGTGAAATGTTTTGTTTTCTTTCCCGCCACCGCTTGGTTTTGAGGCCAGTTGGACCCTGGTAATAACTTTTGTGCATCTCGTTTCAGGTGCTTCTAAATATCTTAGTTATATTTTACTATGCAGATGTTTGAAAGAGACCAACTTTGGAGTTTTTTGTTATATCCTGGGACTCTTCTGATGTTTTTCCCCCTACATCTCCTGTCAAAGTGATTCCCAGTATAACATGAAGAACCTAGTACAACAAAAAGGACTTATCCTAATTGCTTGAATGACTTAATCTATTCTGCGATTTGACAAATAAAGTTTTAAATGGCACATCTAATATTGAGAGAACATGTTAACTTAAAGTTTACAATTGCAGTTCTAAATGTTTTGTAAAAGTATTTTTACTTTTTGAAGTTTTCACATTTTCTCACATCCGCATCTGAATGCGTCCCAACTGGTATTTTATGTTAACACCACGTCTACATAAATAAAAAATTTTTAAAAAAATCACTAATAGAAATCTTAAACCCTTTTTCTCTTCAATTACCTTTGGATTATCTTTCTACCAGTAATAGTATTTCGACTTTTTGAAAATTATACTAATCATATTTCAGGTTTTACGAATAATACTGATGTGAAGTTCAGTCTAATAATCGTTCAGAAGTTTTCATTAGTTATGTTTTTCTCTGCTACAAATACAGCTTAAGACTCACATATTCAACATAATAGTTCATAATACGTAAATATATAAATAATATAATTTTAATAGCAATTTAAATGGTAAGCACTTGAAAGTGTTGCCAGGACAATCATAAATGTTCACTAAAACTGCCATTGTTTTCATTAAGTATCAAAACTGAACCAATTTTAAATAACTCTCCCACATTTGAACTAATAACCAGTAACCTTGCAGGAAAAAATCAAAAAGGAAATACATTTAAGCATGAATTACCGATTTTGGATCAAGTCATATTGTTGCACAATGCAGACGCTTTAATCAAAAGACTAAAAACTGGTTTGAGTGGAGACTACAAATCAAGTCTACTGCTGATGTAGAAACACCTACATCAGTAACGTGTTGACTTTAAGCTTACTGAAATATTCATGGATCGGGTATTTATTTGGATAATAAAGCACAAATGAGAATAATTACCTCACAGATTTATGATAATAAATGGATATCTATGGCTAAGGTCACTGGGAAGCAAAGAGGCATCATCTTGACTATTGTTCACACCAGCTGCATCAATGTAGACGGTAGCAAATCAGGTTTAAGATCTCCTTTGTAACAAACACACAAGTATGACCACACACACATCGAAGCCTGCATCTTGATCAGACAGAGCCTCTCTAATTGAACTAATCCCCACTTCAAGATCAGCACTGTCCCGGGAGGACTGACCCTCCACTGTGGATTTGTGTCCCACTCTCACTGTCTCAGGCCTCCGATTAAACCTTCATCCCCTCCGCGGCTCATGCGGACTGTAAAGCTGTTTATTGGGAGACAATGAGCAACAGATTGTGCTGTCAGGGCCCATTAATTAGCATCATTAGCATCACACTTCAGAGTCTGAGCTGGACTGCTAAGCCTTAAGCTGTGTATGGGTACAGCATGTGGCACATATGTATGCAGGCATGCATGATTTGTTAATAAATATGTCTTTAATAATGTAAACATGAAAGATTTTTATAAAATTCTGTAAATTCAAGTTTTGGAACACAAAATCTTGAAAAGTACACTTGAAATAAAACTAAACTAACTAACTTTTCTGCAAGATGTAGGATCTTGTTTTAGTCAATAATTTTTTAATATTGATAAAATAGTTCTGTTTCCATTAGCAGAATATTTTGCTTATAGCAAGACATTTTTCCCATGTTATAAATTAAATAATCTGCCAATGAAATTAGTATTTAAAAAAAAAAAAAAATCAATATTAAGGAATTATTTACTTAAAACAAGATCCTACTCCGATGTACTTGTAGGTTAGTGCACTGAGATATTTGCATATCTGTGTTTTTGCAGTGCAGCTGTAGTTTAAAGGTAAAATGTTGCTTAACAATAATGGGTGAGATGCATAGACAGCCATTTCAGCCAGAATTAATGCATAAATTAATTAATAAATGAATGAATAAATATATACAAATAAATTAAATAAATCAATATGTAAATAGATACATAAATAAAATAATGAATACATAAATATATAAATAAACAAAATAATGAATGAGTCAATGTATAATTAATACACATACATTTATTCATCTATTGCAGGTTTATTTTGTAAGTGCATTTTGAAGAATCTGCTGCCAGAAACTCAGTCCTGATGGCAAGAAGTGAATCAATCATATTACGCAATATTAAAGAGCACATTGAAAGGATTGCCTCTTTGGTTAAAAGAACGAGGACGGCGTGAAAAAAAAAGGAAAAAAATCATCTTAATCCATATGTCTTTTAGTGTCTGCTAATCAATGGTTAAGCGCAATTGATCACTTACCACCAATGGTATTTCCACCTCCAGCAGTGGCGTTCTAAAAAGAAATTGAACCACGTTTCTGCCACGCATCCACAGAGGCATAAGCCTTCTTACTCCAACTTCCTATCTAATCAATGTGAGAGACAATGACTCAACAGGTGCGACAGACAGGACCCCAGCAGCAGCTCTCTTCCCTGCCGCTGGACCCAATTAGCCCCTGCGGTTCAGGAACAAAGAAACGACATTTCATTTCAGCAGAGTGCCAGTTTAAGGCCTCTTCTTTCCAACCTCGGCCCATTTTCTTTCTGTCTTTTACTGCTGACATCTTTAAAGGATCATCCCTGGCTGCATCATTTTCTATTAGATTGGGTCGATGCCTTGTGTTCAAAGTGGCAGGGGTGTTAAAAACATGGGGTGTTGATGAATTCATTGCATGTGACTGCACTTGCTTTCTTTGTGCGCAGCTTTTGCCAAATGAAACCCCCTGGAGGTCTGACAAAAGGCAAAAACATTTTCAAAGATTCAACCTTCTCTCCACTCTAGATGTCCCTCAAAGAATAACAAAACTAACTTTTTAACTTGTAGAGTATTAAATTATCATTCTCATTTCTGCAGAAACTTGATCATAAAAGGATCCATTTGTGCTATTTGCAGATTAGAGATATTTTGCCAGTGAGAACATATTAACACTGGTCTTTAATTTTGCATTACTAAACACAAACTCCAATTTATTTTTCTGAATTTTATATGCTCGACCAACACATAGGCTAGTAGTGGGTATTTATTGTATCGTTTATCATTTATTGTGATAAATTTCTTAGTCTGATAATTCCAATTTATTGTCGTCACAATAAATTCCAGTTAATGACGATTTATTGGATGGAGAATGTCAACAGCAATGTTAAAATCTCGCCAGTGATTCTCAATCGGATTTGCGTCTTTATTAACCATAAAACTGCACAAATTGAATTTCTGAAAATAAATATAAAAATTCATTTTTTTCTATAAAAATATGAGGCAGTTTTTCAGCCGTATTAGGATTTCTGTATTTCGCCAAACTGCTATACAAACACTTATTTTGCATCACATCAACTCATATGATCAACAGTCAGAAGTTACTACTGGGGGAAATACAAAGAAGACGACAGGAAGTAGTAGGAGGATATAGCGCTGCTTGTTTTTAATGACTTATCGCCTGAAAAGACCATGTTTTCTTTTCAGTTAAACATGTGTGTGTGATTTTTTTTGTGTTTCATATTTAGTGGAAGCATCAGTATTCTGAAGATGTGTTTTTTTCAACATTAGCGGAATATCAACAATGTTTTGCGCACGTAAGCTGTTCTGTGCTCAAGTAAGCTGATGCTTAGCAACCTTTTATTTTACTTTATAGTGATAGACTGAACATTTTGCTCATTTTACACATCTGTCCCAAATTTTAAGAACAAAAAATATTAACCTCGCAAACTTTTTTACTGTAATTTCAGTGTTTATCGCAGATGTTACTTTGAAATAGTTAAATAATAATATGCCACACATAAAGACTACTATGCAGTTCAAAATTTGAAAAAAAGATTTGAGTCTTTTCTTGTTTGTGACTCCTGTAACATTAAATCAATTGCCATAATAACAATACGAAGTAAGCTAATTCTAAATGACACTAGTGTTACATGCATATCTAACTTTATTTCCTTTGTCCCAGTGGGGGAACTTTTAAGTTGGACATCTAATGCATCTATTTTTATTTATTTTTTTGTCAATTTTCCATGAAGACCAAATTTAAGAAACAAATGAAAATTGTTCCAGGTAACAGATTCACCCACCTGAGTTGTAGATTTCAGCAGCTCATTATCACGAGTCTCCACTACTTGTTGGATTATTGCTCTCATTACTAATTAATTCTTTTAACTCTTATGTTTACAAGGGACACAAATGTCTTTTATTGCTGTTACTCCATGCATTTTCATGTGTCATCGGTATTTCAGTAACCTTAAATTTAAGATATGGTGTGTTGGAGAGGTGATTAAAACTGAATATTTTACAGATTGGATGCTTTCTTAATGTTCTCAAACATAAGATCCACCTGAAAAGTACAAATCTGCAATAGAAAGCTTAAAATAACTAATTTGTGCAATTATTAGTCTTATAGTATAGTAGCCTATATTGCTACAGTAAACTCGTTTTTGATGAAAAAAATAAAAGCAAGTCATTCTGGACATATCTTAAGACCTTTCCTATAAGATAATTGGATTTTCCAGTAAAACAGTTCTGTGATTTGGATCATTAAATGACTGCATTCAGTGAATTATGACGTAAACGTGTTAGTATATAACTTACTTCACTGATGCTTTTGCATGCATTAAGATGAATCTCTGTTTTAAACTGGGAACATAAACTTCGGTCAAAAACATGACATCTCACTTCGAGCGTCAAACCGTCCAGATTCCAGTGCGCATGCGTCATCTACAACGCGCTATCTTTGGTTGGTGATAGCAGCAGCCCCAGATCCAGTCCTTTTCGTCTTTCTGTTTTATTTACGGTTGCAGAAATAAATGTTTTAACCCGTGTAATCCGATGTAAGAGCTTTTGAGGGTTTTTATTTGTCCCACTGCTCTTCCCGGAGCAGGAAGCTGCTTGTTGGACATGAAGCAACCAGGAAGTGTCTGATCCTCTCTGGTTTCTGTTATGAAACTCCTCTGCTCCACCCTGGGCACAGCGACTTGGATTTTAACCGTCACTGTTGCCATCGTTGCAGCGGTACTTTATTATTTCGACGACACTTCTCCAAGCAAATACAGCAGGTAAATAAAAGTCGCGATTTCTTTTACATTCGCTTTGCTTTAATGGACACAAGAACCGACATATTTACCTCTCGGTTCACCTGTTTATATGAGTTAAAGACACCTGGCATACAGATCGGGGTAAATAAAACAATCCGGGATCTTTATGCTCGTTATCTTGGTCATGCTTCCTTAGCAAAAGGCAGAGCCGGCCGAAGGTATGTGCGTACTAGTACTGCCTCCTGAACAGCAGGGGGCCCTGATCAGCTTCTAATACAATAGACAAATCAAAGCTTTTTGAAATGGTAGTAAATAAAACAAATTCTTTTATTTAACAGAGCATTAAAATACATGTATATTTTAATGTCTGATACCAAGATTCTGTGTTAAAATGTGGTTATTTGGTGCATTTCTTAAACCTACTTTTGAATTTGCTTAAAGGTTTATGAGAAATAAATATCAAATTGTACAGATTTGTCATTTAGAATAACACAGAAATTAAAAGTATTTAATTATTAGTATTTAAGTATAGTAAATGATCTTTTACTGTCACTAATTCACCATTTGTCAATCATTTCTGCTACTTCTATTTGTACTGACATTATATTTCAGGTACATTTAAACCATTATTAGTTTATTTATAAAATCAGACAGTTAAATTGGACCCTGTATCAATGCCACAGTTAATCCACATACTTCAGAATAATTTACTGTTTATTTACAGCTAATTAGTTAGCAAAAACTGGAATGATATTAATATTCTGCGTTGTGTCCTGTGTCATCCTGGTCCAGGAGTAAATATAAGACCAAAATATAGCAAGAAATCTATTAGAAAGTAGCCATTTTTTTGGGATTTCCTTTTAAAAACCGTTTAAAAATGTTGGTCACAATAAATCCATAATTTGTATCACAGTAGAAACATGATAAATGTCAGTAGATAATACATCTGATTAAATATTCGACATATAGAACATTCACAGCTGTTATCGACAACCGCAAGGCATTCTGGGAGATGTAGGCAGAGATATCTGTAGCTACTCAACCTCTTATTGCTACCTAAGCAGAGTGGGTGGCACTAACTAACTAACTAACTAACTAACTAGGTAGCTAGCTCACTCAGTTACTTAGCAACACCCTGGTTACCTAGCAACAACATAAGTAACTTGTAAAGCAGTAGCTTAAGGTTTTGCCACCTCATAACTGTTTTAAAATAAAGAAAAACAAGTGTGGAGTTAAAATACGGATAAAACAGGAAATGTTATGCTACCAATTTGGCATTATTTCAGATATTTAAAATAAAAATGATCAACATTGACTGATAAGTAACACTTCTTTTTAAATCAAAATTGTCCAGCTCTATTTGAAACACGTTAAAATTCTGTAGCATTTGGCACTTCATCACCTGTTCTAGATCAGTGATAACCCTTCTGCCTCATGTCCGTCTGTCTCCCAGCATGGCTGAGGACATGAAGACCCTGGAAGAGACGTTCAGGGGTCAGAACAAGAGCTGTTTTATCCTGGGAGCTTCTGGGGAGACTGGGAAAGTGTTGCTTCAAGAACTGCTGGAGAGAAACATTTTCTCCAAAATAACCCTCGTTGGACGAAGACAGCTGAGCTTTGAAGATAAAGCGTATGAAAACCTGGTTGGTGCCTGGATGCAGTTTTTACATTATAACATAACCTTTTATGTTTTGCTTGAGACTTTTTATTATTTACATTATTATTTATGCCTGCAGATACAGGAAGTGGTTGACTTTGAAAAACTCGACGACTTTGCTGCTGCTTTCAAGGGCCATGATGTGGGCTACTGTTGCCTGGGAACAACCAGGGCAAAAGCAGGGGCTGTAAGTAAATGTTATATAAAGTGGGCGATAAGCTGTAATTTAATTCAAATTCCAACGTTGTAGAAACAGTAGCAATGACCAGAGTACCCAAAAATTGTACTCAAGTAAGAGTAGCATCTCTTCAACTTGCTTTTACTCAAGCATAAGTAAAAAGTAGCAAGAAATTACTTAAGAACGAGTAAACAAAGTATCTGGCAAAACATCTACTCAATGAGCTGATCAAATGATCAATTATTGAATATTTAAAAATTATACCATCAGATTGCCCAAAACATAAAGTTAAGTGTAAATTTTGTTATTTTAGGGACAAAAATGCCAAAAATTTATATTGGTAACAAAAAATAAAATCAGGCAAAAGTAAAACATTTCCAAATCAGTTTTTTTCAATAAAAAACTAGCAAAATCTGCAGGTGTGTGTCTGGTGAATTCTTGGTTAAAACATGTTTGTTTTTCATTCCAGATATTTCACTCAAGTAAGGTCAGAGATACTTTAGCATAAATTTAGGTATGATGCTAATGTGTGACACCAGGCAAATGGTGTCAGTAACTTCCAAATAATTAATGTATTAAAGGCAAATTGAATCCTTATCTCCTGTTATTATTTCTGGTTTTTAGGACGGATTCGTCAGAGTTGATCATGACTACGTTCTGAAATCTGCAGAGCTCGCCAAGGCTGGAGGCTGCTCACAGTTTCACCTGGAGTCCTCCAGAGGAGCCGATAAAAAGAGTAGCTTCCTCTACCTCAAAGTCAAGGTCAGTTATTCGCTTATTTGTACTACTTCACTGCAAAAACACAAAATCTAAATTGTAGTTTGGTCTAGTTTCCCATATATTAGTACACCTGAAATAAAGGCAAAAGTAACATAAGTAACTTTTCAGCAAGATATAGGAGTTTGTTTAAAGTCAGTAATTTCGTAATGTTGTTGAAAAATTAGTAGTTACACTGCAAAAACATAAAATCTTATCAATTAACTTTGTCTAGTTTATAGTGCAAATATTTTAGTATACTTTAAATACAACAAAACTAAGTAACTTCTCTGGAAAAACATAATAGATTGTTTTAAGTCAATAATTCCTTAATATTGGTTAAAATATATTAGTTCTATTAGCAGATTATTTTACTTCCTGTAATACAAGAACATTTTCATCAAATTAAGGAATTACCAACTTAAAATAAGCTGATATATTTTGCTGAAAAGTTACTTGTAAGTTAGTTTTGTCTTAAAAGATATTTGCAAAGATATTTTCACAAGTATTACATATTAATGTTATATAAGACATTCACTTATAAATGTCTTGTTTTAAGTGAAATTATCTGACAAAGGATCTAGTACTTTTTCATCAATATTAAGGAATTATTGACTTAAACTCCTGTAGAAGCTGGATCAAAAACATATTTTTTCTCAGTGGTGACATATTGAAATCCCTGTTTCTGAGCATGTTTCTTTCAGGGAAAACAGTCAATAAGAGATCTGATGGTATGGATGTTTTTTTTTCCAGGGCCAAGTTGAAGCTGAAATTGAGGCATTGGGTTTTGACAGATTAGCTATTTACAGACCAGGGTAAGTGATCCCATTTTTTAAGAGAATAGACTCAAATAGTATGTAAAGCAGTGGTGTCCAAACTTGTATCAAAGATTAATTATTTGTATTTTTCTTCTTCTTTTTTTTTCGGTTGAAAAATTTAAAATAATTTTATGGGAAGTTCTTTTCATCTTGCAACAAATTACCATGCATTTTAATTTGAAAAGTCTGATTAAGAGTTTTACAGTTTTACCTTTTACAGTTTCCTACCTTGTTGGTCAAGGTTCCACTTTTAGTTTGATAGCTGTCTTTGAAAACCGCTAACAACATTTAGCCCATTTTAATTATTGGATGTGATTTCTGGCCCTACTGGTCAGTAACATTAAATTCAGTAATTTAATGTTACTGACATTAAATTATTGAAAATCAAAAAAGACAAAAAAGTATCCACCTGCACCAACTCCATTTGCTGGAAAACTACTTAAACTATTCTTAGTTTAAGTAGTTTTTTTAACATTTGTGACCACAAGAGACCATTTTGAGTCATTTTGTCCTACAATTATGACTCCACTGAGAATTAAACTGACTTTAAACCAGAAGCGTCTCTGGACCGTACCATTTTATTCCAACAGGGTTCTGTTAGTCGACAGACAGGAGAGTCGACCCGGAGAGTGGCTCGCCAGGAAGTTCTTCGGCGCTTTCTCTGCCGTTTGCTCCAACTCTATGTCCATCTCAATCCAAGCGGTGGCGAAAGCGATGGTGTCCAACACTCTGCTGCAGCCGGAGCAGAAGGCAGAGATCCTGGAGAACAAGGACATTGCCAGTCTAGGGAAAGTGAAGGGGAAATAAATGAGCATGGAAGGTACAAAATATTGAAAAACTGTTTTTTGTTTAAACTGAATTAGCAATATTTCTGGAAGACAGATATGTTAACCGGCAAGGTACTGTTTATGACAGAACATAAACAAAAGTTTATAGGAAATTTTTAAAACATTTATAGGAATAAAAATATTAATTATTCACATCCTTGGCAGGTTTGAAAAGGTTTTAATTCAACCAATTAGTTGATTTTTGATAGTAAATGACAAACATCCACAACTACATTAGATGAATCATTAAAAAGGGAAAAATCTATTTTCAAATTTACAAATTTTATATTAAATTATTGCTTTATTGGCATTACTGTAATCAAATCCTTCTTAGAATTACTGACCAGTGTTTTACATTTTTCCAATGACTGATTATTTAATTATTCTGATTTAAGTCTGAACTCAAAATTACTTTTTATCTAATTCTGTCAGGAAAAATGAATAATTTTTGGGTCAAAGTGGATCCAGTATAACTTGTTCAATTTTCTGGCAAAGCTTTTCTTCACAGCTCTTATTTTGGATTATCGTAATTGATCAATGAATATTGGTAAATGTTAATCATGATACCAGTATATTACACCAGGCACTTAATTTAAAACTAACTTGCTAAAACTATATTTTTGTATTTCCAGGTCATTGTGGCTGCTGTACATATATGACCACATTCTGCAAGAGCCTCATCAAGACTTTTTTGAAGTACTTGAAAACAGATATTCCTAATTCCAATCAAAGAATGACTTGTGCATAAAGTTTATTGTTTTGTGTTGTATTGTGACGTTTAAATCAGGGGAATATGCCAAACTGTTTGGCCTTTTCATTTGTGCTCTAACACACTAAACCACCGCCTTAAGCTGATTGTGTTGACATTTTATACACAGAATGTCCATACATGTGTTGCAAACATATTCAGTAAATGATGCTACATATTTAAGTGTGTGTTTAAAATTCAATAAATTATTTTCACATTATAAGCATTTTTTGCCTGACATTTGTGATTATAGCAATATTTTCTTTTACTTATTCACCTCATGCAAGAAGAAGATCTTGAAATCAATTTTCAAGTGATTAATGACAATTTAGTTTCACATTCTGTGCAGCAAATGATAAATATTAATAATATAATGCAAACAAGTTTTTCTGAAAATATTAAAAAGATGTTCCTGTCTTTATACTGAACGATCTAATTATTCTACTTCTTTGACTGATGTATATTTTTAAGTACTTTACATAGTTTGAATATTTGTTGACGATGCAACATCGCCCTCTTGTGGCTGAAAATGGCTACACATTTCGCAGCTCCGTATGTTGTCCCATTAAAACGGCAAAAAGTTCACGACTTGAGCAAATTAGTTGTTGCATTAGGTACTCAGTGCATACATTACTTCCTACAGAACATTATTAGTTGAACACTGATAAGGTGACACAACACAGCTTAGAAATGCTGCTGATTTTATCTTTCAATTGAGCCACACAATCTTATGCAAGAATACAGATAGCAAACTACGTATAAAAGCTTTTTAACTAAGATTAGTAATTTACCTGTTTCGTTTTTCCAATTAGCCACAATGAGTTTCAGCTGTGTTGGTTTGACTCCCAGCAACTGGACAGTTTCTACAACTTGACATTACAGTAAATAACCCCTTCAGGTATGCCTTCTATACAGCTTTGCAAAAGCAAAGCGAAACAGGTCTGTTTATGTTGCAGGGTTCAGTAAAATCATCCATTATGTTTGACTGCGTCAGAAAGAAGCAAGATAAAGAAGAATATAACATAACATACTGGCGGATTAAAATAGATTTAATAACAATGACAGTATTAAAAAAAGATGACGCTGAAAAGAAAAATCCGTCTTTTTGGTGACATCTGGTGGTCGGGATATTGAATTACACCCCGCCGGTCGGAACGTCACAATACGTCATCAGGAAGTCCTCCGATTCCAAAGGCGACATCATGGCAGCCAACACAGACCCACGTGAGTTTACGCTAAAGCAAAACAAAGCCTCTCAAACGATTTTGTTTTTAAGTGTAAACGTTTATTACTTGTTTACACACGCCTGCTCCTGAGTATTTGAGCAACGAGACATGCGCTAAGTGGAGTTAAAACCGTGCTAGCAGCTAACGGTGTTGCTGCATATTTGTATGGCCGCTGCTGCTGTTAGCTGTGGGACTCTGTTGTTTCTTTGAAGTTGTGATGAAGTTTGACTCTGATAGATGCTGAAGAGATGCCTGAACTTTCTGACGGAGATGATGATGATGTGGACGGTGACGAAGAGCAATGGCAGTGGATGGAGGAGGAGAGACAGACAGTTACCTGTTTGTTCTGTGAAAAGTGAGGTGATTTTTTTATTTACAAATTTTTGTTTGATGTTTTTCCTCGATTTCTAAATTATTCAACCGTACTGAAATTATTCTGCTACAGTTTATTGTACAGTATATTCCCCATCCATTGTAGATAGGAAAAAAAGGAGTACATTTTCTCCAAGTCAGGAATTTTTAGATTAATCTCAGAAATTTTGCAGAAATAAACTTCAAAATTTCTGTGTTTGCAAGGGTGACAATTTGCAAGAAAAACTCAGAAATTTTTACATTATAGAAATTTTCTAAAAACAAAGATGAAATTTCTGAGTTTGAAAAGCTGAACATTTTCAAGAATTTTTCTAGTCTCATTTGAGTAATTTTCTAGAAAAAACAAGGACATTTCTGAGCTCCAAAAGTCCAAAACTTTGCTAGAAAAAACTTGAAAATTTCTCAGGTTCAAAAGTTAGAAAGTTTCCAAAAGTCAAAGTTTTTTCTTAAAAAATCTACCTGAAAATGTCTGAGTTTTATCTTGTACAAACATAAAAAACATATTCAAATTGGTGTATTTTGTTACTGTTTTTTGTACCAAATGAATTTCTCCACTGTGGGATTAATAAAGGATTATGCTATTATATTCTATCCTATTCTATTGTAATTTCTGTACTTTTCAAAATTCCTTACTCCTAAAAATTCTCAAAAGTTCTGCATTACCTAAAAGTGTAAAACTAATAATGACAATATAACCATACGCAAAGGTTATATTGCGTATGGTTATATCTATCACACTTTGTAGATTAAGATGTGGTATATTTTACATAAGAGAAGCTGTTTTTAATTTTAACTCTTATAGTTAAAAATTAACTATAATTCATTTGTTATTATAAACATTGAGGGCAGCCAGGGCTGGAGATCAACAGGCGGATTGACGCAGCGTCTGTCGTGAAGCGGGCGCTGTACCGGTCCGTCGTGCTGAAGAGAGAGCTGAGTCAAAAAGCGAAGCTCTCGATTTGACGGTTGATCTGCATTCCCACCCTCATCTATGGTCATGAGCTTTGGGTCATGACTGAAAGAACGAGATCGCGAATAAGCGGGAAAAAATGGATGGATGGATTTTATAGCTTGTTTGAATCTTCCTAAATAAAACAAACTTTGTGTGTTTCACTTGTGTTCAGGATTTTGGACTCTGTTTCTGCAACCCTTCAGCACTGCACAGCTGAACACCAGCTCAACCTTGTAGACATCATAAGAAAGCACAGTAAGTAAACAAAACTAAACCGTGCCCAGGATTGATTGAGGTTGTTTTATTCTGCTGGGGCCATTCATGCTCTGTTTCTCTTTAGGTTTAGATGACTACGGTTACATAAAAATGA
Organism: Poeciliopsis paucimaculata; assembly: GCA_903067055.1. NCBI lineage: Eukaryota > Metazoa > Chordata > Actinopteri > Cyprinodontiformes > Poeciliidae > Poeciliopsis > Poeciliopsis paucimaculata. Next base: position 14,668 of record CAEGAD010050898.1, on the reverse strand, counting down.
TCAATTTCATTCGCTTAACAGTAAGTTCTGTCTGTCATTTCTGTGGCAGCATTTACATATTTATTGTAATAACAGGTTTTGTGTTGTATATTCATAAAAACACAGAAGTATTCGTTTGTCTGCATGCTTAGAAATGTTCTGCATCCTGCCTGATGGAGCTGTCGGAGGGTCCCCTACCCTGGGACAGTGAAGACTTCCTAAAACCAGTCCTTCAGGATGACCCACTGCTGCAAACAGGTATCTAAACCCACCTTCTAAATCACTGCCATATATTTTCTTTTTGTTGGTCTGGAAGCCATGAGTCCGCTTTGCATTGCACTGTGCTTTCCTACTAAGATGGTACAGATTACTTCTAGTTCAAAGCGCATTTATGTGCTTAGATTCTGAATTTTAGATGATGTGATTAAACTACAACAAAACAAACGTCACCATCTGGTTTTAACTGTGTTTACGTGTTGCGTTCATGCCTATGTGTTTTTGTCAGACCCGGAGGAGCTGCGTGGCACCGAGGACACGTGCTCATCATCCAGAGGCGATTCCCATGATGAGCTGCTCCGCAGCGCCCTGACAGCCGAAGAACGAGTTCAGCGTTCAGAAGAGGCGGTGGCCAGGCTCATGGAGGATGTGCACAAACTAAAGTTAGTGATTTAGTTCTCTTTTCCCTTTTTCTGATCCTTTATTCAATGGGAAACCATCTTTTTTTAATGTTCTTTTCTTTTCAAAGGGAACACATTTTGTGCTTCCATTTGGGTTTCTACTGCTTCTAGAAACAGTACAAACACTTAAAACACACTTCTGGTTTTTGGCAGTAAATTAATTTTTTAGTGTCTGGAAAATGAGCTGTTTCATAATATCACAGATCAGGCAGGCGCAGCCCGTTACCTAGCAACGTTATCAAAGCCCAGCTTGTCACCTAACAACCCAAACTGAGCTCTGTCATGTTTGATCATCTGATCTTACTGCTGTACAATGGCTGCTGGCAAAGACAAGTGTGTTGTTGCTGACTTACCATCCAGAAACTACTTGCTGCATTCTTGGTGGTTGTCCAGGAGGCTGCACTTCTGCTTTTCAAAGGTGTACAGTAAACATTGACTAGCCATCCAGATTTAAACTGACACAATGCAAAAACAAAATCTTGCAAAGTAAACAAATATATTAGTTTACTCGAAATAAGACAAAACTAACTTAGAAGTAACTTTTCAGTAAGATATAGAAGCATGTATTAAGTCAATAATTCCTTAATATTGATGAAAAAAGCACTAGTCTTACTGGTAGATTATTTCACTTATGGGACAATGTCTTGTTATAAATGAAATAATCCGAGAGTGGAAGTAGTACTTTTTCATCAATATTGAGGAATTATTGACTTAAAACAAACTCTTATGTTTTGCTGAAAAGTTAATTATAAGTTAGTTTGTACTATTTAAAATGTGCCAAGATATTTGCACTAGAAACTGGACTAAAAATACTTTATAAGATTGTGTTTTTGCAGTGCAACTCATTCTGAAAGGAACTGAAAACACACTAAAATTTTATTATCTAAGAATGATTTTGTGCAAAAAAAATGCAATGAACATGTTTTGCATAGATCTAAGGAATTGTAATAGATCACCTTTAAACTTTTCAGAATGCGTTCTGTAAGTGGTGTCATCTTCCTGCATTTCCCTTTTTAGACCACCAGGGGGACACAGTGGTCTCTGCACGAACTTTGATCTGAGTTCCCTGTGGAAGAAGTTTGAAGGGAAGAGGAAAGATTAAAAAAAAAAAAAAAAAAAGAAGGGGAAAATTCCACTGCAGCATGGAAGCTGAAGGGAGGAAAAGGAAAGGGAAAATTACAGAGGGAGAGGAAGAGAGTTAGAAAGATGAATGCCTCCCATCTCCTTCTTTTACTGTTTTGTCCTGTCTGCACGTCCTCCTTTCTGGTCGCTGCCTTTGTCCCAGTACTAGAAGTTAATTGCAGGTTTGTCTGCCTTTGTTTCAGGCTCCTGGCTCAGGGTTTGGTGCTGAACTCAGAACCCGGCCGGGCTGGCAACCTGGGCGCCGTCGCCGAGCTGCGGGAGGATGAGGACGAAGCCTACTTCAGCTCTTACGGCCATTATGGCATCCACGAGGAAATGCTGAAGGTCTAAGTCCTGCACATAAGTTGTTGTGAGGCTGGGCTCGTCGGCTCGTAACTTGGTTGAAAGATCTCAATGTAGCATGTAAATGAAAACCATCAGAAATTCATAATGAGGACACGACATCTTCTGAAAAGTGACAAATCAGCAATAAGTGGGGGGCGCTCATGTGAGACGCTGCAGTCCGTACAGAACATGGAAATTAATTTTCACACGCCTTAAAGCGCTGAAACCTGAAAGTGTCAGCACACGCTCAGCTGGGTGTGTGTGTTTTCCTACTGACTGCAGTTATTGGACATATTCCTCCTCCTGATTGGTGCAAATCACTGTAAAGTTTTTGCGTTGCGTGTGCGTCAGTCTGAAAACTTCATCAGAGCCCGAGGAGGGGCCAGGAACACGATGACGCTGGTTTCACCAGGTCGTCCTGGTCAAACAGCGTCACCATGCAGTCATTGTGTCAGAGAGGTTCTCTTCTGATTAAAAGTAAGTTTCTCCTGGAACAGTTGTTTGATTTCAATAATTAGGCAACTGATTGTTTTGACCATATTATCATTATTAGACATATTTGGATAAACTTTAATAGTTTTTAGATTTAAAGGGGTAGTATTTTGAGCTTTACATCATGTTATGATATTCCCACATCAAAAACATACTTGGAGGGTTTCCTTGATTTGTTTGAGACATTGTTTAATCTCAATGGCAACCGTTCGGCTCCAAAACGCCCGGGTGGACCTAGCTCCGCCTTCGACCAAGCTTCCGGCTCACAGAGCAGCACTTCCCATGTTCAGCTCCTTCAGACTAGCCAGCAGAAATGAGCAAACACCTGGTGGAACTGAGCATCTGCTGAACTCATTATAGAAGCTACTTCTCAGTGAAACTCTGGTAAAAGCGTTGTTATAGAGGAGCCATGTTGTGATGACTTCCTGAAGGAGGAGCTTCAGAAAGAGCAGGAGATTTTTAAAGTGACACAGACCCAATTTCAAGGCATTAAATTATAAAGTACATTTTTCTTTAAATCACATTAATTTTATACAGCATGTTTATAACAACTGAAGGTAACATAGTTAACTGATCGTGCTATAAAAAGGCACTACGTTGATGGAAAATAAATAATACTGCTCCTTTAAGAACAACAGGTGATGTGTTTCTGTAAAGAGGAGGGGTGTGGCCTACAGAGGCCAACATCCTAAATATTTTTGTTTGTTATTACTTAGCAGCTTCTTTTATTTAAGCAAAATGAGCCAAAAAAAAAAAAAAAAGATTTAACCGATTCTGACAAGTCAGAAATGACCAACTGTTTCTCCAAAGGATTCAGCGATCTTGGAAAATCGAAGCTTTTATATCTTGATGAAAACTTATGGAGGCCTGATCACAGAACATCAAGTGTCTTGTTGCAAATAGTCAACAGGGAAGCAAGAAACTTGAGAAAAAAGATGCAAATTAATTACCAAGAATTTCAGAGAATCAAGCAGGAATCTAACAATGAAACATGTTCAATATAATAATTTTTGTCACTATACCTCAGTTTTATGGAAACAAACATTTCTTTAAAAAAGTCAATATCGGTTTGATGCAGTCAGAAAAAGTAAGGATTTTGATTTAAATGTTTCACTGGATAAGTATAGCAGAAGAAAACAGATTGTAGAAAATTAAAAAAAAAAAAAATTATATATCGTGTATAAAAAAACTTTCTCAACTGTTAAAACACAAATTTGTGCCAAATATTGTGTTCTAATTTATTGTGCAAAAATATTTGGACACTTGACATCATAAAAAACTAACTTAGAAGTAACTTTTCAGAAAAACATAGGAGTTTGTTTGAAGTCAATAATTCCTTGATATTGATGAAAAAGTACTAATTCCACTGACAGATGTCTTTCCAATGTTATAAGTGAAATAATCTGCCAGTGGAACTATTTTATTTTCATCAATTTGAATAAATTGTTAACCTAAAACAAGGTTCTTTATCTTGCTGAAAAGTTGCACGTAAGTTAGTTTTGACAAATATTTGGTAAGATTTTGTTTTTGCAATAGTCACCCATCTATTGCAAACTTTTGCGTTTATTCTTCAAATTGATTCTCACATTCCTTCACATTTGTGGATCAACTTAAACTCAAAAATATTAACTGATACTGCTGCTTTTATTTTTTACATTTTCCAGGATAAAGTGCGGACAGAGAGCTATCGCGACTTCATGTACAAGAACCCAGAAGTGTTTAGAGATAAGGTGAGCCAATGCAATGCAGCATGTATGATTTAATTTGTTTACATTCGTGCTTTAACTGCTGTAATGTACAGAAAATCCCATTAAAGGCAATGGACGTCTGCGTTTTCCAGACAGGACATTAATAAAGAGACAATGTCTGATTTAAGAGTCCGTGCAGCTTTCTATTAACGCCTCAAATGTCGACTGCATGGTCCTGATAACAGACGTGTAATCCACTACCAAACCCATAACGCCTCCCTGACCGCCAAACCCCCTCCATGAGGATCTTTTTCGCAGCCTTTTGCTCCAGGAAGACGTAGCGTTTCATTATATGGGAAGTTGCTGGTTCAGATGAGGGTGCAGAGGACAGCGGTTGCTTGTGTTGATGGGAACTTGCATTACCGCTGTCAGCTTGACTCAGTCAGCAGAGAAGGAAGTGTCTTTTTTAACAGTAGCAGACGGCGAGGAGAGCACAATGGTATCATCAGGATTGGAGAAAGGAAGGAGGAGTTGTGTCGTGTCAGCATTGTTCCTGCGACACTCTGTGAACTCACAAAGACAGCAGGATACTCACTGAGTTACCCTGAATAGAGATGCAACCAAACACAGATGGAAACACTGTAGCTGCTTCCCCAGCACCAGTTAGAGTTGCACTTTAACCAATTAATTGTTGTGCCAACCAAGCTTACTATAGATTGGACTTGTCATTACAGTTTAGCTTTATGTCTTTGTGACCTTTTGTTTGACTAATTCTGTTAGTTTTAATTAGTTTTTGGAGTGTGTGTCCTTGTTTTTATTAGGTACTATCAAGGCTGATACAAATATAAACGTTTCATATCATTCTATTGATAATTGGTTAGTTTTTTATTTTTAATATCTGAAATACTGTCAAACTGGTGATGTGACCTTTCCTGTTTTGTCCACAGTTTACACTCAAGCTGTTTTTTTTTAAATTTATTTTTAAGCAGTTATGAAACTTTAAACTGCTGCTGCGCAAGTTACTCAACAAGTTGTTGCTAAGTTACCAAGGAGTGAGTGAGAAGTTTTTCCTCTGCCTACATCGCCCAGAATGCTGATCAGTTTAATTAATTTTCTATATATTGAATATTGAATATTCTATCAGGTGTACTATCTATTGATACTCATTATGTATGTATTGTGCAGCTCTATGTACTATTAGTTATATATTTAGTTTTACTTATATTTTTAATAGTTTTTAGTCTTGTCATATATTGCTATAATTTCAGTATGTTTTAGTTTTATAAATGCATTATATAGTTCCGGTTAGCTATAGTATTTTCCCGTTTTTATTTATTTCAGTTAATGAAATAGTTTTCTCAATTTCAGTTGTTTTGTTAATTTTAGTTTAGTTAGTGGCAACATGAAAAGGACATAGTTTCGATAAAAAAAAATGAAAACAATAATGTGTCTGAATTGTTTTGTACTCTGGAACATAAGTGGAAATGAACCAATTAATTGGCCAGATATTTGCTTTGGCAAATTTTTCTATGACTAACTTGATCAGTAAATCATTTATTTTAGTTTAGCAAAGAAAGAAGGATGCATTTCACTGTTGATTTATAATGAAGGAATCTTACATTTTAACAGAAGTTAACTTTCTTAGCAATATTGTTTTGAGTTAGTTTAGAGATTAGATCACCACTGAACCCATCACTAGCCCTGAAGTATTTCTTGGGTTATAGATGTCATTAAGTATGAAGGTTATAACGAAATTCTCTGGATGACTAGATTTCATCATTTCCTTCACATAGTGATAGAAATAAATATTGGTGCTCAGCATGAAGCCTCCACCTGTAATCACCGCCTGCTGTTGTTGTTCTGCAGGTGGTGCTTGATGTGGGTTGTGGGACCGGCATACTGTCCATGTTTGCCGCCAGAGCTGGGGCCAAAAAGGTGATTGCAGTGGACCAATCAGAGATCATCTATCAGGCAATGGACATTGTCAGGTGAGACGAACAGCATGGAAGGTAACTCAACTAAAAGTGAATGAAACTTTTAAAGTTTAAAGTTGCAGTATGTTACCTTTTCTAAAAAAATTTTTTTTTTTACATATTTGTCACAATTATTATGTCATGACAGTATAATGTAAGACAGATAACTGCAGAAATATACCACTTAGTTAGAATCAACCAATCAGAGACAGGAGGAGGGTTTTAGCGCTGCCAATCACTCTCGTGCTAAGCTAGAGCTAGTTAGCGTAGCCCGCAGTTTTTCTGTAATATTTAGCTTTTTTTTTCCACCATTGCTGCATTTAGCAGCATACAGGAGGTTGATTGACAGCATTATGACCCTCCCCCTGGCTCTGATTGGATGTTTTGGACTGGGACAGGTGCATTTTTGCAGACTACAATAGTAGCATTAGATATAGAGTTTTTTTCTTTTTTTTTTTTTTTTGCTGTCACGTGGTGACAGTTTGAATAAGCATGTAAAAAAAATATATATATATTTTTGTGAGTTACTGCATCTTTAATGCCAGTGAAACTACTTGTTTCATGCTTATATTATTGAATTAAAGATGGACATTTTCTTCTTCAGCATATAGCCAACAGCAGGAGTAAGTAGAGCTTAGTGTGACCTCCATCTACCTTTTATTTGTTGCAGCTGGCTGACTTCAATAGAGCTGCTGTCAATGGCATCGCCATAATGTACATAATTTACACCTGAAGTTCGTCTTGTTTGTCCCTCGGCTTTTTTGCTGCAGTCCGAACGCAGCAGCCACATCCACATCCACACAAACGTACAGAACACACAAAAGCCGCATTTTATTACCGTTTGTGAATTAGTTCTCTGTCTGATTTCTGGTTCAGTGTGTTTCCAGTTTTCCAGCTGCTGGTTCTCACCATTGGAGTCCATTTACGCTTTTACTATGACTACCTGCAGTCGCCATCACTCCCCTGCTACTGAAACGCATTTTTGAATTAGAGGCCATTATGACTGCTGTTATTACTGTTATGTAAGAGAGCGACATATAAGCAAAACAACAGGGTTTGTTGAAGGGAAAGGATGTTTTAATTTTACAGACCACTGACTTGCTGTTGAAGTGTGTGTCAGTGTGCGGGTTATGTAGCAGGTTCGCCAGCAGTGAAGAAAGATGCCCTTAATTCTCGCTCGCTTGGATCCTTTTTCACACTTTTGTTCACATATAGACATAGTGACAAAGAGACACCATTTAATATCAAGTGATGACTTGCTGCATAACTTTAAAGCTGGTATTTCGTGTGTGTGTGTGTGTGTGTGTGTGTGTGTGTGTGCTTCCTCTCAATGTTAATATAAGGATTCTAATTAAAGTTGTGCCTATTGGCTGGGCAGGAGCATCCATCTCCTGTCTCTGCTCTGTCAGCAAAGCTTAAATGAAAAGCTTGATGTGTTCTCGTTTTCTCAGTCACTCTTCTAATGGGTACTTAAATCCTGAAAAAAAAAATAAAAAGATGGGAAGTCAAATTTTAATCCAATTTATTTATAAAAAGCACCTTTATATTAGTAAAAGTGTAAAATAGACAGAACTAAAACAGTTCAGGTCTCCCTTGACAAAGGGAATTCCTGATTTAAAAAGAATTTAAAATGGAAATGTCTGAAAGTTCATCTTTATTCTGGGTTGAAGAACAACCAAAAGATGCTGCACTGAGTGTCTGAAGCTAATGTAAAGTGTTATTAAACCCAAAAATCAACTTTTTTTTGCAGATAAACTAAGTTTTTATTTCAATAAAATTAAAATTTTCTTTATTGATCTCAAATGGAAATGAAATGTTGTAACTCATTAGTTAAAATTTCTTTTTGTAGATGGTGATGGCTGTAGGCAGGAAATGTCTCCTGTAGAGGTCTGTGCTACAACAAATTTGAAGAAGTCTCTGAATAAAGACAGTTTTTTTTTATGATAATCACATGAAGAGGTTTTCTATCGCCCACGGATTTATCTCAAGCTGTTCAAAGAATTGTAATAAATCACCTGTAAAGGATGAAAAAAAATTATCTCCAAGAATTTTGAAAGGAACAGTGTTTCAATGGAGGTGATAAATACAACAGGATATAATTTTTGGATAGATTAAATTGTATTTGTTTTGGTTAATTTTAAAAAAGCTGCTAATTTCTGCAAATTAGCAGCTTTAATCTGAGGATTCTGTTCTCAATTTCATCAGGCAGTAACACAATCTTATGAAAGATTAAGTTAAAACTTTGCATTAAAGTATTAATCCCTTTGCTTTGTCATGTAAGCTGTAATGAAAACAAATTATATAACATGGTGAACATTTTACACTAGAAAGCAATTATTTGTGAACATTGCTCTCACACCCCCTCAAATACTCAGATACCGACTCTGTCCCCAGAGTCTTGACATTGTCCTCTAAATTACCCCAATAATGAGATTACAGTGATTCCTGCTTGTGAAAGGTGGAGGAGGCGGGACACGACGTGGGGGCTGGGGTGTTATGGGTGCAGGGGCGAGTGTTGGATTCTGGGAGGAGGTGATAGCGGCACTAGAGGAGCAGCCAAGATGGGAGAGACAGTTTAAGATAAGGATCGTTGCTGCAGAAATGCTCCCTGGGCCTCTGTGAGTAATTGTTCTGTCCTCTGTAACATTAACTGTCACGATAATGGAATATTCACAGAGATTGATACCCAAACGGGCCGCTCAGAAAGGAGGGATCATTTCAACGGCAGCGGTGATCTTACAGTTCATACCTGAAGCAGACATATTGCTGGCTCATACTTACAGTTTTGTCCTTTTCACGTCTCTGTTTCAGTCTGAGGAGACTTGGGTGCCGAGTAAAAGATGCTGACTGCGGATCAATGAAAAGTTTTGAAAATTCAAAAAAAGAAAAATGAAATGGAAAACTTACATCATATTTACTCATTGTTTACACTGCTACCATTGTATTTAAGTTGCTGTCACTCCAGCTGCATTTACATTATAAATGTGCACAAAACTTTGATATTCCGCTAATTTAGAAAAAACAACAAAAACACAATTTCACCACTCCTGTTTCCAATAAATAAATGCAATTTAAATCACACCTGAATAAGTTTGTTAAGGCAATACCATCCTTCTACCACTTCCTGTTGACCTCTTTGTCGCTCCCGCCAGTAGTAACGTCTGGTTGTTGATCACATGACTCGTGTGATGTTTAAAAACTGTTGCTCCTAGTCATGGGATAAGTTTTATCTATTAAGGTGTTTGAGAGAGATAATTTACCAAAACTAAACATATCAAAGAGGCTGCAGTAAAATCTCTGATTTCATCAAGTTACTTTAGCTAGGACAGTTTTACTTCCTGTAATGTTTTTAGTTGTTTAACACGTCGAGATAGACGTAACTTGGAATAAAAGGTTGAATAACAGTTTAATATTATAACTAAACATTTTTAGTGTTTCTGCAGTTTCTTATTTTTCAGCACGTCTCCTTGCAGGTCCAATCAGCTGGAGAACATCATCACTCTGATTAAAGGTCGCATAGAGGACATCAAGCTTCCTGTGGAGAAGGTTGACATCATCATCTCAGAATGGATGGTCAGTACAGTTTTATTAGCACAACATAACTTCCACTTTTACACTGTTTGTCTTTTTCTCTTTTCTGTCATAGAATTTAAACTGAATCTTTGGACTAGAAAAATTGGATTCGGAATTGGAAATTGTTTTTGAATAGAAACTTGTTTGAATCAAAAATTGTTTCTGGATCTAATTGCCATCTTAAAAATCTGAATTGACTCAATAGAAATTGAAAGATTCTTATCTCTAATGTCTGTACTACCTTCAATATTCTGGAAAATGACTCTTATATCTCTTCCTGTTTAATCCATAGTTTTTATTCCACACTTGTTTTAAATTTTGTGAGGCACAGTGGGGGAAAAAAACGGAAACTGCTACTTTTCAAGTTGCTTAGCAAGTTGTTGCTAGGTAACCAGATGAGTGAGCGAGTTAGTTAATGCCACCAACCTTGCTGAGCTGGTGAGAGGTTGAGCAGCTAAAGCCTTTCCTCCGCCTACATCCCCCAGAATGAATTCAGTGAATGTTCTATCGGATGTATTATCTGTCGATATTTATCATGTGTCTATCACAATGCATATTGTTATTGATTTATTGTCCAAAGTAAAGGATAAAGATGCGAACAGGTAAAAACTTTAAATCAAAGTGTATATTTAGCTATTTTCTTTAAAAGTCAATGCTAAGCACTAATTCTGATAGGCCAAGGCACGACACCCCAAAACCCTGCGAAAGTGACACGCCTTGAACGTGGCGTCATAAGAACAGGAGCTAAGTTTGTCCATTAGCTCCTCCTCTGAATAAATAACCAGGAAGGCCAGTCTTCCATTCCTTTGATTGCCATTTGTCTGCGAGATGCTCCGTGGCGATACAGCCAAAGCCAAAGTTGAATGCACCACTGAATTCATCCCTAATTCATGAGCATCCTGTATCTGTCCCTTCTTCCCCTCCCCGCCTATTCATTGTGATACCCCAGGGTCACAAGCACAGGTCGCCAGCCAGAGCCTTCCCATCCTCTCGTGGAGGAAATTGAAATTCGGAGGCTGACATGCCAGTGGAGCAGTGAAGGATAGGGGGCGTAATCTCTGATGACACTGGCTCACTGAGTGCTAATAAATCTAAGAATTCCCCAGTCACTTCTCATCAAGGCGGCAATGGCAGACATTTCTCAGAATGGCTCAGACTTAAAAAGCTGCTCTGTGATCTGTCGGCATGAACAGGAAAAATGACAGCAGTCTTAGGAGAAGTCGTTCTGAACAGTTTCTTTAGATTATATATAACTTTGATGACTTCAGGTCTTGTCTTATTAACAGAGAGTCACTGTGGATGGGATTTCTCTACTGTTACTTTTTCTTGTAATTGTTTGTTTTTATCACTTGTTGAAGCATTAGATCAATCAAAGGAACCATGTTTGTAGAAGTTCATCAAATTGCACTTTCCAAAACTTTCCAAATTCCTCAGTTTGTAAAATGTAGGAATAGCAGGTGTAGTTTAGATAATAAAAAATACATATTTTGAGTTTCTTTGACTTCTATTGACTGAGTGTCTTTGAATGTGGCCAGTTATGCTTCCTTGAACATGTTAGGATAAGTCTTTGGGTTGTACAAAATATGTTTATTTAAATTTTTGACAAAATCATTCTTAATGATATTAGTAGAGCTCAGCTTGGGTTGCTAGGTAACGGGCTGGGGTTGCCAGGTGAGGGGCAGTTCCTGCTGATTTGTGACCATACGTTCTGGAGGTCTTTGAAACTGCTCATTTTCCAGACACCAAAAAGCATGAACTTATTCACAAAAACAGGCTGAGTGTCTTTTAAGCTCTTGAGCTGTTTACAGAAGCAGTAGAGACCCAAATTTAAGTATAAAGCCTTACAAAATTTACTATAATCAACAAAAGAATGTCTGTTTACAGCCCCCGACACTCCGTAGCCTTTACAAAGGGGCCATTAAGGATTCATTACCATTGTCCATATATGGAAGTGCTTCCTGTATTAAGGGCTGCTCTTAAAATGCTATTTATGTTCAGAATTGTGTTTTAAGGTATCATATTTGCTTTGTGGAAGGGCCCAAAAATATAATTTTCTTATGTTTTATATTTCATTTGGTCATGCATTGTCTATAATCTAAATTTGTTAGCATAGCCAAATATATAAGAAACATTTAGAGAAGACTGTTTGATTTATTGCATCACCACACTGTAATAAGTTATAACTTTATTCAATTAATAGATCTGCACATTCATGCTTGCTCTATCTTGGGAGTCATTGATTTATTCTCACAACAGACGCCATCATTTATTTGAAAATATGAGCAGTCCAACAAATAAGTCAATCTTTTATGTTCTTCGGCTTGAAAATGGGAGACGTATTATAATAAAATCAGCAGAGCTTTGAAAGATGGGCTTTTTGGGGAACTTGTAAATTAATGGATTAGTGATTCTAATGGGAAAAAAACTACTAAAGGTGTATTTAATTTAATCCTAATGCTATAATCCATCCAAGCAAATTCTTCTGGCGTTTTAATTTTTAAACATGTTTTGCTGACTGTATAAATAGCATCAGATTTCTTTCACTTTGTTAATAAATTAAATATTCAGTGTGATAAATGCTTGTACAATCTGCTTTATATTTGGTACACAATAAGAAAAAAACAAAATGGTTCTCATGTTTGTGTGTTCAACCTAAATCTCTGCTACAAAATTAATGCAAAACTGTCCAGTGTTTTCTGTGAAGTGACCGATCTTCTCATTTAACTCTGTAATGTAAGAAATAACCACATTTCTTAAAATGTTGCACCATTTCCCTTAATGAGATTTTAAAATTATCATTTTTTTCTAAAGATGCTGCTTTTTAGCCACATTGCAGTTTTTTTTAGCCACATCTTTTCTGATTAGCAATCAGTTATTTAGTCGAATAAAGAATCTCATCATAACCAAAGAAAAACTACGAGTTGATGCAACGATCTGATAATAATGTCTATATGGGTCCCGATATTGAAACTTTTTTGGTGTGCATATCAGTGATAATATGTGAGGTTCATAATGGCAGATTTATTCACTCTAAGTCTATCCTTTGTGCTATGAACGACATCATGCTTTATTGTTTATTGTACATTTTATTTAAAATTCCTAATTGCACTTCTGAACCATTTAAAAAGTTTGTTGCAGTTTATTTTTAATGTTTGATTAAGGTAGTCGATTTTTGTTTTTGTTAATTTAAGACTCATTATTATTTATTTTTAAATTGTGCTGTCTGAGCAAATTAAAGTTGTTTTTACTTGTGAAGCTACTGGTGTATTATCAAATAATTATGTAATTCAGTATATTTATGTCTTTATTTTTAAAAAAAGAAATGTTTTAAGTCAATTTAGCACTGATTTTTCTATACTGGTCGATACTAAACCTCAGATATCGGTATCGGCAGTGAAAAAAGTGGATCGGTGCTACTGTCAAATGTCAAAATATTTACTTTACATTGACTTGTAATTAATAATTAAAGATGCAAAGAAAACAAGAGGGTTGAATCCCTCTGTGTGTCTAAGCAGACATGATTGTTACAGGGCTATTAAGCCAGATATTTGACGGATGTGATGTGTTTGTGGAGGTGGTGGAGGAGAAAGGGGGAAAATGAGGGTCTGTCTCATGGAGAGAGTGCCTTCAGCAGCGTCTCTGTCATTTCATAACTCACAACATTGATCTGCTCTCTTTCTCTCCATGCCAAAGAAGCAAACAGTTCAGAGAAGATAAGAGAGCGTGGGATAGCGCTGTCAGGCAGGAGGGAAGCGGAGTTACCCAAAGGCCAAATTAAGACTGTCGCTCCAAGATCAATCACAGATGATGGCTGATAAATGACATAGATTTATGAAGTAGGAAACAATTTTCCAAACTTTTCTTGTATAACATTGGAGTCACTAATAGGCTTGTCACAATAAGCAATAAATCAATTAATTGCATGATAAATTGAAACAAACTTAATTTCTACTTGGACGCTTTTTTTCTCTTCCAAAGATTGCATAATACGTAATCAGACTGGTACATTGGTCTTAACTTGCCTCAGCTTTGTTTAGAAACTTCATCATTAACTTTACTTGGTGTTTCTGTTTTGTTTATTTACTTTGGATATTTAAAATGTAAATTCATTAAAATTTAAAGTTTATTGAGCTCAATGCATTATTATGCCATTATTACTATTGTATTACTTGAAAATGGTCTGAAAACAACACTATCGTTTATCGCAATAACTTCTGGAACAATTTATCGTTATTGTGACAGGCCTAGTCACTGAAGTATTTCTCATGAAAGAGAAATTAAGTGAAAACCATGAATCAAATATGTTTGTTTTTCTGTAATATATTGTAGTAATGTTTTTAATTTATGTTTTTTCATTTTCCCACATTCACTCAGTCATGAATCAATCAATCAATCAATCAAATTTTATTTGTATAGCACATTTCAGCAGCAAGGCGTTTCAAAGTGCTTTACATCATAACAAACACAAAAACACAACGTCATGCAACATAGAATAAACAATCAAAACATGTCATTAAGTCACGTGCCATTGATAAATTTTTAATTGATTAAGTTTCAAATCCAACTCTAAACAGGTGGGTTTTTAGTTGTGATTTGAAGGAACTCAGTGTTTCAGCTGTTTTACTGGAAGTTTGTTCCAAATTTTTGGTGCATAGATGCTGAATGCTGCTTCTCCTCGTTTGGTTCTGGTTCTGGGGATGCAGAGCAGACCAGAACCAGAAGACCTGAGGGGTCTGGAAGGTTGATACAATAACAGCAGATCTTTTATATATTGTGGTGCTAAACCGTTCAGTGATTTGTAAACTAACAACAGTATTTT